>PVIA01001202.1:0-271766 GCA_004024845.1 Tonatia bakeri
GAGGAAGGAAGGGGAGGGAGGGAGAGGGAAGGAAGGGGGAGGGAGGGGGTGAAGAGGGAGAGGAGAGCAGGGAGAAAGGAGCAAGAAGGAAAGAAATGAGGGGGCGTGGTGGGTAATGTTATTCATATTTTACTGCAACAAAAAAAATACAAAATCAGTCAGTGGAGTCTTTTGCCTCTTTGTTCCAGACCTCCAGGAGAGGTCGGGGGAGGCCAGCATGTGCAGGCACACCTCCCACGAGGCCTCCTCGCTCCAGGTGGACAATGAGGAGGAGGAGGTGGCAAGATGAAGGAAGGGAGGTTCTCATAAAACAGGATCCCCATCAGCGCTCTTCCCTCCCCCGTCGTCCCTCTGCACACAGCCTTCTGTCTCCCCTTTCCCTTGTGATGTGGAGAAAACGGTCGTCTCTCCCTGCTCCTGCACAGCTGGCCCCCAGGCTTGGCAGAGCCACACCAGGCTGCCTGCCACCAGACAAACCAATACCGCCTCCCCCCCACCCCCACCCCCACCCCCTCTGCTCACTTCCCACAGGAAAACACTTCACCGAGGGCCTGGTTTGCCTTCCCTGGCTCGGAGTCTGCGCTTCCTACCCGCTGTTTTGCACCTTGGGTCTGCTACTGTGTGAATGGTCTTCCCTGGTTACTTCACTTTGTGTTTTCTCTCCTGGACTGGACTGGAAAATGCAGTAATGGCAAACGAGGCAGAGGAGCCGTCAATAAGGAATCAGGCTCAGCGCACTCTCAGCGCAAGAAGAGCACGCAGGGCCGGGGCTGTGCAGACTGAGGTCCCCCACCTCGAGAACTTCAGGACCCTGCCCCCCGTGATCCCCTAAACTTCCTCCTCTTGGGCCTCCTGGTCCCGGCTCCTGGAGCACCAGGCACCGTTGTATTGGCCGGAGTCTTATTTGCCACCGAGAGAGCTCTAACGACGGTGTCCACGCATTCAGGTCCACCTGCTGGCTGTGCCAGTTGGATTGCCCAGCACCGCCCAGTCCCTGCGCCGTGTCTCTCTGCCCTTGGCCTCTGGGCAGTCTGCTGCCCGGTGCGAGCAGTGCATGGACTTCTGCTTTTCTGTGACGTCACTGAGCTCCATCCACACTGCAGAAGGCCGCCTCCAGGAGATCGCCCACTAAGACTGTGGCGGCAAACCCGGTGCTGCAGTAAGGCCGGGCTGTGTGCGCACGCACGGCCGCATTGGGAGGATTAAATGAGATAATAGATGCCCGGCGTCTGGCCCAGCACCCAGCGTGTGGTGAGCGCACAGACGATGCTAGCTACGTCAGCAGGACTAAGGAAAGCACGCGTCATTAGCGCAGCCTGCTGTTCAGACTGCGGGGCGAGTTTCTTCCTGCCCTCCAGCTCGTTCCCACACACAAACCCTCTGAGGTTAACGAGTAGAATTCTCAGCTGAAACTTAATTCTGCACAACCAAATGGAAAGCTTAAAGTCAAATCAATTAACAAATAGGACCAGGCTGACAGTTCTGAAGAAGCATGCGTTATTTTCTTGAACTAGAAGAGCTTACATTTTTCAAACATTCAGAGAATAAATGCAAAGACCTTGGGCCTGAAATAGAGGGAACGCCCGGTCAGTTAGCACTGCTCCGTCACTGGCAGGTCACCACGCTGACCTGGGGGAGTAGAGCGAAGCACAGCTCAGGGAATGATTGCAGTTGTGTGGCAGGAGCGACAAATTTGTCTTTAAGGCTGAAAGTAGGACTATGTACTTAATATTAATCTACTCGTTCAAGAATGACAATTAATAAACCAGTGAATCTTTTCTTCTTCTTCTTCTCCTTCTCCTCATCCTTCTTCTCTCTTAATCCTTACCCAAGGATATATTTGTTGATTTGAGAGAGAGAGGAAGGGTGGGGGAGAGAGAGAGAGAGAGAGAGCGAGAGAGAGACATTGATCAGTTGCCTTCTGTACGCACCCGGACCGAGCATGAACCCAGGACCGAATTATGTTCCCTGACCGGGGATAACAACCGTTTGGTGCAGGGACTATGGCCCAGCCAACTGAGCCACCTGGCCAGGGATGAATCTTTTCTTTTTTAAATACACCTTCCTTCAAAATAAAATTCAGAGAACAAACAGTGAAAGTCCAGTGGATTCCTAGGCTCCGCTGACCCAAGACTTCACGTTCCTTCATCAAATTTCCTGAGCTTTGCCCAAGCTCATCCCTGGGGATGTGAGTTTTGCTTTTCACAAGACACAGAGATAAGCATCACAAGATTCTCTGTGTTTAAAACCACTCCTGTTCTCATGGTAACTGATGGTCCATCAGCACCGAAATACATAAAGGCACCAGGGCAGCGTGAAGATGTTACTACGACAACTGGAATTTAGAGCACACGTTGTTAAAGGAGTGTGGGAGGGTCTGATTTCACTTCACTTTCTTCCAGAAAGCCTGGGGCGGAGGAGTCAGGCATTTCAGAACACTGGGGTGCTCAGGGGTCCGAGCTCTGGGCTCCCCCAGTCCCAGCGCTGGTTGGGAGACGGGCAACAGGAGCGAGCTGGCTGCAGAATTGTGTGGAGTCACATGAGTGAAGTGACACTCTCTCACAGAAACCATACAAAGATTTCTTTGTGTGGGGAGTAGGTGGGATGGAGTGAGTGTTAGTGAGATGCCCTGAAGATTTTTAGCCTTCGTGGAACTTGGAGATAGAAGATGGCCAGGAAAAATCAGCTTGCTTTAAAAAGTGTTTACTCTTAAATAAACTGGTAAATAGCCCGTTCCCCGCAGTCTGAAATGGACAGGCACTCCTAAGACTTGAAAAGGATACATTTCCATGTTCCTCTGCGGATGTGAGTTTATTTCTCACCCTGGGCTTAAGAGAGCTGAGAATAGCGTCTTTGTCGTGTGTTTACCGAGCACTTCTAACTTCAGTACCGGGGTTACAGCCCTCTGTGTGCGGCCCCAGAGGGAGCTTCCCACGCCCTGGGGCCAGGACCTGGTCCAGGGCCCCCTTCAGGCGCTGAGTGCTGGAGGCCCGCCCAGCCCGGCCAGGCTTCCCACCGAACGGAGTTGCTGGTCCCTGAGTGCCGGGTGTGATTCCGCACGGCCCCCTCGTCTCCCTGCTGTTCCCTGAAGTCTCCTTAAGAAAGTCACTTCTCTTGGCCTTGCTATCTCTGCACGATTCGCTGAGCCTTGTGGGCCAGGCCACTAGCCACGTGAAAGTCTGGGCGGGGCCAGGAAATCCACGCTGCTCCTGAACCTGCCCTGGAGGCGTCTCTGCAGCGGG
Organism: Tonatia bakeri; assembly: GCA_004024845.1. NCBI lineage: Eukaryota > Metazoa > Chordata > Mammalia > Chiroptera > Phyllostomidae > Tonatia > Tonatia bakeri. The sequence goes on from PVIA01001202.1 coordinate 3,243, forward strand.
AGTGAGCAGCTCTCGGAGAAGCCCAAGTAGTGCGAGAGGCTTCCATGGTCGGGTTCCTGTATGGGTTCCTTTACCTATATGTTCCCATGTATAATAAGCACCCATGTTTTGGGCCCACACCTTCAGGAAAAAAATCTCTCATTTTAATTTTCTAATTCAATGATTTATTTATATTTAGATACTTGTGTTTGGCATTCTAAAGGAGTTTTAGCATTTAGTTTTGAACATATGGGACAAGAAATTTCATGTAAACAATAATTACAAAACACAAGGGCAGATACAAGGCATGTCAGGTACTACCCACGTAGAACACACATCCTTGTTTTCCCTCGGAAATTTGGGCAAAAAGTGCGCATTGTACACTGCAAAATATGGTGATTCTCCCAACTATCTCTCAGGCTCAGAGGGGTGAAGGAAGTCACCCATGCTCACACAGTGGAACGGACCAGGTGACTCCAGGGCCCAAGCTCTGGTCCCCTATACCACATGTGGGGCAGAGGGGGACAGGGAGCTTTCACTGGCTGATGACAGAATGTGGTTGTTGAGGGAGGCTGGGCACGTCCTGTGTTCACCTCGCCATTTTGGCGCTGCTGTCCCACCTCCTTGGGTGGGGCTCATGGAGAGGTTACAGCCCCTGAAAAGAGTCCCGGTCGCTCTGACACATTCTGACATTCTGCTTTCTATTTCCTGTATTTTATGATGTTTTGGCAGCTTGGGGCCTTGCAGACCTGGGGAGGGACTGCCCCTCCCAAGGTTAGCTGCTTTCTGGAGATAGTAAGCAGCCTGCGTGTGAGTTTACCTGGGCCATGCACACTGTGCCCACGCCATGCCTCTCCTCTGACCAGGTTACTGTAGTCGGGACCCTGTCCCCCTTCCCCAAGACAATCTGGGGCCGGTACCAGAAAACTAGGGGCCACCCCTACAGCCGGAGCCCACTGACTTGACCCAAACAATCCGGTCCTAAGCCTGCCTCAGACAACCTTCCCATAAAAGCCCTAATCAAGGCTCTGGCCCCGGCTGACCTCTGCTCCTGACAGACCCGGTGCCTCCCTGGGACACCCTGCGTGGTGTGATGTGCCCTCTCCTCTCGGGATCTGTGAGTAACAAACTTCTCTCAATGGCAGCCGTCTCCTGGTCTGTTGGCTCGCCATAGCAGAATAAACACAAAATCCTGGGTTCGTTTTAAAACACAGGAAAGAGGGAAGAGGAGGGAGCAAGACAGGCTCTCCTCCACTTACAGAAAGACGTTCTCCTGGTCCCCTCGCAGCCTCCACCCTTCGGCTTTGCTCTCGCATCAGAGCACCTAGTTGCTGCCTTTTGAGCCTGCTCACCTAGAGCCCAAAGGCCAGGTGGGGTGCAGGGAGAGGCCCGGCCTAGGACTAGGTTGAGGACATGACCTTGGCCTCACTTCCTCTATTTCCTTTTCCTATCACATCAGCGCTTGCTTGAATCTACCAAAGCTCGGGGAAGAACACATGTGCCTCCAGAACTTCCTCCAGCCGCAGGGTGTGAAAACTCCCTCATGTGAAGTCGAATCTCCTGATGCGTGTTTGGCAGGCTCAGCGGGATGACTCGGCTGGAGACAAGGCCCAGGAACGTGACGGGACTCCACTGCTCCTCCATCGCCTGCCCCCTGCTAAGCTCTCCCGGCTGTCATCCCAGGAGGAGCAGGCAGCCTTGCAGCCCAAGGGCACCCAGGCATCAGCAGGTCTCTGTCCTTTCCCTCTCTTCACCCTGTACAGTTAAGTTATGCAGCTTGAAATTCAGCTCAGTTTTCAGCATGGTATGGCCTTTCTTCTCTTAGTTGACCGTTTGCAGTTTGGAGTGTTAGTGAGAGTAGCAATACAATAACGGGGGATGATGGCAACGCTGACCAAACTGACAGAGCCTGTAACACGGGCTGGTTTTTCAGTCACGGAGTCAGGGCACAGATGAACTTGGCTGGATCAAGAGAGGCAGCAGTGGGGAGGGAAAGGCTGGAATGGAAGAGAAGGCTGGGGGCCTGGCCATGAAGGCTCGGGAGCCAGGCGGAGTCTGCAGTCTGTGGGGCGTCGCTTGCTCCCAAGGGTTGGAGGAGGAGCAGCGAGATGGGTTTGAGGAGCTGCATGATGGAGGCCTTGGAGGCTGTGGAAGCCGTGTGTGTGGAGCAGAGCAGGGGGGAATGGGAGGAGTAGATTCCAGAGCCAAGTGGAGATGGGCCCCTGAACTGGAGCCAGGGGTGTAGAAAGGAGAGGGACCCTGCAGCCATCACAGAGGGGAGAATATAAGAGAGGCGCATTTGCAGACTTTCTGAAATGGGATTTTAAGAGCATCACTCACTGGGCTGGGGGGCTGCAGGCTGCAGGCTGTCTGAGCTCACATGGCTTTGCAGCACCTTCTCAGGAACCCTGACAATAACCCTGCATGGTGAGTGGTGACCCCATTCCAATGGCTGGAGGTCACAGACTTCCGGACTTGCAGAGAATAGCCATGCCCTTGACTGTATAATTCATGAATGCCCAAAGGCCCCCTGCTTTATCCAGATGTAGCGATGCTGTGGGGTGCAAACAGGAAGGAGGCCTCAATCTGACGGCTGATTTTGAGCCCAGGTCACTGGGAGGTTGGAGGCTTGACAGTGAGGGTTCTGAGGACCTTCCAAGTGATAGTATTTACGTGACCCCGGTTGGAAAGGAGCCTCTGGCACAAGGGCCTCTCTGCCCCTCTTCTGCGCAAGACTGACAGGCCCAAGACCCCCATCAAAATCAAAATGTGATGGAAGACATGGACCAACTAGAGAAGGGAAATACGAGACATTTGTAGCCAGAGTGACTGAGAGGTTGGGGACCCCTCAAAGTAGTTGAAGTGGCTGGACTGGAACCTCAGGGAGGTATTGGGTGAGCCCTGCCCCAGAAGAGGAGAAACTTAAGTGTCTTCCCTTCTCTGACTGGGGATCTGTGCTCCTTATGACACCCGAGAGCTGTGCAGGGGTGAGAGCTTCCTGGAAGCATCCTGCCCACCCGCCCTGCCCCGGCCTGAGCTCCCAGGCCCGCGGCCCAGGAGGACTTGGTCTTTGACCAGACAGATTCCTGCCCAGACTGTGGGTCTGCTTCCAGCCTCTCTCGGCCTTGTGCTCGCTCCTCCATTTTATTTCTCCCCTTCTCCCGTTTATTCATAATTGTTCATTTCCATTTAGGCTTTTCCTTTTAAAGGCATTTTTACATTTATTTTCACTTGATCCTACAAAAACCCCGTGAGTTCGGCAGATCAGGAGTAGCTGTTTCTGTTTCCTAGGTAATGAGGGAACTGAGCCCAGAGGGGTGGGGACTTGCCCAGGTCACACAAGGCAGGAGGTGTATTCGAACACAAGTCTTCTGCCGCCTTTTCAGGGCCCTCAGCTCCAACAGCTGTGAGTGAAATGAATGGCATCTTGCCTACTTCAGTGTCTCCTCGTTCACACTTGCACCTGTGCCACGTTTGGAACGCCTGATCACCCACCCAGACCCGGAATCTGCCACAGCTCACTCCCCCATCCTCCCAGCCTGCTGCAGCTCGGCAGAGCCTTCAAAACCGAGCTTACATGTCACCTCGTCGGGAAGGCTCTCTGCTTTTCTCAGGGAAAAGCAATCGTGACTTAGTTCACAGTCCAGGGCAGCTGCATCTGCTGCATGTTGTCTGGGAGAGACACGCAGAGGAGCACGTGCAGCTTCTGCGGTGGGAGACAGGCTCTGCCAGCCCCCAGACCCCTAACACGAGGAATGCCCCTGACCCAGAGAAAGGGTGTTCAAGAGCCGGGCAGCTGAGAGGAATGACAGGTGCCCACCTGAGCCCACCTTGGCAGCACTGTAAACAATTCTCATTCTGCCCTAACTGATGTGGCTCAGTGGGTTGAGTGTCAACCCACAAAGGGAGAAGTGGCCGGTTGATTCCCTGTCAGGGTACATGCCTGGGTTGTGGGTTCGGTCCCCAGTGGGGGGCATTCGAGAGGTGAAAGATCATTGTTTCCCTTGCACATCGATGTTTCTCTCCCTCTGTTTCCCCGTCCCTCCCCTCTCTCTAAAAGTAAATAAATAAAATCTTTTTCAAAAAATTAAGAAAAAAAGTGTGTGCATCTCCCTGGGAGATGGAAGCAACCCAGAGACATCAGCCAGGGCCTCGTCCACTTCTGTTCCAGGACTTCCCAGCGGTGCCACCCTCTTCCAGATCCTGACTTCCGCCCTCTGCCCGGTGTTCACGGCCCTCCCCCGCCCCAAGGCCTCCTGGTGCAACCAGTAACATACCCTTTGCTACCCTGAAAGTTAAATTCAGGGTATACATACATCATTTTAAAGGTGTATAATATTCTTGCTGTGTAATAAAGGGGAAATAAAGTATATTTTACGTAGATAGAAGCTTAGGCACAGCTCCAGATGTCATAATGAGGGAGTCAGATGCCTGCAGCCCCTGAACCTCGTCACTCCGCTACCAGGTAGCTGGCTTCCGCCTCTGTCCCCGACTCCATCAATATCTCGCAATAGTGAACTACTCCTGCAGGGCCATTAAAGGGTGCTGCCGGCGTTGCCCTCCCTAAAGTAGGGTGAGGTGCCTCTGCACCTTGCCACGCAGGTCCACACCAACAGTACTGGCATCCCTTGGGAGCGTGCTAGAAATACAGATACTTAGACCCTACCTCACATCTTTCAATTCAAATCTACATTTTAATATGATCCCCAGGTTATATGCATATAAATCAAAGTCTGAGAAGCACCAGGCACTCCTGGGAGGTGCAGTCAGGGAGAGGGAAAGGCAGCTGTGGGTGTCCCCCTTCCTGAGGTTCTCCATACTGGGACTGCCCTAGACCACGAAGGTCTTAGTTCAGGACCCAACCAAGAAAACAGAAACCAATTAAAGTATTTTTTTAAAAAAGATTTACTGATTTATTTCCAGAGAGAGGTGGAAGGGAGGGAAAAAGAGAGGAAGAGAAACACCGATTGGTTGCCTTTTGCACACCCAAAACTAGGGACCTGGCCTGCAACCCAGGCTTGTGCCCTGACTAGGAATCAAATCAGCAACCTTTTAGTTCATAGGCTGATACTCAATCCACTGAGCCACACCAGCCAGGGTTAGTGAAAGCACTTTCAATAGAGAGAATTTAATGTGTGTGGGGGGATTAAACACATGTGACAGAGATTTGGGGGGCCTCAGAAGGGGTGTGAAGCCAAGCAAGCAGATAGCAATAGCAGGAAGCCACTCCTGCCCCTGTGATAAAAGGGGCAGAGAGAGGAGACGGGGAACTGGAACCCACGATTACCCAGAGGAAGCTGACTCCATGGAGGAACCTCATTTGCTTCTAGAGACATCTCTTGAGGCAGAGAAGGAGGAGGAGAAATACCTTGACTTGTCCCTGCCTCCCATCTCCCAGTCTTTGAACAGTGTCTCCCATTGGCTCAACCCAGCCAGAATTCAGCTCACACTGGAGGCTTGGGAACACAGCCTCGGGGAGCAGCCCTTTCATACTGCAGAGCCGAGCAGGAGAAGAACAAGAGGGGCCTCCAGTGACAACAGACCTGGAATCCGCACAGCAGCCAAGAGCGCTTTTCAAAAGAAGAATAATTACTTGTCAAAAGAAATGTACTTTCCTCCAGAGTCCTTGAGCTTGCCATTGTGATTGGTACCACTGGGTTCCGTGACTCACCCCAGGCAGTCTCAGAAACACCAAGAGGTGCACTGGATCCACTGGGTCATGTGGGTCAAATGACAGAATTGCTTTCCCCGAGAGGCCACCAGCACTGTGACTCCACCCTCTGCACGGTGTCACGGCCGCGTTCTAGCCAGTCTCTAGAGACCACACAAGGCCCTTCAGCAGGCGTGATCCTGCCTTCCCTCCATCCCCCTGCTGTGCTGCCAGGGCCCAGCAGCAACCCCCAGGCCCAGTCCCTCCACTGTAGAACGTAGAACCTCTTCATGCCACAGCGACCCCCCAACTTCCAGGACAGCCGGTCACTGACCTCCAGGATCGGACGCCTTCCCTTGAGGACACCTGGTGTTCTCACCTTTGCCCCACCGCCCCCATTCAGGCCCTTTGGAAGTCTCACTCTCTTTGCCAGAAGACTCTCCCCTCTCCTTTTTCCTCTTGCAATTTAATCAGAAAAGCCAAAGGAAGAAAAACCACCTTCTTTCCTCACCTGTCCCCTTGCAATTAGGAAAATTTCCCTAGGTGGCCAAGAATGTTGGGCCCTCACGCCACCCAGTGTGGGCACCAACGACCTGGGGCAGAAGCCCTTCGCCTGCCTCAGCCACTCGGGTTTACGAGCTGCCAGCCACCTTTGGCAGACCTGCTTCATACTTTTTTTCTAATTATAAAAATAATAAGGCACATTTAGAAAGCACAGAAAGGTAAATGCAGAAAAAAACCCACCTATAACCCTGCCACCCAGAGGTAGTGCCTATTAACATTTTGATATATTTCCTCCCTGCACTTTAAATGCATTTTTCTGGGGCTGAGATCATACTGTATACATAATTTCATGCTCTCAAGTTTTCTCACTTTTTACAATATTTTCCCATATCATTAAAAATTGGTTGAAAACATTAAAAATTTTCCACATAAGTTTTTTTTAAGTTATAAAAGTAATACACACCCACTGTAAAGAATTTTTAAAATTCAGACATATATATAAAGGAAAAGGAAAAATTTCCCTTCACTCCTTCCCGCCCCACCCCCCCCTCCACCACACACACACCTCAGAGGTAAACTGCTTTGCAAAGTTTAGTTTTTATCCTGGCAGACCTTTCTCTGCATTCATACAAAAGAGCTTTTAACACATGGACCTACAAACAGCTTTTTCATGTCACAATGTATCTTGGACATTCCTTACTGGTACATAGGGATCCACTGCACTTTAAGAAGGTGGCCAGTCCCTGGCTGGTGTGGCTCAGTGGATTGAGCTCCGGCCTGCAAACCAAAGGGTTGCTGGTTTGATTCCCAGTCAGGGCACATGCCTGGGTTGCTGGCCAGGTCCCCAGTAGGGGGCGTGTACAAGGCACCCACACATTGATGTTTCTCTCCCTCTCTTTCTTCCTCCCTTCCCCTCTCTCTAAAACTAAATAAAGAAAATCCTTTAAAAAAAGGTTGTCAAATCAGTTATCTGTAGACATACCATAATTTTATTTTGCCGTTTTCCTGTTAATGGACATGTTGAGGATGTTTCCAATCACCAGTGCGTCTGCCTTCACGCACCTGCACGAGCACTTCTCTTGGGTGGTATCCTGGAGGTGAAATTATGTGACAAACACTATGTGCATCTCAACGTTGCAAAAGGTGCTGCAGAGCTGCCTTCGTTTTAGAAGGTTCTAGAGAGAATAGCCCCACCAATAGTGTGCATGGCTCTGAAAACTTACCCTGGTTATGTGGCCGTGAGTTGCCTAGTTGACCTAGTGGTTGCTGCTTGGTCACAGAACCCAGTAGTCTTGGGTTCAAATCCCAGGACTGCCATTCCCTGGCTGCATGGTCTTTGGTTAGTGGCTCGATGGCTGTATGCCCTCGTTTGACTGTTTTTAGCAGTTTTTAAAAATAAAATAATGTGCCCTGGCTGGTGTAGCTCAATGGATTGAGCGCGGGCTGCGAACCAAAGCATCGCAGATTTGATTCCCAGTCAGGGCACATCCCTGGGTTGCAGGCCACGGCCCCCAGCAACCGCACATTGATGTTTCTCTCTCTCTCTTTCTCCCTCCCTTCCCTCTCTAAAAATAAATAAATAAAATCTTAAAAAATAAATAATAAATAAATAAAAATAAATAAATAAAATAATGCGTATAACATACATGGCGTAGTACCTGGCCCAGAGAAAAGTGCGCAGTGGGAGGTAACTGGCTACTGCTGTGAGTTACTTATCATTCCCCTATTATTGGGCATTTAAACAGCTGAAATTCTTTTAACAGACTTTCTTTGCAGGGCCTTATCAGTTTCTCCCTTTAAAGTTTAAATATTGATTTAATATTTAAACCATTTAACAGTAAATAATACCCATACCCCGGCATCTCAATACAACACTTCTTATAATTAAAACATCCCTTGCACGGAACCCCCTGCACACACACACACAGTTTTCACGGGAATGTGTGCCATCCGCGCGTGTATGCCGGTTGTTCTAGGCACGATTGCACAGGTATTTGGAGGCAGAGATGGAGAAGGTCATGACAAAGTTCCGTCGCAGGGTGCAGGGCGAGTCCAGCCCACACAGAATCTGAGGATGCAGCGTTCGGCTGACCGAGGCCCATGGCTTCCTCGCTTTTCCGGGAAGAGACCCTGCGGCCTGGGATCGAACAGTGACTTCCGTCCCCTTCAGAGTTCCCTGGACGTTTTCCAGATGGACAGCCCCCGGGGCTCCCCTCAGAAGAGAGAGAAAATGCCAGCACCTGGAATTACCCGAGTGGGGGCTCACAGGTGGTTTCCGGCATTTGCAGAGGCCTTTTATGGAGACGCAGTATTCCACCCGGGGGGCCAGGCTGGAAACCGAAAGGCAGCTTTGGCTTTAGGCTGGCCCATAACGAGATCGAAATGGTTTGCCAAAGTCACACGTGTGAGAAGTAACGAAGTTTACAAGCTACTCTGACTTCTGGACACGCCTCGCCTTGGGCAGATGGATTATAAGCAACCTGCACGCAGATGCTCAGCAGCTGAGCAAGGGCTTCTGGGGTTTACCGGGGACAGACCGGAAGCCCCGTGCAGTGGAAACATGCAGCAAAGCACCAGGCCAGGGGCTGTACTTCAATAGAAAGGTCAAATAAGCAAAAGGCCCACCTCTCCTTGCTTTTCTTTTCAAATCAAGGTCACCTGGCCCACCGCTCTGTGGCTGGGCCAGGCCTCCCTTAGCTGCCCGCAAACTCTGCAGCCAACAGAGCAGGTTGCTGCGAGCTTCTCACCAGATGCGTCTTTTCTTAGTGGGACAACAAAGATTTCCCTGGCAGAATTGTTGCTCCATAGCTAACACAACATAGCATATGTGCAGCTCCGTACCCCAGAACCCAGCGTGGCTCCTGGCACCGCGAGATGCTAAAAAATGCCTTTTCTGAATCTGAAAGATGCTCAAAAATGACTTTTTGAACCATACTGATGCTCAAAAAATGCCTCCTTTGAAACCAGCTCTTGTCATCCCACGCACAGGAAACGAACGGCGGGCTCAAGCAGACTGCACGGGGCTGGGGGGGTCTCCATGGGGCTCCATGGAAAAGTAATTATGTTTTCTTTGTACTAAAGAATTATAAAATAGAAAGTGATTAGAGAACATATTAAATACTGAATTTGTACGAAATTATCCAAATAAAATATTTTCAAATTTTAATGAGTAACTTGAGCTTACTTCCATGAACATAACTTTAAAAATTTTTTATATTTCATTTAATTTAACATAGCCACAACATTTGAGTCCATACGTCACCGACATAAAAAATTATTAATGAGATATTTTACATTCTTGTTTTCTTACTAAGTCTGGCCTGTATTTTCGCTTTCAGTGTATCTCAAGTTGGGCCAAGCCCAGTTGGAGCACGCAGTGGCCTCGTGGGGCCAGTGGCTGCCTGACCTCACAGCGCTGCCCTGCCGGGAGTTCAGCAAGGTCAGCACAAACAGGACTCTTTCCAACAGTCCTTTTTATGCGCTTGCAATGGAGATAACTAGTGGCCAACGAAGATTTTAAAGTAATAATCTCTCAAGTTCTTGGTAATCATCAGTGAGAAATTTTGCCCAAGCAGGAGATTAAAAGAAATGTAAAAGCGTTTTTAACACTCTTCAAAATTTTATAGCAGTTGAAATTATCTTTAAAGAGTTTTAACAGCTCTTATGGAAATTTCTTGGGATAAGGCGAAGGATTTCAAACCCATCAAACTTGTCTGTGCCGACTACTTCCACATAATGCTGAAGGTCTGGGTCGCAGAGGAGCATGCGCGTCAGAGCGCCCCACGCGTTGCAGCCTGGACGCCGCTCGGAAGGCACAGGGACGGCTGAAGGACAGGGCCCGGCCTGCCTGCATGAAGGTAGCTTTGGGACCCAGCCTGGAGCTGCCTCTCCAGCACCATCAGTTGCCTCCCCGCCCTCCACTCTCCACGGCCTCAGCCGGTGTCGGCTCCAGGCACACCAGCCACGTAAACCCCAGCAGCTTGCCGCAGCTCAGGGGCCCCTTCTCCAGCTCAGGCGCACGGCCAGTTTGTAGGAGCCGCTGAGGTAGCTGTCATCAGGGCTGAGACATTCTCTGCATGGGGCTTCCAGGGACGGGTGTCACTCATTTTTCTCACTCCCTCTCATACCACCCTTCCCCACCCCACCCTGCCAGGACAGTCTCTGAGGAGCCCAGCGGCCGCAGTGCGGAGCTGGAAGTGACCACGCAGAGGGCTGGCCCACCCCAGGTCCTCTGTCATCCCCATGCACTGAGGCTGTCGGTGACACAGAGCACGCTAGTGCCTGCCACTTCATGTCCCGGTGGTCTCGGGCAAGTTAACGTACACGGACGTTAGTTCCCTCTCTCTCCAGCTTTGCTGAGATGGTATTCGCACACCATAAGATCCATCCATTTAAAGTATACAGTTCAGTGGGTTTTAGTATATTTACAAAGTTGTACGAAGACTTCTGTTTCTTGTCTGTCAAACAGGATCATCACACACAACCCCAGCGGACTGCGGCGGGAAAGAAAAGGGGCGATGAACGCAGAGTGCTGGGCATATCGCCTGGCACGTGCACTCACAGTAAGTGGCGACTATTGTTTTGACGACGATGATGAGGATGATTGCAGGTGGAGAGGGAGCCACCGGGGACTTCTGCCGCCAGGGACCCCGAGCGGGGGGTGTGGCCTGGGAATTTGCTGCACAGCTCTGTGGAATCCGGACAAGCCCAGCTCTTCCCGGTCCCCCCACACGGGAGGTGAAGCCACAGCCGTCCTCTAGGTGCGCGCGGCCACACGGCTGGGAACGTGACGTGACGTGACGTGACGTGACGTGACGTGACGGCTGCTCAACAGCTGTGCCGGCTAGAGCGCAGAGTAAGGCAGGAAGTGGCAAGGAATGCCATTTCTCACAAACCCGAAGGCAAGAGAAATTCAAGTCAGCCAAGTTCAATTCAATTCAGTCAAAAAAAAAAGTCACTTCCTTGACTTAAATTTGATCAGCTGCTACCTGGTCGCTTTTGGCTAGGGCTTTATTGTCCCTCCCCACCCCAGAAAGTTTACTCTTAAGACTATTATAGTAAAAATGTTTACTGTTAATTACTTAGTATAATCCCCTCTCCAGAGGTCGTCAGTATGAAAAGTTTGGAATAGATATTTTTAGACTATACATTTATTGTTAATGTGTATATTTATTAAATATAAAAATGGAGTAATGAGATCATGCTGTTTTGCAACTTGCTTTTTTTCACTTAAGAATGTATTTTGACCCCATATCAGTAAGCAAAGTGAGTTTTTTTGGTACCAACTGCGTGGTATTCTTTGGCTTAGATATACCATTGTTTATTTGTTTATCAAATGCTCAGTAGCTTGGCACTTAGATTGTCTCATACTTTTAAAACTGTTAGTATTACTCAGTGGCTATGGCGTGCCATCCACAGCCTGCCTTTAGGAGGAAGAGGCTCATCCCCAGCAGCAGGAGGCTCACCTGCTGGCTGCACAGAGCTCGGCCCCTGTCTGGACTCTCCTCGGCCCAGTGGGCTGTCTGGCACTCAGCGACTGACCAGACAATGTGTGTGGGGAGAGGGGGGCACAAATGCCTGGCCCCCTTGCCTCCCTGGTATAACTCCACAGGACCATTCCGGCACCAGAACTTTCTAAGACTCTTATCGCAACTGCACCAAAGCTTAAGTTCTCCCTTGCTCAGCCCTGCGTGCCTCACTCCTGACCAAGGTTCTCCTCAACAGCCTGTCCAGCAAACCTCCTGCACGAAAGTCTGGCTCAGAGCCTGTTTTCTTTGGAAGCTGACCTCAGCTGATAGCAAATGTAAAAGCCTTTTAAAAAAATCTTTGTCCAAACAGTTGTTATTAGAATTCCTCTTAGGAAAGGAGGTGTCGTTTGAGGGGAACACCTTGCTGAGTCTCGTGGGGACCGAGTGTGACCTGTGGGAGTGGGGTAGGCTGGGGCGAGGGGAGCCGTGTGGGTTCTGCTCGGAGCACAGGGAGGAGAAGCCGGCTTTGCTCCTGAGTGTGGAGGAGGCCAGTGGAGAAGAGAAGAGTGGCAGGGGTAAGCAAAAGACACAGAGAGGCGGTGGGAAGCGAGGACTGGTGAAACAGGCCAAGACACCTTAAGAGAGGGTCTGCTATTGTGTGGCTTCGATGTAAACCTCTCTCGTCTCCCCTGGAAACTGTCAGTAAACTTGGCTACACTAGCAGAAGCTCTAGGTGAGTGGTCTGTTCTTGGGAAGTCAAAGAAGGAGCCAAGTTTCACCTCTAAGACACTTTGGGCCACTGAGAGCGCATGTAAGGGCACAGGTGACCACGACAGACAGGAGGCCATGTGCGAGAAGTGCAGCAGAGACACCCCAGCACAGTCTCTGCTCCAAGCTGGTGTGACTTCAGTGGGGGTGTCAGCGCAGGACTGCAGGTCCCGGGGCCCCGGGAATGGAGCACTGCTACTTCCGCCACCTCTCTCCCTTTCGGAACCTGGGACATGAAGGCCCAGGCCCTCACAGTGGCACGGTGAGCTGTTACCAGTGAAGGCAGGAAAATGAATACCCCATCTGGGCTGCCTTTACCAACTATCCCTGGGGAGAACAACTTCCACTCATTTCACTCGAGTGACCCCCTCACCTAGTCCACATACCACGGTCACGACTGGCATTTTCCCATGGCCTCAGGTTTCATGTGATTGCTACCCTGATGAGAAGTTTGTGTGACACTTTTTACCTCCCAGTCTTTGGAGTCAGGGTAATGGCACAGGCAAGAGCTTGGATCCTGAAATGAGAGGGGCTGCGTGTCATATCTACTCTAGCTAAGCTTATAAGGTGTCTGAGCCTCAGTCTCTGCAACCTGTAAAATGGACCTCCCTTGCAGGGCTGTTGAAAAAAATTCAAGGAGGTGATGTATGCAGAACATGCATGGAGATGACAAGCACTCGGTAAATACTGGTTATTATCATTATTTATTCTTTTGTTTAAAAAAGTTTTTATTTATTTATCTTTAGACAGAGGGAAAGGGAGTAAGGGAGGGGAAACATCAATGTGTGGTTGCCTCTCATGCACCCCCTACTGGGGACCTGGCCCCAAACCCAGGCATGTGCCCTGACTGAGAATTGAACCGATGAACCTTTGGCTCACAAGCTGGTGCTCAATCCACTGAGCCACACCAACCAGGGCTCTTTAGCCTTTTTGTCTGCGTAAATTCCATGGATTCAACATTCCCTGTGGTTGGACAGTTTCTTGTTTCTGTCCATCATAAACAGTACTTTGCCACTCGGTGGGAACTGGCACATAGGATGATTCAATGCTTTATACATTGTGCCCTCTTTGATAATGACTGATAATAACCTCATTGCATGATTATGAGAATTAAATGAGTTAACATACAGACAGTGCTTACAGCATACCCACCACGCAGCATGCTTTATAAAAGTGTTTGATGGTATTATTACTGCCATTATTCATCAAACCTCCATTTGTCCTCCTGGCCCGCCTGCTGCCTCCTCCACCCTCCCAGCCGGATGGTGATGATCTGCCAATGCTCTTTGCCCTCTGTCAAGTTCTTGTCCTTTCTTCCAACTCCTGCAGGGGAAGACTCAGATTTGCATCACCTAAAAATTCAGCTAATTCAGAACCTGAAATCAAGTGCAAGGAACCTCCCGCGGAGAACCTGACACACCTCGGAGCTGTGTGGTCCCCTGCCGCAGACTGCGCAGCTCCTCGCTGACAGGATCTCCCAGAGCCGCTGAGCGATGTTAATTAATACGCATCACTCCCGCGCTGGCTCACCGCTCCAGGGCGGCAGGGCAGGGCAGCAGTGGGCAAAGCTGTGAGCCTCCAAAGCAAGACCGTGAACCCCTCCCAGAGCTGACTCCTGCCTTCTCATTTCTCATTTCCCTTGTCACCCGAGACCACCCAATGGGGCAAGGAGCCATCGGCTTTGACACCAGACAAACCTGAGTTCGCACTGGCTCAGACTCCTGCTAGCTGGGTAGTTTGAACACATTAGTTAAATACTTGATCCTCTGTTTCCTTTTCTGAAAAATGGGGGCAGTAACTTCCACATGAGGTTCTTTTTCATTTAAGTTGTGGTAAAATCCACATAGCATAAAATTTACCGCCTTAACCGTTTTTATGTGTACAGTGGCATTCAACACACAGGGGTGTTTTTGAGGATTAGAGGAAATGATGTATGCAAAGCTTCTAGCACATAAACTACAGCACAGTGAATATGCAAGGAATGTAAGTTCTCAAAAAAAAAAAAAAGAAATGTACGTTCTCTTCTCTCCTGACTTCTCCCCCTAAATGTGGTCCACGGCATGTGAGGCTGAGAAAAAATGATGCCTTGGTCGGTTTGGTTTTAAGTTCAAAACCTTCTTGTCCCTTATCACAACCCCCAGGCTGCCCCAGCTGTGGCTGCTGCTTATCACTGGGCCAAGCAGGTTCTCTGTGGAGACGCTGCCTGGTGTAAGGAGTCAGAGAGGCTGGCTGGTCCCACAATGTTCCCTGAGACCGCTTTGCAAGCCTGGTGACCTGATGGCCGTCACGGGGAGCGGGGCGCAGGCTTCCCTGGGCCTTTCCAACAGCTGGACTAGGCCAGTGGGTGACAATTACAGGAAGGAGGCCATCCCCTGTCATTGCAGGTAAAACTAGGACATGGAGGTCACTCATTGGGTGTTTTGGTGGTTTTTGTTTCCTACTTTGGCCTTCGGTTTTGTCAAAGCAATATGGCATGTGGTTGTTAAAAGACATTATACTGAAAGGGTTATAACAATAAGCAATGGCTTCCTTCCCCACTCCCTTGCCACCTAGGCAGGGTCCTCTCTGGAGGCAACCATGGTGAACTCTGTTTTTAAAAACTATTTATTTTGATTTTAGAGAGAGGGGGAGGAAAAGAGAAAGACAGGGAGAAACATCAAAGTGAGAGAGAAACAGGCCTTCTGTACGTGCCCTGACTGGGGACTGAACCTGCCTGCAGCCCAGGCATGTGCCCTGGCCGGGAATCGAACTGGTGACCTTTTGGTTTGCAGGATGACACCCAACCAACTAAGCCACACCGGCTGGAGCTGTCAACTCTTTTAGCTGTTTCTTTCTGGTATTTATCTCCATATTTCCAAATAATAGGCTTATTCTCATATTTCTTGTTTTAGCAATTTTAGATGTTATCTATTAACTTGCTGTCATGCCAGGTGACAATTCAACTGCTTTTGTACAACCCCCATCCGCCTTGTCATAACTTGGAGTTAAATCAATATTTAGGGTGCACTTTACTTTGATTATGAATCATTCAAGTTTTTGCCACGTTCTACGAAGTCCTGTGGCATCTGGCCCCTGGCTCCCTCTTCCCCATGCTCTTTCTTCATCGCTCCCCTCAGACCAGTGATCTCCCTGGTTCTCCAAATACACAACCACGCTGAGTGCGGTCCTACCACAAGGCCTTTGCACTTGCTCTTTCCAGTGTCAAAATACATTCCTCCCCGACCCGTTTCCTTATTTCATTCACGGAGCTGCTCAAATATCACCTCATCAGAGGAATCTTTCCAGACTATCCTATTGAAAATAACAACCCCCATCCATTTCCCAAGCTTTACTTTTCTTCACAGACTATTTCACACACAACCCCTGACATTAGATGATATACTTATTTTTCAAAAGATTTTATTTATTTATTTTTAGAGAGAGGGGAAAGGAGGGAGGAAGAGACAGAGAAAAACATTGATTGGTTGCCCCTCACATTCAGTGGGGGGCCTGGCCTGTGACTGAGGCATGTGCCCTGACCAGGAATCTAACCCGTGACCTTTCGGTTCGTGGGACGACACCCAACCCATGGAGCCACACCAGTCAGGGCAGACCATATACTTCCTGATTTAAATGTTGACTACACATTTTCTGGGAGAAGGGACTTTGGTTACCACTGTGTTTCCTGGGCCTAGGGACAGGCCTGGCATGCAGAGGGCTGTCCATAAACCTCTGGAGTGAATGGACACCTGTTGATTTATTGTGCCTTAATTCATTGTTTGTGTGATCCCCTTTCCTCTCCCCCAAGGTAATCTTTAACTTGGTTTCTCATTTACTTTTTTTTCTATAGAGCACACCCTCCAACAGCCTTCAATCCCATGTTTTCATACAAATGAATCAGATAATGTGCTATGTTTAAAATTTCCCTCTGCCTTAGTTGGATTGGGCTGCATATAATAGAATACCGTAGACTGAGTGGTTTATAAAGAACAGAATTTTATTTCTCACAGTTCTGGAGGCTGGAAGTCCAAGATCAAGGTGCCAGCAGAGTTGGTGTCCGGTGGAAAGGGTGGCCAAGGCCTCTGTGCTCCCCTTTATCAGGGCCCTAATCCCACCCTCGAGGACTCCACCTATTATTAGTCCTATGACCTATCACCTCCCAAAACCCCTGCCTCCTAATACATTGGGGGTTAGTTTTCAACGTGTGAATTTTGTGGGGGACACAGGCATTTAGTTTATGGCACCCTCTGAATGCAGAAGGAATGCAGAAATAGAGAAAAAACATCAATATTATTAGATAAAGGGAACTGGAGAATAGGATTTAGATCTGTGGCCATACATGTACTGCTGGACCCCTCCCCCCACATCAGACCTCCAGCTCAGAGCCTCCAGCTGCACCTCCACAGGGGCAGAGCATGCTCGGGGGCTGACCACTTGCAGTCCAGGATCGTATCATCGAGAGGGTCAACTTCTCCAAAGGGACACCAGGCTCCCACGCCGAGGTCCTTCTCCAGCACCACCCATTGTAAGTGTCCCCTCTTCCCCTGGAGATGAGGGCCAAAGTTACTCTTCCCAATTCTTTAGGAAGGACGAAAGGTCCTGTTTAGCAGCCCAGATCAGAGTGGGGGAAGCACAGAGGATGCTTCCTCTACCTCTATTTGTTCCTTTTCATCTCCCTCCCACCCCGCAGCCCGCATCTACCTCCTAGAATTCCACCCACTGCTGTGGTCTGGAAGGGCAACTCTCCAGTCCTACTGCCCTGTGATTTTTCCCTCACCACCGCCAGTATGTTTCTTTACCCGTCTGCTGTGTTGGATCCCTGTTTCCCAGGCTGCGTTTTACTGGAACACAGCCTCCGGTTGGTTACAAAGCCCAGGTGCTTGGCGCAGAAGTCTTCAATATCTAGCGGACCGCAGTTGTCTTCATCTATCCTGATTAATATTTTGGCTGAGTCTATAGTCCAGGTTGGAACTCATCTTTCCTTATAATTTTGAAGGCTCTGCTCCACTGCGCTTTAGCTTGCATTGCTACTCTTACAGGTTCGATGTCGTTCTAATTCCTGACCTTTCTGTGTGATCTGCTTTTTCCCTCAGAAAAACTTTAGGAGCTACATTAGTTTTCTATTGCTATTATAAAAAAAATCCACACAAACTAAGTGACTTAAATCAATACAAACTTATTTCCTTACAGTCCTGTAGATCAGACTTCCGACAGAGACCCACTGGGCCGAGGTCTAAGTGTGGGCAGGACGCATTCCTCCTTGGAGCCTCTGGGGCAGAACCTGTCTCCCTGCCTCTCCCAGCTCCTAGAAGCTGCCCACTCTCCTTGGTTCGTGGCTCTCTTCCTCCACCTTCAAAGCCAGCAGCCCGGGCCTCGTTCCTATGCTTTATCTCTCTGGTTCTCCATTTTCTGCCTCTCTCTTCCACGTTTAAGGACCCTGCATCTTTTCATGCCCATTTTTGTTCATGATCTCTGTAGTCGCGGTTCTTGGGAAAGCTGAGGAAGTTCAACAACATATTGCAAAGTGAATACCAGAATAACGGCCCTTCCTTCTGTGTAGAAGCAGAGCGTGTGGCTTGGCGTTTGGCACATCTCCTTAGAATTCAGATGGTGACATACAGAGCTGGGGGCAAACGCAAAGCACGTTGTGCCTGGGGCGCCCGAAGAGCAGGGTCAGCCCTCTTGTCTGCCCTTTCGCGGTGCTTTCTCCCTAAGCAAGGCCGGCCACACACCTTCGCCATTGCTCCTGAGCCCCTTGCTAACTCCTGGGACCCCCTTTCGGCAGATGGCTCCGTCTCCTGCCTCACAGAGGAAACAGGCACTGAGGAGTTGATTCTCCCCCCTCACTGGGCTCCCTACAAGCCCACACCCTCTTCCTCTCTAGCTTCTCTTAAACGTGGAGGTGCTGCACCCCCTCCCAGCCCCATCCTACTCCTGTGCTTTCTCACAGTAGGGCCCTTGCTCCATCGATCCCCCCTCTCTTTTTCCTCTGTAGCTTCAACCTCTCTCTTTCTAGTGGGTCCTTTCCTGAAGTCCATAAATACGTTCCGATTTCCCTCATTCTAGCCTGACTGGAGCTCTCTCTAAGGACCACAGCCTCTCCGTTATTCCTTGTTAGCCTAGTTCTTAAAGGCATAGCCTGCTTTAGTTAGCTCTCCTTTCCCACTTACCCTGCATGCTGCTGCCCCTTTAAGTCTGGCTTCTGCCTGCACCATTCCACAGAATATTCTAGCAAAGGCCTTTCACGATCTTGTGTCGGTTTTCTTCTCCACTGCTAGCTGAATGTCTCCAACTGGACGCACGCACAACTGGAGTCTCAGTCTCAGCGTGTCACAATTGAAACACACCATTCTTTTCAAACGGACCGCCTCTTCCGTGTTCTTTATTTTTGTTGATGGAACGACTGTCACCAGCGCCATTTCAGCATCACCTTTGGATTTTGGGATTGTTTTTGTTTAGCAATTTTAAGCTATTGTTTTCATTAAGTAATATGTCCAAATGGTTCAAGATTCAAAAGGTTCAATGATGGACACGGAAGAGGGTCTCTCACTGCTCATCCCCACCCACCCATTCCTCCTCTCAACCGGCCACTAATGCTGTAAGTTTTGTGCATATTTCTTTAGGGACATACATACCTACAAGGTCTGTCTGGAAAAAGTCCAGCCATTGTTAATATAAAAGTGCAGCCATTGTTAATATAAGGAGAATGGTTTGCACAACAACAATGTAACCTGGCAGCCAGAGTGAGCTGGAATGCGCATGTGTGAACCATAACTGACGACTTAACTGTGCCAGTCAGTGGGGGTGGTAGTTGCCACTGAGGGAGCATGTGTACTGTGTGGCTGTCGCACTCAAAATGACTGAGTGAGTAGAGCAACGACTCTGCATCAGATTTTGTGCCGAGCTTGGACAGTCCTCCACAGAGACTATGCAGATGACTCAGAAGGCCGCAGCTGTGGGCAGCTGGTGACTGGCAGCTCCATCACGACAGCACAGCCACTCATGCATCACGTCTCGTGCAGAGTTTTGTGGTGAAGCGTCAAATCACCCAGGTGACTCAGCCCCCCTACAGCCCAGATTTGGTGCCCTGAGACTTCTGGCTTTTCCCCAAACTAATATCACCTTTGAAAAGGAAGAGATTTCAGACCATTGATGAGATTCCAGAAAATATGACAAGGCAATTGATGATGATTAGAACTGTGTGAGGTCCCATGCTGCCTACTTTGAAGGGGACTGAGGCGTCATTGTCCTATGTACAATGTTTCTTGTACCTTCTTCAATAAATGGCTCTATTTTTCATACTTTAGATGGCTAGATACCTTCTGGACAGACCTTGTATATTTTGCATATGTAAGCAAATATGTTTATTTACATATTTTTCCTTTTAAAGGTACAAATGACAGCATACCATATCCATAGTTCTATCCTTGTGTTTTCCATGGATGTGTCTTGGACATCATTTCATCAAGTGCTCTTTCATCTTTTGTTATGGCTGCACAGAGTTTCTCTCACCCCTTGTCTCTAACATCCAATCAACTGCCAAATTACACTAAGTGTATGTTATGTGTCCTCCGGCCTCTCCATTCCAAGCGCCAATTTGTTTAGACTGTCACCTTTCATAATGGGTTAACACAGGAGTCTCTCACTGTTGCCCCAAGCTGAGGCCTTCCTTCGGTTCATACTATTCTGTTCAGTTAATCTTCTTCAGTACCACGCTGATTACATCATTTCCCAGTTGAACAGCCATCACTATTTTCTCACGGCCTGTGCGGAATCTGACTCCACGTTCCCTCCTTTCTTCTTCCCCTCTTCTCTTCCTTCATGCTCTCAAGTCATACTCAGGAGTCTAATGATCCCAGGGTAGGTAGCCCCTCTGAGGTCTCATGGAGTGTTTTCTATGATGTTGCTTTACGTTGAGGTACATGACCTTCCTATCCAGTCCAAACCCTCCCTGGCCCTAGGTTCAGCTCAGAGCCTAACTTTTTAATGAAGTACCCCCCCGACCCTCGTCCCAAGCCAGGCCCAGTGGGGAGGTGAAGTAGCAAGGGGAGGTGCAGAGTTTCAGGAGGCACTCGCTCTCAGGGCGGTGCACACGTGTTCCACCATGGTGTGCACTCACGCCTGCCTGCTCTGCCTCGGCCTTCCCCGCCTTCCCTCCACGCTGTTGGCTGTGCCCAGAGTCATCTTCCCGAAACACAAAACGCACAGCTTCCCTCTTGCCATCCATCATTCAATCTGTCTGAAACAAAACACATCCTCTTTCCATTCAGACTGGCTGTGCCTTTAGATGACAGTCAGTGACAGTCAACGAGGCCACCGTCTTTCATCACTGAGTTCTTAAGACCTTGGAATTACCTCTGACCTTTGTCCTCCTAGTCCCTAAATAGCTATTCAGTTACCAAGCATTGCAGAAGTTCCTTTATTTCCTTCATTGGTCTTTTTTTGAAAAAGCCATCTCCAGCCTTATTCTGGTCCATTAGGGAGTTCAGCATCTTTCAAGGACTGATATTAAGTTGGTATTAAGAAGCTGTTTGGTTGGGGATCTGAAAATGCCTGAATGCCTTGGCCAGCCCTTTCCCCTTCCCGTGAGTCCCCCAAGGGAAATGTATGTACAGGGAACAAGGACACAGCCCCAGAAGAAAACTGTGTTATTCGCTGGGTGTTTGGCTTCAAACCACAATGTAGAAGTCAGGAAAGATAGGCTGGCTCTGAGTATTCTCCCTCAGCAGTGCCCAAATATGAGTCTCAGAATCTCACTCCCTCGTGGGACTAAAAGCAACTCTTAGCAGAGAAATTGGAGAGAAAGACAAATCCTCAGCCTCTTTGCCCAAAGATTGGGGCTGTCCCCAAGTCTTCATGGGTGGGTTATAGCTGAGGGGGCCAGCAGCTTCTTGAAAGGGAAGAGAGGGTGCTGGCTGGGCACATCTGAGTGGGGCAAGGGCAGCCCCGTTACCACTAAGAGGATTGTGAAGATGGAAGGCCTGACCCCCTGGAAAATGTAACTTACTCCATATTCTCCAATTTTAGCAAGCATTTCTTCCTTTGTGGGGTGGGGGTGGGGTGGGATGAAATTTCTCGCTCACCACCCTGACTCCACCCCAAAGAGAGTGAAGAAGCGGGAATCCTTGGGTGGGTATAGCTTAGGGACCAGCGGCTCATTTTGGTTCCTGGTGAATTTACACTATTTCGGTCTTGTTCGTGCTTTACTCAAAACTGTCAAAAGTTATCTTGTGTCTTCTGAGTTAAGAACCAATTTCTAGAGAGGCCATTAGGACACTACAGCAGGGGTGTCAAACTTATTGTCACCAGGGGCCACATCAGCTTGCGGTTGCCTTCAAAGGCCCGGATATAATTTTAGGGCTGTATAAATATAACTATTCCTTAACAGTTAAGTGAGAGCTCAGAGCTGCTGCTGGGTAGAAACAAGGTGCTAGTTGGGATAAAACAAGGTGGAGGGCTGGATTCAGCCCATGGGCCTTGTGTTTGCTACCTGTGCTATACAGCCTGGCTTCACCTCATTTTTTTTTAAAGATTTTATTTATTTATTTATTTTTAGAGAGAAGGGAAAGGAGGGAGACAGAGAGAGAGTGAAATGATAGGTTGCCTCTTGCACACCCCCAACTGGGGACCTGGCCCGCAACCCAGGCAGGTGCCCTGACTGGGAATTTAACAGCTGACCTTTTCATTCACAGACCAGAGCTCAATCCACTGAGTCATGCCAGCCAAGGCCATTTATTTATTTTTAAATCATTAGAATGATCTTGGGATTATGACAGACAGGGCAAGAACAAGAAAAGAATGTCAATGGTAATCACCCAATAAAGAGATCATTTGGACCCAATCAAGAGGGGAAGGAACCTGGGTGGTTACCAGAACTTTCAGCCACCACACGACCTAATCGGCAGGCCCAGAAAGCACTAGGCAAGGGATCATGGGAATCTAATCTGTGGGGCAGCCTCTGTGGGGAACCCTGTTGACATACCACATAAAAGGACTCGGCGTGTTCACAGCGGGGGCAGAAGACTCTCTCTGATACAAGCTGGCTGAAAGTGTCTGGTTGGAAGACAACCTCAGCGTGCTGGGGCAGGAGTCGCTGTTCTCCCTTGAAGGTGAGCACAGTCTGGGCTTGAGGCAGCAACCTCAACGTAAATGTCATTGAATCATAAGAAGACTCAGAATTAAATATGAGAATGAAGCAATAAATCAAATCCACAGCATTCATATATTTGTGTTGGCTTTGTCGATATTCTGTGCAAATAGATATTTTCAATGTTTGTAAACTTTAGAGAATTTATCATATTAGAGAATCTGACAAATTAGCCTTGTGATTCCAATGTAAAGTATAAAGTGAATAATTAATTTTAGACTTGTAGTAGAGAGTTTTACTAGTTTGCAAATGGCATTGAGAGAATTTGGCATTCACTATATTTATACATTTACTATATTAGATTTTTTCCTTTTTTAAAATTTTATTTTAATCGTTCAAGTACAGTTTTCTGTCCTTTACTCCCATCCCAGCCCAGCCACCCCTCCCTCCCCTCTACTATATTAGATTTTGAAGAGTCATTAGATTAACAGCGATTTGCTAGTTCGATGACTAAGAGCAAGTAACTCAAACTTCTTGTGCCTCTGGTTTCCTGCCTGTAAAATGAGTGTAGCCATCGCTTTTTCATGAGGTCATTGTGAAGGAAATAATGAGTTCATAAAGAGTTTGCAATAGTGTCTGACTTTTAGTGAATGTTCAATAAATCATGCTGTTATTATTCATGTAAAGAGGTTGTGTTTGTTAGTTCAGGCACTTAAATTCAGTATGTAAAAGGTAAAGTGAAAATATTATTATATACATGGTTTTTAGAATGTTTAGGGAAACTTATTAATAGTGTTGCAAGTGAGGCAGTTATTTAAGGGAAGTTAGTGCATTCAAATTGAGTTGGAGGAGCATTAATCGGCCTCCTCAAACAGGGCCCACGTTTCCCACTGTATCCCCAGCACCCAGGCATTTGGTGCGTCATAGTGGATCGAATTTGTGTTGAATTGAACTGAGAAGTCATGTAAAAAAAGGTCCTAAGACATTATAGCCAATACACACTGTTAATTGAGAGTGGGGCAACAGGAGGGGAAATGGCTTAGAGGGAAGATGCCAAGATTGGGTTTTCGCCCGTTGAACTTGCAGTTGCCTGCATGACATGAGCTCCTGGTCACAATGTGCAGTTTCATAGTAGGATAGACACTTGGGAAACAGTTTGGAGCAGGAGGTATGTATCACAAGGGATCATCAGCAAAGCTTGGGTTCAGGGAGATGAGGGACCTTTGAAAATGACTGATGCCCTGGCTGGCGTGTCTCAGTGGATTGAGTGCTGGCCTGTGAACCGAAAGGTCGCTGGTTGGATTCCCAGTCAAGACATACACCTGTGTTGCAGGCCAGGTCACCAGTTAGGGGTGTGCAAGAGGCAACTTATTGATGTTTCTCTCCCTCTCTTCCCTGCTCCCTAAAAATAACTAAATAAAATCTTAAAAAAAAAAAAAGAAAATGACTGTTAACATTTCTTTGATTTATAGATAGATGAGATCAGTGAATTAAGCTTACAGAAAAATGGGGTTTAGAAGTTGTTAAGTTGATTTGAGCATTGTCCTGGACACCGTAAGGTTGCAGGTTTGATCTCCTGTCGGGGCACATACATTCCTGGGTTGCAGGTTCAATTCCCAGGCATGTCTAGGGAGCAACCAATCGATGTTTCTCTCTCACACTGATGTTTCTTTCTATTTCTCTCTCTCTCCCTTCCTCCACCCATGGACATAGACCACAGTGCGGGGGTGACAGTGGAAGTGGGGAGCAGGCTGGGCAAAAGGTCAAAGGGGGAAAAGTTGGATTAACTGTAACAGCACGAACAGTAAAAAATGGTTAGATGAGAAGAAAAAAATACGTGAATGAAATCTTTAAAAAAACAATAAAATCAACAAAAAACATATCCTCAAGGGAAGAGTAAAAACAAGTTGTTACCTTAATAAATCAAATGCTAAATATTTGATTTACTGAGGTACCAATAACTAGTCTTTGCCATCCCCCTTCCCTCAAATCATCCTCAGGCATTGAAAAAATTCATCCCGACATTTCCGACCTGTTACACACTGGTCCCTTATCCAGATCCCTTGTCTGGGCATTCCCCTCGATGTTTTCCACAGTCTGGGGGAGGAGTCTCCAAGGATACATACATGTAGTCAGGAATAGTTTATTTGTTGTCATCGCTGTCATCGCTGTCATCATCATCATCCTCACAGAAGCCAACCTCTATGAGGTCTGTGTTTTGTACCAAGCAATTTACATGATTAATGGGAAGAGCTAATACTCAGCACTTACTGTGTGCTTCCTGGCTGCTAGGCACCGTTCTGAGCCCTTTATGAGTATTATTTAACTTCTGTGCCATGGGTGAGGAAACACAGGCTTAAACGGTTAAGTGGCTTGCCAAAGTCTCACAGGTAGGAAGTGTTTCAATGGGACATGGGACGATGGGCTGATGGGATGTGGCTCCCCAGAGGAGGCCTGTGGCCTCTGAAAGCATGGGGGTGCAGCTGCTGGGGCCAGTGCTGTCTGGAACTGCAGACTCTCCCGGGGCCAGCCCATGATGTTCCCAAAGAGGCAAAACTCCCTTGAATCGCTCACATAGTGCCCGGTCCCCATGAATCGTTACGGGCTTGGGCTGCACGCATTCCGAAGTAGAGATGGGAAGGCTGCTGCCCTTGGGTCCCAAAGAGTCCCTTGTGAAAAGTTGCCTTAGCTCATCTCTCCTTATCTCTGTCTCCCGCCATGCACACAGGCCACACTAGAAGCTAAAGGCCTCCTGCAAGTCAGCTCCTGTTAGTTGTTGCTTAGATGGTCTGCCTCACTAGTGGGCAGACCACCTCGGACAGGCTTGAACACTGGGGGCTCCCATTGAGATCGCTGTCCGGCTTTACTTACTTAACACGCCTGGGGGACACCTGCCTCCACCTGTTGCTCAGTCTCTCCCAACCCTCCACCCACTTAAAGTGTCTTTACCTTTCTGCTCTGTGCCCCTAAGAATCTTGCCCACACTTTAAGGTCAAGTCGAGGTATATCTCTTTGTGAAATTTCCTACACTACATAAATTGTTTGTTTGTTTATTTTAATCCTCACCCAAGGATATGTCTTTATTTTATTTTTTTAAAGATCTTATTTATTATTTATTTTTAGAGAGGGAAGGGAGGGAGAAAGAGAGAGAGAAACATCAATGTGTGGTTGCTGGGGGCCGTGGCCTGCAACCCAGGCATGTGCCCTGACTGGGAATCGAACCTGCAATGCTTTGGTTCTCAGCCTCGCTCAATCCACTGAGCTATGCCAGCCAGGGCCAGGATATGTCTTTATTCATTTGAGAGACAGAGAGACAGAGGGAGAAACATTGATTGGTTGCCTCCTGTACTCACCCTGACCAGGGATTGAACCCCAAACCTAGGTATATGCCCTGCGGGGGAATGGAACCCGCAACCTTTTGGTGTGTAGGATGACACTCCAACCAAAAGAGCCACCTGGCCAGGACATATTTCCTACATGACTTTAATTCTGATTACTTGAAGCATTTACAATCTGTATCACCACTCTTTCGGTTCTTAGCATACACTGATTTTTTGCAGATAATCAGTCCACCAAATGACCATTGGCTTACTGGAAGCAAAGCCAAGTCGGGACTCTCCTGCAGCGCCCAGGCTGCTGAGTCCCCAGACATTTCTCTGGGCTTCTTTTTTTCCTTGCTCTGGGCCCCAAGGTTAAATCATCTAAAGTCATCCCTTCTTTCTTAATTCAGGTACTGAACTTCTTACCTTACGGAGTTCTCTACTTTCATTATACAGTCTACAGTTTCTGACTCTCTTGTGCCAAGGATGATCACTACAATTTTGTCAGAATCCAGTTCTTTAGATTTTTCTTTTTTTCTGAGACTAATTCTAGAATCTTAGGTCATCCAGACTAAAGAGCCTTTTGGGCAGAGCAACTGGAGTTCTCAGGCTCATTTGTTTTAAGAAAGTAATTTGCATTTTTGAGGAGGGTAGGCACAGAGGTCTTTCATTACATGTTTATTGAAGGTCTGCTGTGAGTCAGACGTTGCAGGAGATGCTGGGATACAGTCATGAACAAGGCAAGTCTCTGCCCTCCTGCAGCTTCCAGATTATGGAGGAAGTATGGTCTGAGAACTGTGCAGAAAAGGTAAGGTAGTGCTTTCAAACTTTCTGCAGCTATAATGGCAGTAAGAAATGCATATTATATCACAGTTCAGTATAAAAACATACACCTATGTACATATATATATTTTTTATTTTTAAATTTATTTTAGTTTTAGAGAGGGAAAGTAGGGGGAGGAACATCAATGTGTGATGTTCCTAGGTTGCCTCTAGAGCGCCCTCTACTGGGGAACCTGGCTTCTAACCCAGGCATGTGCCCGGACTGGGAATCAAACCAGCGACCCTTTGGTTCAGAGGCCCACACTCAATCCACTGAGCTTCCCCAGCTGGGACTGTACATACATTTTTATAGCTGAAATAAATGTTTCACAAAACAAGAGCCTTTCAAAGTTTGTTGTTTTCCAGTATTTTCTATTTCTTTCATGAAATGCTGGTCATGACTCACTAAGTTAATTCTGTTCTTCATCAGTAGATATCGATCTGCAATCTGAAAAGCGCTGATAATGACTAAGAGCACAACGCTGAGTTCAGGCTGATGGCTTCCAGACCTGGCTCCATGTCTTACTGTCTGGGTTTGGGCGAGTAACCTCTACATGCCTTGTTTCTCAAAGTGAGATAATAATAATAGCATTGTAGTGCCTACCTCGTGGGCCTCACTTGAGAATTAAGTGAGAAAGCAGGTAATGTGTGAAAAGGACTTAAAATGGGGCATGATACATCACTGGAGCTCAACGAACATAAGTGGTGGAGGGTATAAGGGGACTAAATGGTAATGGGAAAAATAAACAAACATTATATATAAACACACACACACACACACATTTAAGTAAGTAGTAAGTACTGGGTGTGATGATGGAAGGGCCAAGCACTCATTCTGGGAAGAAAGGTGGAATGCTTCCCGGAGAAAATGGCATTAATGTTGAGAATTTAAGAAGCAGTGGGAATTATGCAGATGAAGATTTAAGCAGGAGAATAGGAGTTGAGAGAGAATAAAGTTCTGTGCAGAAAGCAGTGCTTGCAAAACTTGCGAGGTGGGAGAACTTCCTGTCTCGTCTGAGTGCAGCAGCAGTCAGTGGGAGAAGTCTGTGACAGGTGATGTCAGAGATGGCAGCGGCAGGTGAGGTCACGAAGGGCCTTGAAGTCACCTCTGAGAATTTTAGACTTTACCTTATGGATGATGGGATTTTGCTTAGCTTGTTAAGCAAGGAAATGACATAATTTACTTTTTAAAAAAACAAGCCAGGCAATTCCTGTGGCAGGGAGACCATGAAGGTTTTTTTGTTTTTTTGTGGGTTTTTTTTGCAGTATCTTGATGAGATATGGCAGTCGCCTGAGCCAAGTTAAGAAATGACAAGAAAGGACAGTTTTAAAGACCTAATTGAACATGGGTACTCAAAGGAGAGGAGAGGGAGTAAAGGATCATTCCTAGGTTTCTGATGTGAGCACCTGGGTGGTTGGTGGGGACACTCAAGTAACTTTCTTAGAAATTGCTGGATAAAAAGACATTCCGTCTTTGGAGATGTTGGATTTTGAAGTAAATGAAATTTTGGTGAAAATTAAACTTTGCTAATTTGGTTGAGCTGCTTTCTGACACCCTCCGGGATATTTATTAATTCCCTGGGCACTAATTCTTAAACTAGGTGTGCACGAGAATCACCAGGAGAAGGTGAGTCTGGGAATGGAATAGAGGGGGTGTTAATAACGAAGGTTCCTGGGCTACAGAGCCAAGATTCTGGAGACACCAGCTGGGACCCAGGATTTAAACTAACAGTCTGAGCGATTTTATTCAGGTAGTTTCCTGATCACACTTTTTAAAAACAAAGTCCAACAAAACTACCCCTCAGATGTTTCTAAAATTAGATTTTTTAATTATTATTATTATTTTTGCTATCCACCCTTCCCTACCTCTCCGGCACCTGATGCAGGGGGTGGGAGGGTGGTCCCTCCACTCTGCGTGTAAGCAAGCTCCTTAAGAGCGAGGGCTTCACGTTCCTCCAGCGCACCCGGAAAAATATCTGGCACAGCCAAGTGTCTTCTAGAAATGTTGGCCAAACGAATGAATGCGCGATTAAATTAATATATGGCTTTGCACAAAAAGCCTTTTGCTTTTAAATACCTGGGAAGGGTCTGAAATAAGGAAGCAAGGGTCATTCCAAAAAAAAGGGTGAGGATGCGGCTGGCAAGGCAGCGCTGACCAAAATGCGGGGGCACTCCTCTCCGATTGTCTGTGTACGTTCAGGGGTCCTAATTCCCGGAGCTGGAGGGCGAGAAATGTTACTATTTCTCCAGATTAGCAACCATCTTGGGGTGCCCGTGCCACTTCCCCAGGGTGCCCACGTCTGACTAATCCCGTTGCTTTCGTGGCTTTGACCCCATCCAAACCTTTGAAACACAAAGTGAACGCGAGGAGGCCGCGGGGGGCTGCAGTAGCCCTCCGCTCTGCACCCTCCGGACTGCCCCGCCGAGCCAGCGCCGACCTCCTCATCATGGCGGCCGCCGGGCGGGGAAGCCGAGCCCGTGCGTCGCGTGCGTGCCTCCCCTCCCTCCCCTCCCCCTCGGCGGCGGCAGAGGCGGCAGCGCTCGCCATTGCCGCTGGTGGCAGGAGGCTGCGAGGAGCCGGCGCGGTCGCAGTCTCCACGGCGCAGGCCCACGGTAGCGCAGCCGCTCTGAGGTGAGTGCCCTACCGCGCAATCTCCAGCTATTTCAGCCCCGGCGCAGCCGCAACACGCCGCCCGCCCGCCGGCCGGCCGGCCCGCCCCGCAGCCGGCACCCTGCCGCCCCCGGCTCCGGGCCTGGGCCCCCGCCGGATTCGGCCTGCCTCAGGCGGGGGGCCCCGGCCCGGCCCAGTCAAACCGCCACTCCGAGGATGCGCAGGCCGCACTAGGCCCCAGGCGTCCTGGCGGGCTCGGGAGAGAGGCGCTGCCCTCTCGAGAGCCCTGGGGTTCCGGCCTCCCTTGCCGCCCAAGGCTCTCGGGGCCGGGGCCTCCTCACCATGGTGGAACCCGGGACCCGGGGCCGGGGTCCGGCCTTCCCGCGGTCTTGGGAGCGGGAGGCGCGGGAGAGCGCGCCGGCCCGGGAGCAGGAGGTGGGCGGGCTGCGCGGGATCGGAGCCGTGGCTCCCCGCTCGCCCCCTCGGCCCTTCCTGGGTCTGGGCCGCGGGCGGCGCGGCGGGCTGGGCCGAGTCGGGCTCGGGAGCCGCTGTCTCCTGCGGGAGAGGAGGCTGGCTCTTTGGGCGACCTCCGATGCTTCCCTCCCGCCGGGGTGGCGTAAGCTTGTTACCCAGGTAGACTGGGGGACGCTGGAATATGGCGCGCTGCCCACCTTCTTGCAAGTTAGCAGGCGGCCCGGGCGGCAGCGGCGGCAGTTCGAGGAGGAGGGCGCAAAGTCCTTTTGTACGCAGAAATAAGGAGCGACATTGTGTTTTCTTCCACGGCTGAGATGCTGCCGGTGGAGGAGCCTCGGTTCTTCCTGTGCCTGGGATGGTGGTCCCCTGGGTGAGGGAGAGGGGGAGTGGCGCGACCCTCGGGAGGAACCTAACCTTTGCCACTGGGAAGACAGGAGCTCTGGATGGTCTTGGGCAGTTATCATACTACATCCCAAGACTTTCGGGGACTCAAGGGTTTGTCCCGGCATGTTACCCACTTCACTGTGCAGTGATGTCCATCGTTTCTCTCACCTGTTGTGCGCCGTTGCTGGTCCCAAAGTTTCTACAGTGCATCTATCTGACTGTGCTTATCAGAACTTGAAGTTTAAAAAATCTTAATATTTTTAGGGCTTCCAGTGGTGCTCCAGCCAGTTGGAGGAGCTGTTGCTTGGTCTCCATCCCTTCCTTTAAAGCATTACAGTCGAATATATTAATTGCTTACTTTAGAGCTGGTGTCAGTTGTGCTGAAGTCTTTTCTGTGGTCAGAGCAAAATGCACATTTTCTTAGTGTGTAGAGACAATGTAGGGAAACTCTTAGAGTGAAAGGTGGTGTGCGTGAACCTGTCATCAACTTTGTCCCAGGACATTATCTGCGGTCACAGTGATCCTTTTCCCATTCCATCTCTGCCCAACCTTTAAAAAAAATTTCTTTTCCTTTGGCTGTGAACACTAAGTTATTGGGTTGTTCCTCATTCAAGGGAAAAGGGAGAGAAGATCTTGGAGTTGCCGGTTTTCTGTGCGTGTGTTATTCAGTAGTGACCTGACTCCCTAGAATTGTGTTTGAATGTTCTTGACATGTTATTCCATAAGGTAGTGAAAATATAACTGGTTCTGTTTGCCCATCTGTGTGTAATTTCCTTATTTTACTGAGTGCAAAAGCAGACATAAAATATCACATGTAATGTGTACTTATTCTTAACTTGGGTCCTAAAATGTGTGTAGAATTTTTGTGTCGAGGGACTCCCCCACCTCACCCCCCATCGGACAGAATCCTTATTTAGAGTCCTTTGGTCACATCGTACCTGCCTTTCCCCACCCCCGTCTCAAACTCAATTCATATCAGAGGAAACGACTGTGTGCTAGTAGTCAGTGGTCATATTCTCACTTAGGGAGGAACAATGTCTCATCGCCCAAGCCAGGAGTGTTCATGAAATAGTTTTCTTATCAGGTTTTACTGAAATTTAACTTCTGGACTTAGGGAAGTGACTATAGGAATAGATAAGGTGCCTTGTTCAGATATAGAAGGGATTAAAGGAGAGAGAATTTCAGGTTTCCCTCCCAATTCATGTATATTCCAAATGGAACCCAAAATTGGAGAGTTTTTAAAATTTAATCACAGTTAGGCATCCATCTCTAATTCTGCTCAGGAGCTGAAGACCCATGATTTAAATACCTGAATTTGCATTGCCTGTAGATTCAGCCAGAATCTTGGGTTGTCTTCAAAAAGTATTTTATGTGAAAGTCAAGTGGGTGACTGTTTTAAGGGAAATTGAAGCTCCTTGGGGTCTGGGATTAATTTTTTATACTCTTCTAATAAGTAATAAGGCATTCAGTAAATGTTTTTTAGGGAATAATGATTAACAGTAATTACTGAAATTAACATTTTTCTCACAAGTATTTGAAAAGGCGTGCTGATATTTTGGTTTCTGGAAGGACTGAACTGTCAGCCTTTAGAAGCACACCCTCCAGTCCCCTGGAGAGCAGGAAGCTATTGCATATGTTCAACATCTCTTGTATCTTTAGGTAAGCCCACTGTTCCTTCAGCTCAGTTACATTGTGAACAATTGGAGGGTAAAGGGGGAGCTCGGTGAGTTGTGAGTGGCAGAAGTGCCTGCTCTCTCCTGAAGCATTTCCATGTACTCTGTCTGGGGCTGGAAATGTGGTACTTGACTTTATGTTTGTGTGTGACTGTGTGATGCTTGTATTAATACATATATAAACAATATTTGGAAAAATCAGCTTTACAAATATCAGTCTTTGGTTTTGAAAGGACATTTTCTCTCTGTTTTTTCATGTTTTCCTTGAGAGCTAAAGCTAGTGTTTTTAGCCTGAGTTTACCTAGAC
The DNA here is from genome assembly GCA_004024845.1 of Tonatia bakeri. NCBI lineage: Eukaryota > Metazoa > Chordata > Mammalia > Chiroptera > Phyllostomidae > Tonatia > Tonatia bakeri. The sequence goes on from PVIA01001202.1 coordinate 35,269, forward strand.
TAAGTCCAGTCTGTTTTTTTGTGGCTTTATATACACTATAACTTTTGCATATTATGTATCATGGTTCCTTCTTTATTAGCTAGGGGGTGGATTATCCACTTTCTTGGTTCCTTCAGTGAGTAGTTTTATCCATCAGGTTTCTACTAAGGTGAACAGGCTGGAAGAGAATAGTAAAAGGAGGTGAAACAAATACATTTTCAGGTGTTTCCAGAAGATTACAACCACATTGAACTATTAGAAACTTAATCCTGGAGCAGCAAGAAAGCTTTGTCTGGTTATTTTGATGTAATATGAACAAAGCTTGGAAAATGAATTTTGTGACTGCTTAAGGAAAATATGAGTCAAACAGAGTCAAGGAAAATAAGTGGCTTATGTATACCCTGGAATATATATGAGTATTTCTTCTGAAGTGCAGTTCAGAATTAGGCTTATTTATTTTTGATCCTACTCAATACAACTTAGTTACCAGAGCTTCAAAGAAGCTTTATTTTTCCCCCTTTTCATCCTGTTGCCTATACACCCACAGTAACCTAAAATGTATTAATATCAAGTGAAGAAAAGTCAGAAGTGCAACTTTGTAGAGATATTTTAGTATATTTTTAGAAGGCAAAACAACAAAAATTTAAAAACTAGGGCTGTTTAGACAGAATTACAATATTTGTGATCCCTTGAGGCAAATCTGTGTGTCAATAGCAGTCACTTAAAAGATAAACTGACCATGAGGAATGTGCTCCAGAATTCCAGGTCTTGTAACCCGCCTTAATCAAACTGCTACTGGGCCAGCAGATACTTCTTAAGGAAGCTACTCGAGGGGTCTGGGATGTGTGTGTGTATGTTGGAGAATTTGTGGGGAAAAGAGGTAAAGAATAAATGATACTGGCAAAATAATCTAGTTTTATAGATTGGGGTGATCACTGGCATTTAGGAGGTATATTGTTTAAAAGAAGCTCAAAGGGCTACTTTTGTATGGGTCATCAGTTTGGTGATTTAGACTAGTGTATACTATTTATAGTATATGTAGTAGGTAAGCACAGTATTTAGATTAATTTGTGCATGCTAATTTCTATGGTTACAAATGTGAAAAATTTGGCTGATAGCTTAAGTGGACATTTTCTTAACACTTGAGTAGTGTCTGTTGAATAAACTATGCCAAGCCTTTTTCAGAATCATGAAGAATGAGCTTTGTGTGCATAAACTTTAAGACCACTTTCAAAAAAGAGCTGGTAATTTACTGTTGGTAAAGTCTCTGCTTTTTAGAACTTGGAGAGTCTGTTTTGTTGCTGCTACTGAATGCTAATATGGCTAGGCTGGCAGCTAATCTACAAAGAACAAGAGGAAGTTAGGAAATGTCCTCATGAAACATTGCTTAAAACTAAGCAATGGACTAGAAGTGGGGAGCTAGCGACTAGGGGACTTAATTCTTGTTTTATGTTCAAAAGAGGATGAGGTGGACTCTCCATTGAGAAATAACCTAAAATGTATCCTTACTTTAGAGTTTTGCCCTTCATCGATTTACCAGACATTATTTAAAGACATACAGTATTCCAGGCATGTGCTAGGTGCTGGAGTAGCAAATAAACCTTGGGTCTTGTCTGGTAGGGGAGGCAGATGAAGGCCTAACTTACACAACTGGTTGAGAGCTAAAACAGTCAAGAAAGAGTGGTGTGGGATTGTAGAGGGAGGGAAGAATTCCCTCTGGGGAGGGGATGGGTGATGCAGAGGGAGTAAGAGAGGTTAGGGAAGACTTCTCATGTAGGGGATGTTGAAGTAGATCTTTTAAGGGTGAGTAGCAGTTTTACTGCTGGAGCAGAGGCTAGAGGAAGGGCATTGATAGTCTCAGAAACAGCAAGTAGGTTTTTCAGTACATGGGAAGTAGTGGAAAGTGAAGATGATGAAGTTGTGACCTGATTGGGAAGAGCATGGGGCAATTAAAGATGGCAGTTGGCAAATGGATGATCATGTCTTTAATTAAGATAGGGAATGTATAGGACAGAACAGAATTTGAGGAGGAAGGGTATGATTGTAGACGTGGGAATCAGGTACGTCTAATAGCTAACTCTTGACAGATTTGGGGCTGGAGCCCAAGGGGAAGTGGGGCCAGTGAAGAGATTTGTATTCATAAGCGTAATGTCATCGAAACTGCAAAAGAGTATGATACCAAGAGTGAGGAAGAGACTTGAGGGCAGCCTTGTGGAGCATCGCGTCTGGGGGTCGAGTGGATAAAGAAGGGCCTTTTGAAGGAAGTTGAGAAAGAATGGGTAAGTGGTATGGGCTGAAGAAGCTGAGGATAGGGGTTAAGGGAATTGAGTAATGTGAATTTCAGCAATCTACTATAAAGAGCTCATTGGGATGAAAACTGGGTGTGGCAATTAAGAGTTAAAAGAAGTTTTCAGAGAGGGAGAGAGTGAGAATGAATGTGTATGTGCAGGGTGGGGAAAAGTAGGTTTATAGTTGTCCTCGTGGAAAAATACATAATACAAGAATAAGCTGTTTCACATACAATTGCAAACTTACTTTTGCCCACCCTATATGTATGTATGTTTGTATTGTATGTGTAGATTTGCCAGAAATCATGACAGTGAAACACAATAGATTTTTTGAGCATTATTGAATATAGGAGTAGGGCCTATAAAATCTAATTTATTAGAGGATCCATGCTTAGAAATAGGTCCAGTCCTTCCCTTCTTTCATGAGAATTATTAGAGTTATATATTCGAATATATAGTATAGTACATTTGAGTTTATAGTCTCTTAAAGTGCAGATTCCTTGTGAAGGGTTTTGAGGTTTTATAATATTTAGTTAAGTGTAGGGGTTTTTAATCTGGGTTTTATAGTTCTGGCATTCACAGATATATTTTAGCCCTGTGATCCTGATCTCTTGAAATTATGTGAAAAATTTGTGTGTGTGTGCCTATGTGATTTTTGAGGGGAGCGGGTCCATAACTTGTTGAGATTTTCAGAGGGTTCTTGACACACACAGATGTCAAGGGCCTTTTCAGTAATGTTAGTGATTTAAGTTAAGTGTTTGTGTTAGCTGACTGTGGTAGATCAAGGGAAAGAAATTTTGAGTGGGTGCCTCAGGTAGGGGGCTTTGGGAAGATATTAGGCGCCTCTAGGAGATAGGAGTAGGAGCACCAGAAGGAAGGTTCTGGGAGGAAGACCAAAACAAAGCTTAGCCAGTTTAGAATTTTGTGGTCTCCTAGACTTTGTGTGTGTGTGTGCGTGTGTGTGTGCACGCCCTGATTGGGGACCTAGCCAGCAACCTTGGCATATGGGCATGGTGCTTTAACCAACTGAGCTACCTGATGAGGGTTTTTTTTTTTTTTTTTTTTTTTAGTATTCCAGGATTCACACTAGTATATGACTGTTCATGCACTATATAAAATAGGCTTTGAGGCGGGGGTGGGAGGGCACATCAATATTGTTTTAAAGAGAAAGTGAGTTTTGGAAGAAAGCTAATAGTTGGCACTCAATTCATTTTTAAGTTGGGAGTTGCTTAGACTTTGGAAATTTTCTAAAATGTAATGTTTTAATCTAGTGATCTAGGACAAGACGTTTATTCTCTCCTTGCTTAATTTTTCTGACCATGTAATGAAAATACTACTAGCCTATGTTATAGGGCCTTTCCAAAATTATGACAATAATGGAATGCTTGATAATGTTTTCTATGATACCCTGTAAAAGTATTGGTATATGAGAATGATTTGAATAAATATATTGGGTAATCTTAAACATAGAAAATTTGTGTTATATAATTTGTAATTAGCTTATGTTTGTAGATTATCTTTATATTCACTAAATCTACAAAAAGGATCCCTAAATACTGGGTTGAACAAAAAGTCCGTATGGTTTTTTCCCATAAAATAAAAGATGTGTTTTTCATTTTTACCAATAACTATTGATTTGAATATTTTGAGTATGTTGGCTATTTCCCTCATGGTAGAACTTTGATTGTTCTCAGTTAACTTCTCAATCTGATCTCTGTCAACTTCAACTGGTCTGCCTGACTGTGTAGCATCAGCCAGCGAGAAATCTCCAGCATGAAACTTCGCAAACCACTTTTGACAGTTCGATCAGTCACAGCACCTTCTCCATACACCGTACAGATCTTTTTCTTTTTGCGTTTCAGTTGCATTTTTACCTTTCTTGAAATAATAAAGCATAATATGCCAAAAATGTTTTGTAGTTTCTTTCATCTTCAGTATTAAAATGGGTACACAAAAATTCACCAATTTTGATGTTTTTTTTTAAATGCACAGTGACATGACAGCTGTCACAGTACAATCTAACAAAATTGTTTTGATGTTGAAGACAACTAAGCACTTACTAGAGCCATCTTATGGGAAAAAAACAAATGAACTTTTTGGTCATCCCAGTAGAACTAGAGTATTTTCCTTTGTTCACTTTTTTTGGTCCTTTGTCTTTCATTAAATGATTATGAAATAAAGTTCTTAGTAACAGATATTCTGTATAAAAATAACCCACAAACTGAGAACTAACCAAGGGTTGCTAAGTAAAAACACCTCCATAGAACTAGTCTCCTGAGCTGAAACTGGCTTCGGGTACTAAGTCTAAGGAAAAACAATTCTATCACCAATTATGACTGAGTTAAAATTTTTGTCTTTTTTAATTTTTGGATCTATAAAGTTTTTCCCATGTTGAAAATGTATTGTAGTGAAAAATTGTGGAAAGAAAACAAAAACAAATTAATGGCTATCTTTGGTTTATAAGCAAAAAATATTACATGATTGTAATTTCTTGTACCTCATTACTTTTCAAATTATCTTTAATGAAAATGCATTAACTTTTAGAATAGGAAAAGATAAACATAAATTTGGATGATAATAGTTATGGCTCTAAGGACTCACTGTCAGGTTTTGGGCAGGTGCGTCACTTATCCGCACTGGGCCTATTTCCTCACTTGAAAAATGAAGAGGACAGAAATGGTATTAAAAAATTTATTGTAAATAAAAATTCCTTCTAAAATTAATTCTGACTCTTGTTATGACATGTTGAACAATAAGTAGGGTATTTTCTTAAAGTAAAAAGGCATGTATATATATGTTCATTGTAGGAAAGCAAAGAAAAAGTTAAAAAAGAATATTTTAATATATATGGATTTGGATATATTCCTAAGTATATGTGTGTGTGTGTGCGCACATACACATGCAGAATATGCACACACTGTACATAATAATGTATAATAACACTGTACATACTGTTTATCAGGCTTGGTTCAATTTTTCTGTATCCTGGGTACCATGTAGCCACTATGATTAATGTATTGCAAGCTTGCATTAGATTTATTTGTAGCCACAGCTTAAGATTGGCTCATTAAACTCAGAACTGGTTAAAATCCCCGAGTCTTTTCCATTGGTGTAATTATCGAGTCTGTATACAGTGCAGTTCGTTGTTTACATCCAAGTGCACATCGTCACTTTGACATTGTGTGTTACAGCTGTTACATTATCAAGTCATAGCTTGTAGTACATAGAGGAGTTAAATCTGAATTCAGTGCTGCATGGTTTAAAGGAATCTTTAAATTTACCTACTTTGGTGCTATTCAGAGAATATTTCTCAAAACAAATGCTGTGGTGACTATAAAAGGGAAAGGGTTACAATTGAAGTAGCAGCAACATCAATTATGTTGGGTGAAAGGATGGCCTTAGTAGATGGTCCTTCTGTAATCACATAATCACATTTTCCTTCAGGTAGTCCGTGGCTGATCACTTCCAGGTTGATGGAGGACAGCTTGCTTTTGATTCTTTTGTCAGATATATGAGATGTGTGTCCATTGCTTATTTAACTAATAGGTATTTAATGATATTCAGGCCTACTAATTTGCATTTGAGGTAAAAGACAGAAATCGGTGATATAGGTGTGGTGTTTTAAAAATATTTATTTTTGAGTAATTATTACATGTACATAGTTCAGAGATCAAACAGTGTACAAATGAGAATACAAAAAGAGTATACAAAAAGAATACAAGAAGTGAGTTCTCTCCATAGTTTTCCTCTCCAGAAATCACCGTCACTGCCAGTTTCTTGTGTGTCCTTCAACGTAGGATAAGCAGAAATGCGTGTGTGTTTTGAAACGCAGTGACTGCTTGTATGCATATAGTCTCCCCCCCCCCCCTTTTTAATGACAACTTTGGTATCCAGGTCTTCGGCACTAGTGTAGGACTTCTAGAGTTTTTTTGCCCTATTGTTGAGAGGCAGGGAACCAAATTTCTTAGCTCTCCATCACTAATTTGATTGGGATGCATTTCCAAGAGTTGTTTATTATATAGTCTGTTGTGAAAGACTTGTCTGTATAGGCTTACTAAGTTTATACCAGGGAAATAAAACCAATTTTAATTCTGGCTATTTATTTAGAAAACGAGAAAAGAAAAAAACCATCAATTCAAATTGGTTTTGAGCCCCTTTCATGCTTTCTAAATGAATTACTTTTTTTTTTTTTATTATATTCACAGCATGGCTAAATAAATTATTTCAAGAGCCTGGTAGGTATCATAGCTGAGGAAGAGCTGGAATGTCCATGAGTAGAAGGATCATGGTGTTATCACATTCCACTGTGGGTTGTTATTTGTTTTGTTTTTTTTCTCCTCACACTGTAAACCAGTGGCCCTTTAACCTGGTGGGGGTGCATGAGAGGCAACCCCACACTGACACTTCTCTCCTCTCTCTAAAAATAAATAAAATCTTTAAAAAAATTGAGAGAAATTTTGAGAATGTTAAAATTAATTTAAAAATGATAATAGTACATCCACTTCATGTTAAAGTAAGTGAAAATTTTTTTTCTAGTTTTAAGCTCTTTATTTTGAAAAAAAATTTTAATAAAAATAACTTTTCTAAAATGACAGTTGAGAAGCATAGTATTGTTTTACAGTTTTTGCAAATCTCTTTAATGTATGGCTTCATAGAAGACAACTGGATTCTTGTATCTGCTATAATAGGTTGCTTTAGTTAAAGTACATATAAGAAGACCTGGTCTCATACATACCACGTATGTAGTTGGGAAAAGGAAGAGATTTTAAGAGCCTTTTCAGATAATTGTAGATATTCTTTTTTGATATTACACCAAAACTCAAAGGTATTAATTTTTTAAGGGTGAGTCCTAGTGTGGTTTCTGAAGCCATGGTTGTGCTTTGTTACATTGAAACCTATTGGTTTATTGTGTACTTTGAATGAATCCTTTAGCCCATGTATGATTTTGTAACATTGATCATTTGGAAAATATTAGTTTACTGAGTTATGCAGATTCTCCACATGTTGACACAAAAATCACATTATTTAACACTACCACTGATCTCATTAGAAAAGGCTTTTAAGTAATGGAACACTGTCAAGCTCACGGTGGCATATAGGTTTTCCAGAACTCTAATTTTCACTTGAAATATCACATTTTATCATTGTCAACTAATACTTTCAATTATTTTCCTTGAAGTGACAAGCTTGCTTTCTAAATTTTTGAGAAAATGTCAGTTACCCAGATCTGAACAATCATATAGTTTTTCTGTCAGCTACTCTTTCAAGTAAAAATGGTGTTTTTTTGTGTGTGAAAAAGTGGTTAATTCATTTTGCAGCTCATAGCATGGGACCTGTCTGTGCTTTTCCGACAGCTCTCACACTTTCACGTGTGGACGTGCTTTTCGCATACGTTCCCTTCAGTTACACAGAATAATAAGTGTGAACTTAAGGGTAAATATGTAATGACATTAATAATTTTTACTTTTACATCAGTACATTCTTAAGTGCTGACTTTTTAAAAAACTGGGCACACGAAGGTGGTGAGTACCGTTACTACTCCAGTGCGGTGCTGTTGCCTTCAGCTGTGCTAAGGTGCTGGTAGTTCATCCTGGATTGCTTTTGCATCACTAGTGCACATATAAGCACAATGAGAAAGGCAAATGACGTCTCAGTTACTATGAAAATAGTGTTGACCTCATGGGCTCCAGGAAGAAGTCTCGGGGGGACCCTCAGGGATCTGTGGTTCACCACAGAAAATGAGTTTGACACCCCTGATCTAGGTCTTTCTCCACCCCTGCCTCCAGCCCTCATCCCTACTTTTTAAAAAGTTATTACTCCTATCTCAGGTAAAGATGGTCAGATATTTAATGTAACATCTACATTATGTGTAATATACACATAAACTATTTCATGTGTACATTTACAAGCTAATAGCATACCATGCTATTACAACTGTTGTGGCATTCTGGAAAAGGCAAAGCTATGGAGATAAGAAAAAGTGGTTGGCAGGTTTGGAGGGATGAATAGGCAGAGCACAGAGTATCTTTAGGGCAGTGAAAATACTCTATGAAGATATGATGGATAAGTCATTGTGTATTTGTCCAAACCCATAGCAATATACAACATTAAGAGTAAACCCTAAGGTAGACAGACTGTGGACTTTGGGTGATTATGATGGTGTCAGTGTAAGTTCATCCATGGTTAAAAAATATATAGTGCTGTAATGAGTGTTGTTAATAGTGGGGGAGGCTCTGCATGTATTATGATGTCAAGAAGATACATGGGAAATCTCTGTACTTCCCTCTTTTGTTGTAAACCTAAACTGTTCTAAAAAAAATAATAAAGCCTTTAAAAAATGAAGAAGTCTACAATGAGTACTTCTTTATTGTTTAAACCAGGATACTGTGTGTACTATTTATATTTTATCTCTTCTTGGCAACTCAATGTCACTGTGCAAAGCACCGATTACCGAACTGTAATGGAACTTCTCTGGGCCTAAGTGCCTGTGAACTCTCGTATACTGTTTAGTTAAGTCTTCGTTAGCATACCATACCACTGGAAGGAGGGAGCAAGAAGAGTACGGTGCACAGTTTGAGACAGGTGCCGCTATAGGCTACTGCTGGCAAACATGACCCAACAAACCCTTGTCGGAAGTGAAGAAGGAAAAGTCTTAGGCATTTCTCTCACCAGGGACAGTGTTGGGGAAGCTCCACCTGCAACCTTGTCTCTCTATTAGGTGGAGCTGTCCCTGCCCCCATCTCTTCAGCCTTGTCTCACTGCCAGTGTCCTGTGCATTCAAATGTACTTAGCATTATGTAACAATTAACTATATACTATATACATATATAAGCCATATTTTAAGAAATACATATATAAACTATAACATACATGTTATGCAGGGTTGGGCAAAATAGGTTTATAGTTATTTGGAAAATAATGCAGGAATAAGCTTTCATGTACTCACAACTGTAAACCTACTTTTGGCCCACCCTATGTAAACTATAAAATTACGTAACTGTAAAATTACCCAGCATTATCTAACTGTAGGCTATGATGATTTCAGTTGGAGGCGCTCCTGACTTCACCTAAAAATCCTGGTCTGCTACCTTTACCATGATTTCTAATGGGAACATTGATTTTCAACATGGGTTTTAAAGAGTTTTAGATTTATGGAAAAATTGAATGGCAAGTTCAGTGAGTTCCCCTATACATCCTTTTGCCATCCTCTCCCTCTCCTGTTACCATCTTGCCTTAGTGTGGTAAGTTTGTTACAGTTTAACTGGAGGAGCCAATAAAACTTAAGGCCTTAGTTTACATTAGGTCACACTGTCTCTGTTGCACAATCCGCAGGTTTTGAAAAATGTATTCTGATATATTCTCCATTACAGTACCATACAGAATGGTTTCAGTGCCCCCAGACCCTCTGTGTTCCTTCCCTTCTCCCAAATCCTGGCAACCACTGATCTCTTTCCTATTTCCATACTGTTTCCATAGTTCTACCTTTTGTAGGATGTCACATAGTTGGAATCATAAAGTAGTCAGGTTAGCTTCTTAAAATGCACTTGGCAATGTGCATTTAAGGGCCTTCTCATGGCATTTCTTTTTAGAGCTGAGTAATAGTTCATTGTATGGATAGAACACTCACTGCCCATCCACTCATCCATTGAAGGACATTTTGGTCGCTTCCCGATTTGGGCAATTATGAATAAAGCTGCTGCAAACATCTGAGTGAGGGTTTTTGGATGCATACATTCTCAGCTCATTTGGGTAAATATCAGGGACTGTAATTGTTAGACCATACAGGGAGGGTATGTTTAGTTTCATAAGAAACTGCCAGACTTTTCCAAAGTGGTTGACATGTACTTTTAGGTTGCTCGTCCTTTTTCAAAAACACATTACTCAGGTATGTAAAGGAATGCTTGTCCTGCGCAGAACCTAAGAGGGTTTTGTTTCTTCTTCTTTTTTTTTCTCCTTTACTTTCTTATTCTAGTTTGAGTCAAGATGCATGCAAGGCTCACTTCTGCAGTGTCCCAAAGATGTTGTCTATGCTTTGCATGAAGATACCTAATGGGGGCAGAAGTCACTACTTTGTAACAACCCACTTCTTCACACCTCTGAAAAAAACCATGTGTTGACCACTACCCTAACTGGTTAACCTATTTCTTCTTATACAGGGCCACATAATACTTATAACTTCTATTCCTCATAATAGCCTTTTAATACAGGGGTGGGCAAAAGTAGGTTTACAGTTTTATGAAAAAAGACATGCAGGTTATGATGATTAGAATAGCTTTATTAACACTGTTTCACGTACTCACAACTATAAACCTACACTTGTCTACCCCTGTATTTAATGAAAGTTAATTTTTCTAAACTTTTTTTTTCTCTAGGTTTAATCATCTTTTTTCCCCCCACTGTTCCTTATAATACTGGTCCTTTCGTAGTGCTGGGGAAACATAATGGGATTTTTCTACATCTTTAAAACTAAAGGGCCCAGCACTAAATACAGGTGTGATCAAGCTGACCCAGAAATCCCTTTCACTGTCCACATTTCATGTGCTGCTCGTCATCTGATGCTTGTTTCCATACTAAGTTCAGTGCGAACCAGCACCCATGAAACTGTTTTTATGATGATGACACAAGTCTTCATCATTCCAACTTTTCCGAAACAGTATTTGTTTTAGCCCAAAGTTCAGAATGGTGTGTTTATGCCTATTAAAATTATCCTTTGGGATTTCGCTCATTATTTTAGGCCTTTGGAAGTCTTACAGAATTTGATTTTACCCTCCAAGGGCAGACTCCATTATCTCTGGCATCTCTAGTTATCTGCTTCTTGACTAATATATCTTTTCTGTCTCTTTTTAGTTTCCAAAATTGCCCCTGTTGTTGCCTTTTTTCTATTTGTTTTTCTCAGTGGCAGATTCCAGCTTGTGTTACGTTGCTGGGTATGTATAGGTAACCATGAACCTCGGACAACAGAAAGACATATTTGCAAAGCCACTAGGGAGTTGTGGTTTGCTTAAATCATGTTGAGTATCAAGACCCTTTATGTTTCTTTTCCTTTTTGGGGCATTTATTATACATTTATTAATTTTGATTATGCAGTCTTATTTTGGTATTTTGGAGCCAATTCACCTGTGTTTTTAGCTTTCTCTAAGCTTTTCTGTGTGAATTGGAAAAGACATAGCCCAGAGACTATTTCTATAATGCCTAGCAGATAAAATGGTCCTGGGGCCACTCTGTAAGGCAAAAGACTTAACAGGAGGTTAATCTTCTTGGGCCACAGTTTCCTAACTGCACGGTGGAAGTGTGTCATTAACCAGGGGTTTCCACTGATGTTCTGTGGAGTCCTAAGGAGCCTCAGAGCGTCCTGTAGGGGTAAGGGGGGTGAATGGCTATAGCTCCTTTGGTAATAGAAGTTCCACTTTATCTTATGTTTTGAGGTTCTACATAGGATTCTGTTTAAGGAAAGGGTTCCCAGAGGACATCATGCATCTTTGATGGTATACGTATGTGTCTCTGAGCTGGGAGGCCACCCTCAGATTCTTCATTTGGTAAAGGAGAAGCAAAGCTTATTACGCTGTTTGATTTTTCTTTCCCAGACCTGGAAATACCACCTCCCCCCATTGTATAAGTAATTACATTACTTTGTTTTATTCTTTTACGTTATTATTGTAAAGGGAGAAAAAAGCAAATAAGTATTCATAATTCCACTTTGCAGTGAAGGATAGCATTTTTAACAGTTTTAGTATATCTAGATTATTCTGTTTGCCTATAGTATCTGTATTTTTTATTTTAATGAAACCACATTCATTCTAGCAGATTTTATATCCTATTTTTTTCATTTTCAACAGTATATATTGTGGATATTTTTCTGTGTCAATAATCACATTAGCCTACTTCATCCTTTAATACTTACATAGTATTAATTAACAACTGTATTAATTAACAACTTGTAACTAGTCAGAGTGAATATTCCCTGTTACACAGTACATGGAATCTGCCCTAAAGTATAACTCGGTTTTATTTACATATTGCTTCTGGCATACTCATTTTTTTTTCAATACTTTACTTTTAATTTACTGGTTTTGGAGGTTGTGATACTGCTTTTACCAGTTGCTTCCCTTTCCTCTGGTTTTCACGACCTCAGAAATATTATCCCAATCAAGCTACAAATGCAGATAATCCTTTTCTTTTAGGCAATAGCTCTAATTTAATGACCCCTTTAATAGTTAGAAGTCTCTTCTTAAGAACAAAATCTTGGCAGCCAGAATTATACTTGACACTTTTATTCCAGCATATTACTGCTGGTAAGAAAGGCAGTTGACTTGTTTTGACCCAAATGAGCTTAGTTCTAAGAGACTAGGAAGGTGGGTGACAGCAGCTTTTGGTGGTTTGACAGCCAGCTGCAGTGTGTCTATTGTGGCCAGGACCAAGTGACTGCTGATAAATTTATATGCTAAGTTACATTAAGTAGTCCTTTTCCCCTGCTGTTACTTACATTTTTGTTAAAGATCCCATTGAGACACTGGTAGTGAGAAAAATATTTTTTGTTCTTATAGGTTGATCATTATCTTTTTTTGTACAGTGCTCTATAGTTTTTCAAATACTTATTCTAAATGGATGCAACATTTGATAGGGAAAACACATAGTGATTTTTTTCGAATGAGAAATATAGTGTAAATCTTATTTAGGCAGGTTTTGTTTTTTTAGAATCTTAGGATAGGGTGGGGGGAATGTTGGGGGGACAATGCAGACAAGTGGACTTGAACAACAATAAAAAAAGAAAGAAACTTAGGATAGCATATACTCCCCCCACTTTTAAGTTTAGGGATATCTTGTACAGGTTCAAAAAATCCTAATATGGAAATGTTATTCCTAGTTTTAAATGAAGTCATTTTAATTTTATATTCAGGCACTTTCTAAATTTCATTTATTTCAATCTTGAAGCATAAACATGCTTTTTCATTTTTTTCTTATTACTTTTGCTAATCTAGAATTCTAAGGTGATTTTTCCTTCTTGCTGTGTCTGTAACTTTGATTATATGCTGTCTTTAATTTTGTATGTCATTCAAGACACAGTTTATTTTAATCACTGCTTACAAAGTAATTATGGGGATTTTAATTTTTGAATGGGTCCTATTCAAAATGTAGATGTTTTGAAATATTTATGGGTACTAACAATTATGCCATTTAGAAAAATTTGTTTTGTTATTTATATTACAAAATCTCTGGGTACTATTTATTTTCATCTTAAAATGTATTTCATGCATTCTTTCCAATTAATTTAGGAAGTTCTAATTTCTCATTTATTCAACAAATGAATTTGAGTGATTATTGTGAGCCTTGAACAGTTCTAGGTGCCAGGAGTAAAGCAGTAAATAAAAGAGACCGATGTTTGTCCTCATGAACTTTCTAGTGGGTTGAGAAAACAGGTGAACAAAGAAAAATAAATAAATAAATAAATACTACATCAGGTAATAAGTGCTGTGGGGAAAATAATGTCAGCTTGAGTTGATGCCTAGAGTGTTCAGAAGGTTAATCCTGAAAAATACTACGACTGCAAATGAAAACCTGGGTTGAATATTTAATGGACTTTTGACTATTGATTATTGATTGATGTGTGATTTGAATGGATTTCCATATTGTCTACTTTTCATACTCCTTTCAGTTTCACAATTGTGTTAATTTTAGTGTGTTTCTATGTTTTATTGCTTAAAATAATACCTTTCATAGTGTTTTACAGTTAATAAAAACATTTTTACATTTCTTTTTTTTTTAAATGGCCATAGCATAAAATAGTTAAAGTTGAGCTATATGAAATTGCTGATACTTGACTACTTTGGACCTGTAAAAAGCAGTTTCATATTGTTCAATCTAATACTTACTGTGCTCATCCTAAAATTAAAATGTGGACATATTTATAAACTGTAAAGCACTGTGCACATTGTCAAGATTTAAATTTTGTTTTTGAGATCCCATTTGCCTGATTTCCTCCTGTGTCAGTAAGGGTAATAATTAATTATACTTCATAAGTTGTGGGAATTACATGACATTTTACATAAAAGTGTTTAGAACAGCACCCAGCACATAATAAGGACTCACTAAACGCTGGCTTCTACTAGCATTATCATTCTCAGTTTTGCAGATGATGACATAGAAGCTCATAGAAATTTTATGAGTCTTTCCCCCCAAGGTTATGCAACTAGAAAACCAGGCATTTCTGATCCCAAGTTTGGCTTGTTTTCTGTTTATACTACAGCTATCTCTTAAGGAAACAAGGGAAAAAAGATTATTCATATAGTAATTTACAGAGCACATTCTTGTGGGGGTTTTTTAAGATTTAAAAAATATTTATGTATTTTTAGAGAGAAGGGAAGGAAGGTAGTAAGAGGGAGAGAAACATTGATGTGTGAGAGAAAAATTGATCAGAAAAATCTATCGGTGACCTCTTGCACACCCCCATGTGGGGACCCGGCTCGCAACCTATGCTGCCCTGGCGGGGAATTGAACCGGTGACCTCCTGAGCCACAGCAGTCAGAGCAGAGTACGTTCTTGACTTGTTCCAACTTAGTTACTTTAACTTACGTAGTCAATCTTGTTTTCGTAGACTGTTTTGACATTAATAAAGTAAAATGTCTTAACAAATGTGTAAACTGAGATATGGTAGGTAATTGTGAAAGTGTATATTGTTACCTTAGAAAAGGTACTGTTGGCACTTTTATAACTGATTTGTTGAGAAATTAATGTACCTAAGTAATAAAATATTGTTCTGAATATTTCTAAGAATGTAAACACTCTTTTTAATTATATTCTTCAAAAAAGGAGCAAAAGTAAATGTTAAAAAGCTGTTAAAAGTAGTTTTAAAAAAACATTTAAAGCAATTAAAAAATAGCACACTTAAGCCATCGATTCACAACCTCCTGCTGAGCATTTCTACATGGATTTCTAATAGGCATCTCAATTGTTCCTCTGACATTCATTCCCATTTCAGTGAATGACTGTCATGTTCTTGCAGTTGCTCAAACCAAAAACCTCAGAGTCATTCCTGACTCCTCTTTCATTGTACCCTGCATCCAGATCATCAGGAAATCCTGGCAGCTCTGCCTTCAACACATGCAAAATCTACAGTGACTCTCACTGTCTCCTCTTCTGCTACTCTGGTCCGAGCCCTGCTCATCTCTTAGTAACCTTGTAACTGGTTTCTCCTGCTCCTCCCTTGTTCTCCCTTCAGTCTGCTTTCACATATCAGGCCAAGTGATACAACTTTGGGTGGTGGGCACACAATGTAATATACAGATTATGTGTTTTAGGAGTTTACACTTGAAACCTATGTAATCTTATTAATCAATCCCACCCCAATAAATTTAATTTAAAAAAAATTAGCCCCGGCTGGTGTGGCTCAGTGGATTGACCACTGGCCTGCAAACCAAAGGGTCACTAGTTTGATTCCCAGTCAGGGTTCCCATGTACCTGGGTTGCAGTCCAGGTCCCCGTTGGGGGGTGGGGTGTGAGAGGCAGCCAGTGTTTCTCTCCTTTTTCTTCCTCCTTTCCCCTCTCTAAAAATAAAATAAAATCTTAAAAACAAAACAAAACAAAACAATACAGGCAGGCCTAGGAGCCTCATTTTAAAGCTGCACACATATAGAAATCGTTGTTTTATTTGGGTTATTTTACTTGAGGTGACTTTTGAAGTTGTCATGAGTTGGTTCCTGAGCCAAAGACTTGCACAGAGGTGGTTTATTGTGGAGTAGTCTCAGGAACAACACTTACAAGCACTAAGATAGACTGCAGGGGGAGAAGAGGAACTGCAGTGCAATTCCAACAGAAGCCTCAGCCCATCCCACACAGTTTTTGGAAGCTGGAATGGCCCCACACTAAGTAGCAGGGCCTTTGTGCCCCTTTCGCTACAATTCCTTCAACCCCTTCCACCCACATCAACTACTCAGGAAATATGCTGGCCCCAGGAATGTGTTGTAACCTGGAGCAGCCAGAATTGCCTGGGGAAGGAATCAGCTGTGAGCCCTCAGCAGCTAACACCTCTGGCCCCCTGGGAAATAAGGGTCTTAATGCTTCAGGCAGATCTGGAGAATGCACCACAGCATCCACTACAGGGGTGGACAACAGAGATTGTGGGGGTGCAAAGGCAGTCCCCTTTCCTTAATCCCAAATAATCCTTTGTTATGCCAGTGCCTAAGGACCTCAGAGTCCAAGGACAAATTTGTGAAGAAATAAGATTTTAAAAGTTTGTGTTTTTATGCTGATGGAAATCTTTTAACAATTCCTACCCTGTTACAAATCTAAACCTTCTCTTTTGCAGTGATAATTCAAATTGAAGGACATTTTCATAAAATAAGCCATTGTTTCTTAAATCAGTATTTCTCAAACTGAGATTTTTGGGGAGATCCACAGGGGAGAGGGCATCCTTAGGACATTTTTCACAAGGAGTTTGTACATTTTTCATTTGCAAGAAACACTGGGCCCTGGTGGGTAGGTCACTTGGTTGGAGCATCGTCCTACACACCACCAAGAAAAAATAATAATAAATAAATGTGGGTTTGATTCCTGGTCAGGGTACACACCTAGGTTGTGTGTTCAATCCTTGGTTGGCCTGTGTAGGAGGCAGCCAATCAGTGTTTCTCTTTCCTTTTCCCTCTATAAAATCAACCAATAAATATATTCCCGGGCAAGGATTATTAAAAAAGCACATACTGGGAGTAGTGGGACTATTTGGGGTCAAGAATCAGAGAGAGTAGGGTTCAGATCCCTAATGTGCTCGTCCTTACTGCATAACATTAGGGAAATAAGTTTTTTGAATCCTTATGTTCTACCTTGTGAAATGTACCTACTCACAAGGTTGTGAAGATTAAATAAACGAATGCACCAAGGATTCAGCATAGGTCCTCGCATGTTTGAAAACACCGAACAAGCAGTACACACTGTCATTTATGTCACTAAATCTTGTGGTCACCTGATACAACTTGGCACATGTCTTTTTTGCGTTACCTGAAAAAAAAATGTGTTAATAAGTTAACTCAAAATCTGTCATCATGGCTATTTCATTCTATGATTGACCAAATGTGGTGGTAACTTAAACCAAATATATACATTAAAAAAATGTAAATGAGAAAATTAGGTCATATCTCTCCCCTGCTCAAAACCCTTCAGAGACATCCCTTCTCATACAGAGTAAAATCCAAGGATCTTAAGGTCGCCTTCAAGGCCCCACGAGCCTGACCCTAAGTAATTTTTCTGACCTTCTCTGCCTTTCCTCCCTAGGGTGCTTCAGGTACTGGGGGCATTTTGCCATTCCTTGGCCGCACCAGGCAGGCTCCTGCCTTGGCATCTGCATTTGCTGTTCTAGGTGCCTGGATACTCTTCCCCCAAGTATTTTGTGCTCTCTCCCTCACTTCCTGTAGTACTGAGCTCAGCTTGTCAGAAAGGCATTCATTCCTTGGCCAATCTCTCCCCTGCCCCCAGCCTCCCTTCTTCCTAAAATATTGTGTATATATTTGCTTATTGTTTATCTCCCTCTGGTAGAATGTATAAAGTCAAGAAGGCAGGGACTTTTTCTTCTAGTTCACTGCTGTCTGCTCTGTATCAGTGCTTGACACACAGTAGGTGATTATGATGCATGTGTTGAATACATGAACATATTGAACCTTTTGGAAAGGGATTGTCTCTGCTCTTTTTTTTCACTGCATTTAATATTGTTGATTTCTCCCTTCATTTGGCTACCATGGTGCTATTATCTCCTGATTCTCATTTTTTCTTTTAATGTCCTCTCTTTTTCATATGTGCTTTTTCCCCTTCCTATATATACCCCTTTGAATATTCTCCAAGTTTCCTTGCTTTTTTATCATCCTACTTTATATATTATTCCTGATCAATTTTATTATTCGTGCCTTTGAGTTCATTACTGCCCCCTTGCCGATGAAGCTCAAATTTACACCTGCACCACGGCTCCAGGTCTAGGGTCTATTCAGACAGCTAGCGGGACTTGTCACACACTGTCTTTCTCTACAAGTCTGCTATTTGATTGTTCCTTGCTTTGATTAATGAGCCGCTCCCTAACCCAAGCCAGAAACGGGGGAGTCCTCTTGGAGTTCCCTTTCCCTCACTGTTCACATCCAATTGTTAACTAAGTGCTTTCCATTTTTACCACCTAAATATTTCACGTACGCTTTTTCCATCCTCACTGTCTTAGCTGAGGTGGCCATTGGTGTTCCTTTATGGACCATTGAATCAGTTACCTGACTAGGTTGACTCAGTCATTCCCAAGCCATTTGTCACACAACTGGAGTGTTTGCAGAATGCTACTCATGACCTTTAGCAATGCTTGCATCCTGTAGCCCAGAACGCTATGGGTGGCCAGGAGTTGTTACAGAGGGCTTTTGTGACCTAATGATTATCTGTAAGCTGAGAAGATAATACTCTCTCTCAAAAGTATTGTTTACTAGTTTTCAAAAAAAACAAACCCAAAACCTAATTTATATATCGTTTTCTTTATGTTTTTCTGAATAAATGCAACAATCATGGATTACAGGTTTTTTTGTTTGTTTTTGGTCATTATAAAGGAATCTTCATATATTAAGTGCCACTGAGCTAGAAAATAAAATAAAAGTAACTTTCTGTAGCATGTAAGACCCCCCACCCCCCGCACCATCGGGCCTCCTCCAAGCACAACCTCTTGTGCGTTCCCTGCTTGGTCGTGCTCCACGCGCCACGGTTTCCTCTGCTCCTCATACTGCACTTCTCCACTCCCTGCGCCCAGCAACGCCTCTCCGGGAGCTGCGGGAGCTGCTCCGTAAAACTCCCAGATCAGAATAAAACGCAAACTCCTCCTTTCCAAGGCTGCAGAGGCCTTACACGATTTTTCCAACGTTGTCCCCTTCCACTCTCCCTCTTTTCAGCTGGCTCTTCCCATGGGTGCCTTCTCATCCATTCAGATCACAAATCAAATGTGCCTCCTCAGAGACCATACCACCCACGTCCCCCATTTTCTCATTGCATGGCCTTGTTTTATCTTCTGCATAGCACATGTCACTTCCTGAAATGTCTTTGTTTTGACTTCTTCCACCAAAATGTAAGTTCTTTAAGGTTAGAGACTCTGCTTTATTGCGCATCACTGTGTCCCTGGGCTTAGAACCCAGCCCTCAGTAAACCTTTGTTGACTGATTGGATTACTTACTCTATCTTTTGAGCCCCATTCTCCTTAAACTTGTCTTCCTTAGCATGTAGACATTGCAGTGCAGAGTCTTCGTTGCTGTTAGAGTTTGCATCCTGTGGTGCTGGACTAAGGAAGCATTGTAAATGAGCAAGGCAGCCCAGGAGTGGACATCCTAGAGGGAATTTGCCGTTGATAGGAGCTTGTTCTGGTCAGTTGTCAGTTTGAAATGATAATGATTACCATTTATTGGAGGGACACTGCTGACTGTTTTGCTTAATACTTTATTTCATACTCAAATCAGCACTATGAGGAATGTATTAATACATTATCACCAGTTTATAAATGGGAAACCGAGACACGTAGGTTAAGTAATATAAAACTAGCAGAATGGCAGAACTGGCTCTTGAGCCCAAGTTTTTAACATAGTACTGCTTCCTGGTCTTCCCAGATCTGACTTCAGGAGAAGTGGGAAATCTGGAACTTTTATGCTGAATGTCAGTAATTCACATTTAAAAACTAAACACAAAAGAAGAGTGCAGACCAAACAAAACAAGTATAATTGGGCCTGCTTCTGTTTACACAGTTTTGTCTGACCAGACCTGGTGCTGCTTTTTAGTTCTACCATTAAGATTCTGGTATTCAAATGCTGGATGGATGACTGCATCAGCAAACGCAACTAATCATTTTCTCTTTTGCCAGACTTTCTTCCTCTACAACAAATCAAGTAATGACTTCTGTTTCTGTAGCGTGTTGCTACATTAGAAAGTGCTTTCATATACATTGTTTGACTTTTTAAGAGCATCCGCCGATACTGCCATCACCACACTATGTGTGTGCTCCTTAGTTCTTAGTTTCACAGTGGATCAGAGGGAGTAAAACACAGGAAGTGAACCACAAAATGATGAGTATTAGGCTCCCTTCTCACTTGTATGAATATTGCTTTTGCCACTGATCTTACATCCAGCTTCAAGTCTGAGAAAGCATGCTTTTAACCGCTCAGTGTTATTTTAAATTAATGAGGTAATAAATACATTATCCATCAATTGTGCAAAATTTATGGAAAATATAGTATTGTGGACTTCCGGTCAAGGTGGTGGCATGGTAAACACAGCTCTCCACCTTGCACAACCACATCAGAATCACTACTAAAATATAGAACAGTCATCGCCCAGAACCATCAGCAATCAAGTTTAATGGAAGTGTGACAACTACAGAATTTAAGAAACCACATCCATCCAGACCGGTAGGGAGGGGTGGAGGGTGTGGAATGGGCTGGTCCCTCACCCACATATGGTAGAAAAATTCAGGAGGGATATCTCAGGAGCAAGGAGTCCTAGCCCCACACCAGGTCCCCCAGCCCAGGGTTCCAGTGCCAGGAAAATAAGTTCCCTTAACTTCTGGCTACAAAAACCAGAAGGGACTGAATCAGTGGGAGAAAATTCTGGAGTCCCAAGCAGTTCCCCTTTAAAAACCCACACATGGACTTACTCAGACACACACCCTCTGAGCTCCAGCACCACTGGGGTAGCAGCTTGAAAGGCACCAGTGGCATATGGGGAGGAACTAAAGTGTCTGGCATCAAGGTGGGAGCTGGGAGACAGCTTTCTCCCAGACAGAAAGGCAGGCAGAGGACATTGTCACTTTTCTGAGCCCTCCCCACCCACAGAGCCACAGGGCCAGCAGGCGGTTGTCATAACTGAGATCCCATTAATCTAGCTAACATTGTTTGTCCTGCTCTGAAGATCCTGAGACTCTGTCCCACCCAACTTATGGGCCCATCCAAACCATTAACGGTGACTTTTCCATATGAATGGCTGGTCTTGGCTCATGCTTCACAACTTTTCTAAATCCTGAAAGCAACAACTAAGCAGCCTCAGGCCTGGCACTAGCAGCAGCCAGCCTAAATTCACAGCTTGGCTTCATCTGGGACTCTCCAAGCCCAGCATAAAGCATCTCAGATTGCTTTACAGCTCAGACAGGGTGCCCTGGGAAAAGCACAGGTGGGGGGGGCTCAACTTGACCTGCACCACCCAGCCCCTACACAGCAATCCTCTACGGAAGGCAGAGGTTGGTGGTCAGTGGTCACAGCCAGTCCTTGCAGCCGACTGGCCTGGGTAAATCCTACCCATTGACCTGCCAACAGCAACCAAGGCCCAACTACAAGAGGAGGGTGTACTCAGCCCACACAAAGGATGCACCTAGAGTACCCAGCTTGGATGATAGGAGAGGCTGTGCCACTGGAACCTACAGGACACCTACTACATTAGGCCATGCTGCCAAGACAGGGAGTCATAGCAGGCATAGCAGGTCTACCTAATACATAAAACAAACACAGAGAGGCTGCCAAAATGAGAAGGCAAGACACATGGCCCAAGTGCCAGAAAAAGAACTACACAAAATGAAGGTAAGCAGTCTTTCAGATGCAGAGTTCAAAACACTGGTTATTAGGATGCTCAAGGAACCTAGGGCCTCAACAGCATAAAAAGATCCAGTCAGAAATGAAGGACACACTAACTGAAATAAAGAACAATTGGGGTGTCCAACCTGTGGTCCATGGGCTGCATACAGCTCAGGATGGCTATGAATGAGGCCCAACACAAAATCGTAAATTTACTTAAAACATTATGAGATTTTTTTGTTATTACATGTTGCAGCGTATTTAATGCGTGGCCCAGGACAACTCTTCTTCGTTCAATGTGGCCCAGAGATGCCAAAAGATTGGACACCCCTGACTCAGGAAAACAACAGGAAAGTGGATGAAGCCAAGAATCAAATCAATGATTTAGAACATAAGGAAGGAAAAAATCAGAACAGGAAGAAGAAAAAAGATTTTTAAAAAAGAGAGAATAGTATAAGCAGCCTCTGGGACAGCTACAAGAAGTCCAACATCCACATCATAGGGGTGCCAGAAGAAGAAGAGAAATAATAAGAAATTGGGAATCTATTTGGAAAAGTAATGAAAGAAAACTTCCCCAATTTGGTAAAGGAAATAGACATAAAAGTGCAGGAAGCAGAATCCCACACAAAATGGATGCAAAGAGGCCCACTCCAAGACACATAATAATTAAAATGCCAAAGGTTAAAGATAAAGAGAGAATGTTAAAAAGCAGGAAGAAAAAAGCAGACAGTTAGTTACCCACAAAGGAGTGCCCATAAGGCTGTCAGCTGATTTCTCCAAAGAAACTTTGCAGGCTAGAAGGGATTGTCAAGAAATATTCAAAGTCATGAAAAGCAGGGACCTACAGCCAGGATTGCTGTACCTAGCAAAGCTATTGTTTAGAATCAAAAGACAGATAAAGACCTTCCCAGGACCCTCCCCCCCCAAAAAAAAGCCCTCAAGGAATTCATATCACCAAACCAGTATATGAAATGTTAAAAGGACTTATTTAAGAAAAAGAAGATGAGAACTATGAACAATAAAATGGCAATAAATACCTATCAATCAACAATTGAATCTAAAAAACACACTAAGCAGAAAAGAAGAACAGAGACAGAATCATGGATACGGAGAGCATTTTGGTAGTTGCCAGATGGGAGGAGGATGTGGGGGAATGGGTGAAAAGGTGAGGGGATTAAGAAGTGTAAGTAGGTAGTTACAGAATAGCCAAGGGGATGCAGAGTACAGCACAGGAAATGGAGTAGCCAAAGAACTTACACACATGGTCTGTGGGCATGCATAATGGTGTGGGCATTACCTGAGGAAGTGTGGGGTGCTGAGTGGAGGGGAGCAAAGGGGGGAAATTGGGACAACTGTAATAATATAATCAATAAAATATAATTAAAAAAAGAAAATACAATACTGTAGATACTTGGGTTTTGGTTATTAGATCTTGACTCTTCTGCATAAACTTGATTTCCAGTGAGTGGTGTGGCCTCCACTTTTACATGTTTTTTATTTTCTTGTTTCTAAATTTGTATAAATAATAATTAATGTAAGTAATTTATAAATAATAGTGGGGACTTTCATACTATTTAAAATTCAATTTTAAAATAATTTCATAAAATAGCATAATGATTAAAGATGTAAAAGTTGTGTGCACAATTCTCCATTTTCTTCAAAAGTCAGCTCCTGGTCCTTTTTTTAAAAAAACCGTTTTGTGCCCTGGCTGGTGTGGCTCAGTGGATTGAGTGCCAGCCTGTGAACCAAGGGTGGCTGGTTTGATTCCCAGTTGGGGGCACACAAGAGGCAACCACACATTGCTGTTTCTCTCCTTCTCTTTCTCCCTCCTTCCCCTCTCTCTAAAAATAAATAAATACAATCTTTTTAAAAAGCAGTTTTGTTCCCTTTCCTTCTATTTAAAGTGGAAGTGGGTAATTAGCTAAATATTTAATATGGGTGAAGAAAAATGTGAAATCAGTTGACTCCCCTGGTGCTCACAGAAGAGTAGTTTTGGGAACTCCGTGAATTGCATTTGTTCCTAAAGTTGAGAAGCATGCTGTCAGGACCCTTAGTGTGTAGGGACCAGTCCTCGAAGTAGTTGTGCCCTCTAAGGCTGTGATGGTGGGAGAACAGGAGACGTGTAAGAGGGACTGGGGTGGGTGATGCAGGTGCCATTTGAAAAGTTCGAAAAATCAGTTAAAGTCAACATGCATATTATTTTATAAACCTGGTTACTGGACCCCCAGTAAAATCCAAATTTTGGCTTAAAGACACAGATATGAACCCTGGCTGGTGTGGCTTAGTTAGTTGGGTGACGTCCCACAAAGCTAAAGGTCTCTAGTTTGATTCCCAGTTAGGGCACATACCTAGGTTGGTCCCAGTCAGGGTGTGTATAAGAGGCAGCTGATCTGTGTTTCTCACATCAGTTTTTCTCTCTCTTTTTTCTCCCTCCCATCCCCTCCCATCGCCCCCTGGGGGGAGGGAAGATAAGCACATGATAGGATAGGATAGCTGTTAAGGTATCTAAGCCAATAATGGTTAGAGACTGTGCTTTAGGAGAAAGAATGGGTACATCTCTGATGGAGAGATGGAGCAGGCAGGAAATGTGGGTTCAAGTTTTGGTTTTGCCGTCAAATACAGATGTGACTTCGGGTAACTCACTTGGCCTTTCTGGGTCTCAGCCTAGTCTGTAAAATGAGAAAATCAGACTAGCTGGTCTCCAAGGTCTTAAGTATTTTAAATTTGCCTCTTGTTAAAGTAAAGCCCTGTGGCAGTTGGGTCTGAGTAGTAGTCAGGGTAAGAGTGTATTACTAGTTGGGGAAGCCAGAGTGAATAGGAGCCGATTTTTCAGGCAGCTTCCATCTGGGTATCACTTGTGCTTCCTCACCAATGTAGGAAAGAGAGCTTTTGATGAAAAAATGTGTCTGCTGCCTCATCTCTTTCCTTCCCATCTCCCGTTCTACAGTCCAGAGACGGATGACCTTTAAAAACTATTTTACTATTTCTGTTTTCAGCTTCTCGTGGAGTTACTGCCATAAGGCTCAATGATATCTGTAAACTTCTGTTCCTTATTTATCAACTTTAGATAATATCTGGATTTTTTTATCTGAAAAATAAGAATTAGTATTTTCTACCCTGTCCTTTCCATCCTCCCTTTATTTGATGTTTATATTATTTTTAATACTCTTATTTTTTCTTTATAATTTTAAATGATAAACTCATATATATAACTTTGGAGAATTTTTCTAAGTGTTTATTTGAGCCAAACTGAGGACAGTATTG
The DNA here is from genome assembly GCA_004024845.1 of Tonatia bakeri. Lineage (NCBI taxonomy): Eukaryota > Metazoa > Chordata > Mammalia > Chiroptera > Phyllostomidae > Tonatia > Tonatia bakeri. The sequence goes on from PVIA01001202.1 coordinate 60,350, forward strand.
GGAAGCTAGATCTCACGTGGTCCTAAACTTTTACTTTTCGATCCATCAACTTTCAGTAGGGTCTCACCCTGCAGTTTTATAAAATGGAGTTATAAGTACTGTGCTTTCCTCTTTCTGTATTCCACTCGAGCTACACTTTTACATTGTCGAGGTTAAGATTTTCATTCAGTTCTCTATCCACCACCAAGTATTATGTACTTATCTTTCTGTTTAGACTGCTGTTTTTACTGAAATTACCCTTCTCTGGCTGCCATCCTAGCAAGTCCAGAATCATAACTGTGTGATTACTCAGTTTCATGTCCTTGTTATGCTAAGGAAGTAGTTGGGTATGTGTTGAAGACTTAGCTTAGTAAACCATTCATTTACTCATTTAGGCAACAGGTATTTATTGAATATCAGAACTGTTACCATAGTGCTGTTTATAATAGTGAAAAGTTGAAAACAACCTAAATGACTGACTTTTGGGGATTTAGTAAAATAAGTACTGGGCACTTTTACAGGGAACAGTCTGTAAACATTTAAACAATGAGGTAAAAATGTTAACATGAACATTTAAATTCTTTATTACATTAAAATATTTATAAAATAGTATGCCCATTGTGGCCTCACTTTTTTTTTTTTTAAAGAATAATATAAGAAACAGGGTCGGGGAGAGAGGGGGAGGCTAGAAGCATATTGTATACACCAGATTGTTAACTTTGTAATGTGGCCATCTTGGGTGGTGATTTCTTGTTTCTTTTTTGTTTTTTCTTACCTATATTTTCTCAGTTACTAAAAAAAGAACATGTGTCACTTATATAATAATAAAATTTTAATTAATTATTTATTTTTAGAGAGAGGGAAAGAGAGGGAGAAACATTGATGTGCAAAAGATACAGCAATCAGTTGTCTTTCGCACGCCCCCAACTCGGGGCCTGGCCCAAAACCCAGACATGTGCCCTGACTGGGAATTGAACTGGCTACCCTTAGGTTTGCAGGCTGGCACTGAATCCACTGAGCCACAGCAGCCAGGGCTATAATAATAAAAAATTTAAACTAAAGATACAAGATTAGAGTTGCCAGTCAGAGGTTTTCTTGGAATACTAGTGCTAAGCTATCTAGGAGTACATGATAAGAACTCAGTAAATATTTGTGGAATGAGAGAATGATTGAATCACAGAGATGCATAGATTCATATTATTGGCACTTACACCTTCATAATTTTATCCAGAGATAAGTTCAGTTATCTCAAAAGAAAAATCTGGCATTCAACTGTTTGCCAGAATCTAAGCAGCAGCTTTAACTGAATGTTGGTTGTGTAATGACAGAGCCAGCAGGACTGAGGCCCATCATAGCAGCAACAGGCAACAATGCTATATTTCACAGTAGGCAGATCTGAATAACGTGTCCTTTGTGCTCGTCTGAGACTGAGGGGTGGGACTTGTGGCAATTTGCGTTATTTCTCCTTAATGGAAGTTGAAGCAGCCTCTAGTCCTGCTATCACATGACAGCTACTTATTTGATTTTTGGTAATTTGGGGAGCAGCTGTGGACAAACGATTTTTCTGCAAAAAGAACCAGCTGCATTCTGACCCATTTGCAAATAAATGCCTGGGCATACTAAACTTCCCTATCCGTCATGCTTTAATCTAGGAATAGCTTCAGCATCCTACCTGCTTTCTATTGATATTTGTAGCTGTTAATAAGCATCTGAATTTTTGAGAATGCATTTTCTAATCCTTTTTATCGTTGTCATTAACATTAATTAGGCACCTTCTCCATTCACGGTACTGTGCAGACACCGGGTTGTAAGCTGTCAGGTGCTGTGCAGCGTGGGCAGACTACTTTCCTGTTTAGCAGGTGGGACGGCATTAGCTTCATTGTTAGCAGGTTAGATTGCAGTGTGAAGAATTTGGTGTGGAGGCAGCCGGAAGCTGTGTTCCTTTGGTCTCCAGACTTTTGAGTCTGCTGTCCGGATGTTCACTGATGTCGCCTCGCTGTGCTATGTGCTTTTATAAGCTGTTGCCTCCTCCTGCCATGCCCTCTTTTATCCTGGCTCCTGGCTGGAGACTGAAGACTCTTGTCTCCTTCATGGTATCTTCTCCACGTCCTTGCGGTCTTTATTCTCAGTGCTCGCTCAGCCCTTGGTGATTACCACTAGAACATGTTTTTTTCCAACGACAAATGCTTTCTTACTTAACTTTATTACTGTATTTTTCGGACTATAAGATGCACTTTCCCCCAAAATTTGGGAGGAAAAGGTGGGTGCATCTTATAGGACGAATGTAGCTTACCTGGCTTACTGTGGGGGTGGGTGGTGGGTGGCAGTGGAGCGGGGCCACAGGTTATTAAATATTTTACCACATTTTTTGCTTCAAAAAATTTTTCCCTGTTTTTCTCTAAAACCTAGGTGTATCCTATGGTCCGGTGTGTCTTACAGTCCTAAAAATACAGTGGTTTACACTTATTTTTTTTAAAGCTCATATAACCCAGGGAATTAAGAAACAGTCAGAATTGAGTAGGTCAGGTCTTCGATAATGAGTAAAAGAAAGCTTTACTTTCGATTGTGAACACCTGTAGGGCGGGGCGAGACCAGAGCAGTCCTACCTGTGCTGAGCTGAACCTTCACGCGGTGCAGATTGCTCCGAATTTCGGCGTGAACCTGCTCTGTTAGAGATTTCTCTAACAACGGTATGTAATGGCCTGTGACTAGAAGCCAGTCATTTCAAAACTTAAAAATAAAATGTAGAACTGCACTGTTCAGCATGGGAGCCATACGTGGCTATTTAAATTAAAATGAAATAAAACTAAATACAATTTTTAGTTCCTTTAGTCACAGTTGTCCCATTTCATGTGGTCAATAGCCACATGTGGTTATTGGCTGTTGTTCTGGACAGTGTAAATTTAGAGCATTTCCATCATCACAGAAATTTGTTTGTCAGTGCTGATCTAGAAGCTAAAGAAGAGTTGATGTATTTTAAAGCATTTGGTGAAGTAGATTCGCCTAACTATTTTCTATGGAAGAATGTTTTTTCCAGTTGAATTTTAAGCAACCTGAAATTCCCTGCGCTTTTTTATTTTTCTTTGGTTGTGGCACCCTCTGGTGTTTTCTCTGTGGTATAGCTGTGTAATCATGAAATAAAGTATGATTTGAGTCCAAAAGCATTAAAATATTTTAGAAATTTTTGTGGGTATATGCATTTTTTTCTAGGGAGGAAATCTGTAACTTTCACACGTTCTCAAAAGGGTCCACAATTGAAAAAAGTGAAGAACTACTCTTTGATAGAAATCTTTATGTGGTCAAAACTGGTTTGTGATCTATAAGCATTTTTACTCCCAGTGTAAAAATAAATCATGTAACTTTCCTTTGGGCATTTCTGTGTTTTACCTCTCTTTTTATGTGGGATAACAACAACAACAACAACAACAACAGGTTACACTTAATCTGACACTTGTTATATACCATGTTTTCTTTGGCCCTCACAATAATTCTTAGCTTCTATTACTATTCCCATTTGAGAGATGGTAAAACTAAAGCACAGAAGCTAAGTGAAACTTGTCTAAGGTGCCAGTGAGTGGGGGGGCAGAGATAGGAACCCAGTACTCTGGCTCCTGCTGTAGAAGTGAGGGTAAGCCTGTAGGCAGCAATGAGTGGGGTGGAGAGGGGGCTTTGCACATACCCTTGCACGCTTTGGGTCCAGTTGCAGAATAAGAAGAAATAATAACTCTAAACTGCTGCATACCACACTGGAAATTGGAGGTAGTGCCCACTATTGATTCTCAGTAGATGGGCATAGATCTCGTAGTCGGCCAAGAACTCAGAGTGATAGATGAAGGTCGAAGCTGCCATTGCTACCACATATTCTTTGGTTTGTCCAAACGCCTAACCAAGTCTATTCATTGAATAATATGATAAATATTTTTGTGATCGTTTCTTATTGTTATTTCTGCAAAAAGACCTTTTAGTACTGTGATGTCGATTTTGAGGATTGCTGAAATATTACTTATTAAGTACTTTACTTAAAAAATAGGTAGGAGAGACTCCAAGAGGTAAAAGTTTGTCTTTATAGCTCCTACTTCCCTTTCTGTCTGTACTCCCTTCTCACTTCAAAGTGGCCCATTTCTCTCATGAGGCATTTTATTCTAACTTAGCCTTGTTTTATGATTCATCAAACTCAGGATTTTGAACTTTTATCAGTGTATGGAAACAAACCCTAGTGATGGTCTTATAAAAATGTCCTTAGAATCACTTTATTGACAGTATAAAATGTCAGTACTTTTTACTGTATCAACTTATACAAGTCAGTATAAAATTTTGCTTGTTTACTAGCACTGTATGAGTAATTTCTGATGAGGGTACATTTTTTTTTCTTCCCTTTTTTATCATTCAGGACCTAGTAGGAATTTCAGAGAATTTAATTCTGGGAATTGGTTAAACAACTTTGAAGACTGAAAAGAACAAAAAGTAGGCGCTGAGGTGATCTGGATATTACTAACTTTTGGACGTAGCTACCACCCTTAGGGCTGGGGGAACAGAAGACAAGAACCTAGGAGCTCGAGGGGGGGCGGGGGACCCACAAAGCAGGAATCTGACCTCCATGTAGGGGGCCAAGCTGCTGGTGCCCAGCTAACGGGAGAGGGGCACAGCTGGAGTCGGGGTGATGAAGCTGTCCTCTGTTGCTGAAACAACACTGATAGGAGTGAAAACAGCAGGGAAATCCCTTCTCCCCTCCTGTTCCCATCTCACATTGCTGCCTCCCCTTGGCAAAATGTAACTGGGAGCTGGCTGCCAAGCTTGGTGAACAAGGTGAGCTGACCAAGGCCAGAGCCGGGAGGAGGAGACAAGAGATGAGTAGCCAGCTCAGCCTTACAGGGGAATAACGAGCTATGATTGCTTGGTTTTAGCTTTAGTAATTAAAGTGTGCAACTGGTTACCCCCAACCATTTATTAAAGAGCGAATTATGGCAGCTGTACGTAGAGACTCTGTGGACTCGAGCCCCGCCTTCAATGAGCTTACAATACTGTTTTCACAAAACAACCCACTCATCCTTAAATTAAGTTGTGTGGTAAAGCGTGTTTTTCTCACATTATGTAAAAGCATTATTAACTGGATTCTTGGGCCGCTGTTAATATTAATGAGTATTTTCAAATTTTATCAACATATTGGAATAAAAAATACGTGATTGCAGCCATACAAAATTTTGTTACTTTCAGATGATCCAAATTGGTTGTTTAGATTTACTCAAGGCAAAACTTTTTTTTAACCAGTTCTTTTTTAGGGAGTGGTGTGATGGTAGATATGCTCATTATCTTTTTTAAAAAAGATTTTATTTATTTATTTTTAGAGGGAGGGGAAAGGAAGGAGAAATGGAGGGAGAGAAACATCAGTGTGTGCTTGCCTCTCATGTGTCCCCTACTGGGGACCTGGCCCACAACCCAGGCATGTGCCCTGACTCCAGGCAAGTCAGCCACCCTTTGGTTCACAGGCTGGTTGGTACTCAATCCACTGAGCCACACCAGCCAGAGTTATTTTATTTTTTAATTACAGCTTACATTCAATATTATTTTATATTAGTTTCTGGTATATAGCACATTTGTATGATAAAAGATTAAATAGAAGGACTGAGAATAAAATCAATGGCCTTTTGCCACATTCAACTACCCCCATCCAACTTTTTAGAAGACAGTTACTTTACCTTTTTATAGTTTGTTTTGTTTATAGTGTTAGCAAACAATAATTCTCACATTAAGTAATATGTCTATACCACTTTTTCTTGGTTTATCAAACTTGGGTTTTTTTTTTAAGATTTTATTTATTTATTTTTAGAGAGAGGGTAAGTGAAGGAGAAAGAGAGGGAGAGAAACATCCATGTGAGAGAGAAACATGGACTGGTTGCCTCTTGAACCTGCTGGACCAGATTGAACCCACAACTCAGGCATGTGCCCTACCAGGAACCCAACCAGCAACCCTTTGCTTTGCTGGAGGGTGCCCAACCACCTGAACCACACCAGTCAGGGCTCCCCTCTGTTTTTGATAGTTACATTGTGATACTAAGTTCTTCCATCTGCTTTTAATAGCATCTCCTGACCCTCTCACTGTGTGAAGATGAGTATTAGTGACTTGTCCACCTCTCCACTTCTCTGCTACCTCTTCATTCCTCTCAGCACTATCTTTGCTATTACATTGTCATAGTTCATATAACCTTTATGTTCTGTTTTGTATTCTGTATGATTTTCTGTATTTTTATTTGTAGTTGGAGTCTGAAAATGGAGACGAATAAAGTACATACATGCCTATGCCTTTTTTTTTTTTTTGCTTTGTGGAGCCCAGCAGTGTGGAAGGAAGATTGTTATTTTTTTCTCTGTAAGGCCAATATTACCCTTGGGCTCTTTGAAGAAACTATTCCTAGGATGGTCAAATGGGTTCTTATTTTAAGCGCCATTTATTACTCAGAATTAAACCACATTTCACCTTGCTTCTGTTTTCACTTTGACTTTCTTGTGTGGTTTTTTATTTTTATTTTTCCTGCTTTGGTGAAATTTTGATCCATTACCCTATGTCCCCCAAGAAACAAATCCTATTGTTGGCCTTTTTTGAAAAAGTCTGTTCTGGTGGCTAAAATTTCTGTCCTAGTTATAAAGTTTCGATTCGGGCGATGTCTAGGAATGTAAGTTAAACCTCTTGGTTTTTCTGTTCTTGTTTGGACCTTAGTCACAGTCTTGCTCTGAGACTCTCCCTTAGGCAGTTCTTGAAGCTTTTCTTTTGATATGATAATGTTATTGATTAGACTAATGCTTTCTTTTACTTTAGTTATACTTTGATTAGATTTCCTGGCCTGTGGCTTCCTACTTTGATTTTTAAAATACATTCTACACTTAATCTCTTCTATTATGTGTGGATTAGGCTAAATTTAACTCTTGTGGACGTTTCATCCAAATTCCAGGAGCTCCCCCAGTATTATAGACTACATCTGCCAGGGGGCTGAGACAAGAAAATCAGATTTTTCTGTGCTCTCTTCTATCTTTCAGTCCCACCCTTTCTGGCCTGGAATGGCAAAAGCAGAGACTCCTGTACCACAACTCAGCCCTCTATATATGATGTAGGAGAAAGTCCAGATAAAGCACTTATTATGGTATTGTTTCGGGGGAATGAGTTTTTTAGTGGAGCGTTGACTAATCTGCTGAACATCACTGGCTCCAGGTGATAGACAGACAGACAGACAGGCCTTTTACTCTCATGTGGTTTTAGAGTTACAGATCATTATATGTTGCTGGTGTTTTATCTTGCTCTTCACATCTGTTCAGAGGAATCACTGTCAGGTCTATGCTCTCCATTTTATGCACTGTCATGAAATGTTGCTAGAGATATTGGTTATCTGTAGTTTCCTGGTTTTATGTCTAGGAGAACAGTAGCTCAGTTTTTGGAGCTGATAATAATAAAGAAGGGCTTTTTACCGAGACTTTGGAACAATTTAAGTGTCCTTTGACTGATGATGGGTAAAGATGCGGTATATAATATATGCAATGAAATGCTACTCAGACATAAAAAGATAAAATACTGCCATTTGCGACAACATTGATGGATTTTTAAATTTTTGATTATTTATTTTAGAGAAGGGGAAAGGAGGGAGAAAGAGAAGGAGAGAAACATTAATAGAAGAGAGAAACATCCATCCGGTGCTTCTCGTGCACCCCGTTAGGGGACCAAACCCGCAACCCAGGCATGTGCCCTGGCAGGGAATCGATCTGTCAGCCTTTCGCTTTGCAGGATGATGTCCATCTAACTGAGCCACACCAGTCAGGGCAACATTGATGGACCTTGAGATTATGCTAAGTGAAATAAGGCAGACAGAAAAGAACAAGAACTACATGATTTCACTCATGTTTGGGGTATGATGCAAAAAGCAACAAACAAACAAACAAACAACTCGCAGACACAGACAGCAGTATGGCGATTACCAGAGTGTGAGGGGGTCAAATATATGGGGACGGAAGGAGAACAGACTGTGGGTGGGGAGCACACGACTGAAATTTATGTAATGTTATTAACCATTGTTACCGTGATACATTATTTTTAAGATTTTATTTTTTTATTTTTATAGAGAGGGGAAAGGAAGGAGAAAGAGGAGAGAAACATCAGTGTGTGGTTGCCTCTCACCCACCCCCTACTGGGGACCTGTCCTGCAACCCAGGCATGTGCCCTGACTGGGAATTGAACCGGCAACCCTTTGGTTTGCAGGCCCATGCTCAGTCCACTGAGCTATACCAACCAGGGCTACATTTTTAAAATTTTTTTTAAAAAGATGGACTTTTTATGCTCTGGCTAGTGTGGCTTGGTGGATTGAGTGCCACCCTGCGAACCAAAAGGTTGCTGGTTCAATTCATAGTCAGGGCTCATGCCTGGGTTGTGAGTTGGTCCCCAGTAGTGGGTATATGAGAGGCAACAGATCTATGTTTCTCTGCCTTTCTTCCTCTCTCCCTCCCCCTCTCCATAAAGATAAATAAAATTTTAAAAAATGAATAAAATAGCCTTTTAGATGCTTGATTCAAAGTCTTTTGCCCTCGATTTAAAAACAAAACAAAAAAAAACTGAAGATGGATGTCTAATTTAAAGGTGAAGAAATTGAGGCCCAGCCCCTACAAGATTAGTCAGGTGATGAGTCAAGAAGGATAGAATCATGAAGACCCAGTGATTCTGGCATTATTACCATAGTATTGAGCATTTGTGTGCTGGGCACTGTGTCTTTTTCTGGATGATCTCATTTAATCCTCTTATTTTGAGTAAAGGAACTATCTTTTTCTTTTCGTTTAAAAAGAATCTTGAAACTGAGATACTTAGTGGTTATATAACTTGTCTGGGGGCTCTGGATATCTGGTAATAGCCTGTTCTGTTTTATTTATTTATGAAGATATTTTTTGTTTTTCAATTGCAGTTGACATACAATATTATATCAGTTTCAGGTGCACACCCCAGTGATTAGATATTATATGTATTACTAAATGATCATCCTGATATGTCCCTTTTTGTTTAATTCATTTCATCCAACATGTTTTCGTCCATTAGCAGCAGGTCCTATCAGTTTCGCTATCCAGAGAATCTGACTCCTCGTGTATGGAAGCTAAAGAGCATCTCTGAACGTGGCTTGGGGAGGGTGGGACGTCATGATCTTCAGTAGCGTGTGTGTGTGTGTGTGTGTGTGAGAGTCATATCTGCCTTTAGGTGACCTATTTTATCTATTGGTTTTTAAAAACATCGAAAGCATCATTGACAAATATCCCACTCTGGTTCAAAGAAGGCTGAGATACCTTTGCTTTTGCTTTTTTACAGAGAGTGCTTAATAAAAATGTCTAGAGAGGCTGAAGGATGGGATGGGGAGAGAGGTAGAAAGATGAGGCACTGGGCAGCAGTGACAAGCCTGTGAAGCAGACAGCCCTATTGATTTATGCAGTGAATTGCATTCTGGAGAAAAGAATTGAAATCCATTATGCCAAGTACATAGCGTACAAATCCCTTTGAAAAGCAGTTAGATGCCATCTAATCCTGAATCATTTAAAAACAATTTCGAAGTACCCAGAATTCAAAAATGCCCAAAGCAGTTTGTCTTTTAGTCTAGAATAGTGAAATGGATGAAAAATAGTATTTTAACATTGTGTATCTCATACTGTGGTTAATTGTGTGACTTTAATAGTGTTAAATTGCATTTTAGATACGTACACATCTGAGAATAGAACATATTCCCTTGAATATTCCGAAACACACCAAACATAGGATATGTAAGAAACCTCTTTTTAATTTTTTTGTTTTGACATAATTTCAGAGTTTTAGAGAAGTTGCAAAAGTAAAGAACTGTCATTACCCAGATTTCCCAAATGTTGAGATTTGACCATGTTTTCTTTATTCATTCCTCTCTTTATTAAATGCTTTTTATTGTACAAGGTACCTCTTCAAAGGCTTCATTTAAAGAAATAAGGGCATGAGTTTGTCTATGCCACATGGAACTCCAAGGCTGGGAGATCACCTCAGGCAGGAAAGAAAGTATAGAAGAGGGTTTCAAATGATAGTTGATTATTATATTCCTAATCTTTTTGGATTTGCGGCACCCTTTTTGTAAAGTAAATTGAATTTTATTTTGAAGTAGAATCACTTGAGTTAGAAGGATGAGTTTTGACATGTATAGTGGTGTGAGAGTGAAAAGAGGTAATTAAAAGTTAGAGTCTCCCCCCTCCAAAAAAATCGGAAACAGCACAAGAATATAAAACAGAAACGAAGGATCTTAGAAAACTAAAGAGTTGGGCCGCTAGTGGAAGTAGTTTACCTAAAGAAGAAAGCTATATCAGGACAAGGCTTAAGAAAGCAATTATTCAGAGGAACAAAGGATTTTAGAAGTCCTCAAAGAAGGTTGAAAACTTAATAATAGAATAGAATAAAATGAGAAAGAATTTTGCATGAATAGGTAATTGTGTTTTTACTCGTAGCCACAAAGTTCATATTTCTATATCTATATGGCTGCCTTTTTGTGGCAGTACACTCTAGATACACATGCATTCTCTTTCATTGAGCAGAAGTTTCTCATTTTAATGACATTCAGCTTGTATATATATTCACATTTTATGTACCCGTTCAATAGATAGTTGGGTTGCTTCCACCATTTGGCTGTTGCGGACATGGGTATGTATAAAAAGCCGTTTGAGACTCTGTGTTCATTTCTTCTGGGTGTAGACCCAGAAGTGAAATTGGTGGGTCAGATGGTGAACCTTTTTTTTTGTTTTTGAGGAACCAATATGCAAAGTTTTTAATACAGGTGTGTTTACTGCACTGATGTTTATAGTAGCAAAAATTTAGAAGCAGCATCCTTGCTGTGTATCAGTAGGTGATTGCTTGCATAATTACTGCACATCCATAAAAGGAAATATTCTGCAGCTATTTAGAAAGCTGTAGCAGATCTATGTTTTCACGTTCAGATGTCCAGATGTATTATAATATAAAAAAAGCAAACTATAGAATATTATGTGTAATATGAATCTGTTTTTATTTTAAATCATATGTATGTATGCTTCAAAAAGTTTTTTTAAAGACAGTGCACTTCTCTATAGTTGTCGGGAAGAGGGAATAGATTATAATTGCAGGAGAAGAGCAAACCTTTATCTTACTACTTTGTGATTACTGCATCATTTTAGGACTTAGAAGAAGCACAGTTTTATAAGCAGAAAAACCAATTTGAATTATTGTAGTTTTTGGAGAAAAAAGTTTCACTCCCATTATTAAGTATTTCATTTACTTACTAAGTATTTTGTTTTTTATGCCTACAGTGTCAAATGTCAGGTGACTGGGATCTCTTAAATACGTTTTTATTTTTATATTTAAATGTCTTTTATTTTTATATTTAAATGTCTTTTATTACATGTTATATGTAATATCAAGGGTATTTATTATTTTGTAACCTAAGCTATAAAATTAGCAGTGATTTTCTATCAAAACACTTTTATATAAGGAAAATGTTCTACCATTTTTGGGTTGTATTTGAACGGTGCTTCCCATTTCCTGTGATTTGGTATGGTGAGGTATGTAGTGAAATCAAAGGTTTCCCTCTCTTGAGGAAAATATCTTTTAACTTAAACATCATGTTACATTACACACTGAATCCTCTTCTTTGCCTTGTTTCTGATAGTAGATCTTCATGGAGGAACACGGAGTGACCCAAACTGAACACATGGCTACGATAGAAGCCCACGCAGTGGCCCAACAAGTACAGCAGGTCCACGTGGCCACTTACACTGAACACAGTATGCTGAGTGCTGATGAAGAGTCGCCCTCTTCTCAAGAAGACACCTCTTACGACGATTCAGACATACTCAACTCCACAGCGGCCGATGAGGTAACAGCCCATCTGGCTGCTGCAGGTAATGTTACTGCGATTGGCAGCTCTTTATGTTTTGCTTCACTCTGCTACCCTGCATATCTATAAGAGCCTAGGATGTAAGCACTCTCACTTTTACCTTCATATTACATCTTCAAGATTTTGTTTTAAGCCTTGGATTTTCCAACTTGTGCCTATGTCATACTGAGACTTAAGTTCTAGAGTCATATACTACAAGTGGTATGACTTGGTTTTGTTTTTTCACCCATTCTAACGATCTTTTGACTTTGAACTGAGGCATTTGGTGCATTTACATTAAATATAATCACCGATATATTCAGGTTTAAACTTATCATGTTTACTGTATGCTTTCTCTTTATCTCATTTGTTCTGTACAGTCATCCCTCGCTATGTAGCGGTTCACTTATTGCAGCTTCACTGTAGCCGCAGTAAGTGAACTGCGACACAGCGAGGGACGACTCTACTTCACTGGTGAGTACCCATATGGAATTTTATATGTTGTTAAAGTTACGTAAGTTTAAGAGTGTAGAAAGTGATTAAGAGCACATGAAGTATTTATAAGAGTGTGGGAAAGGTTAATAAGAAAGTGGAAAGGTTTATAGGAGTGTGGGAAGGGTTTATAAAGCCTTGAAGTATATATAAATAATAAAATAAATATAACACCACTACTTCGTGGATTTTCACTTATCGCGGGGGTCTCCAGAACCTAACTCCTGGGATAGGTGAGGGATCACTGTAGTTGCTTGTCCTTCATGTTTCCTTTTGGACTGTTTGAAAGTTCTTATTTTTTAATTTTTTTTCTTGTTAGTCTGGAAGTTATATATAATTTTACTGTTAATGGCACTCCTAGAAAATATGAATTCTTTTTTTTTAACCAACTTTTTTTTTAAAGATTTATTTATTTATTAAGATTTATTTATTTATTTTTAGAGAGGGAAGGGAGGGAGAAAGAGAGAGAGAGAAACATCAATGTGTGGTTGCTGGGGACCATGGCCTGCAACCCAGGCATGTGCCCTGACTAGGAATCGAACCTGCCATACTTTGGTTCGCAGCCCGCGCTCAATCCACTGAGCTACGCCAGCCAGGGCTGAAAATATGAATTCTTTACTTATGTCAAAGTATTATGTAATTGGGTACTTTTGGCCACTTTAGGGATAATGCAAGTTTCTTAGAACACTTGAATGAATTCCTTCCTCCCTTTCTCCCTCTCTTCCTCCCTTCCTTCCTTCCTTCTTTCCTTTTCTCCAAACTTTTCTCTCCAGACTTTTATTGAATTTATTGGGGCCACATTGGTGAATAAAATTATATAGGTTTCAGGTGTACAGTTCTGTAATACATCATCTGCATATTGTACTGTGTTCAACACCCAAAGTCAAGTCCCCTTAGGTCATTATTTATTCCCCCTTCACCTGCTTTTACCTTCCCCCAGCCCCTTTTCTTCTGATAATCACCATATTGTTGTCTCTATCTATGAGCTTTTTTTTTTTTTGCTTACTCCCCTCACCCTTTTCTCCCAGCACCCCAAACCTCTTCCCTGTAACAGTTATCAGTTTGTTTTCTGTATATATGAGTCTCTTTCTATTTTGTTTGTTTATTTATTTTGTTCATTAGATTCCACATGCAAGTGAAATCGTACAGTATTTGCTTGAAATGTTTCTGTTGAGAAATGAGCTGGCTGTCTTATGGGAGCTTCTTTGTAGGTAACTGTCTTTCTCTTGCTGCTTTTAAGATTCTCTTTGTCTTTAACCGTTGGCATTTTAATTATGATGTGTCTTGGTGTGAGCCTCTTTGGGTTCACCTTTTTGGGGGCCTTTTCGGGTTCATCATATTTGTGATTCTATACTTCCTGGATTTGTGTGTCTTTTTCTTTCACCAGGTTAGGGAAGTTTTGTGTCATTATTTCTTCAAATGAGTTCTCAATCCCTTGTCTCTTTCTTCTCCTCCTTGTACTCCTATGATGTGGGTGTTGTTACACTTTGTTTTCTCCCACAGGTTCCTTAAACTGTCTTTTTTTTTTTTATCCTTTTTTTTCTTTTCAGTATTCTCATTAGGCATTTTCTGCTGCCTTGTCTTCCAAATCGCTGATTCTGTCCTCTGATTCCTCCATCCTACTAGTTTATTCCTTCCAGTGTGTTCTTCATTTCAAATATTGTAGTCTTCATTTCTGACTGGTTCTTCTTTATGGTTTCTATGTCCTTTTTCATGTGTTGAGGTTCTCACTAAGTTCCTTGAGCGTCCCTATAAGCATTTTTTTAAACTATATATCTGATAAGTTGCTTGCTTCCATTTCATTTATCTCTTTTTCTGGAGATTTCTTCTGTCCTTTTATTTGGGCATGTTTCTTTGTCTCCCCTTTTGGCTGCCTTTTTGTGTTTGTTTCTATGTATTAGGTAGAGCTGCTATAACTCCCAGTCTTTGTAGAGTGGCCTTATATAGTAGGTGTCCTGTGGGGTTGAGTGGTACAATCTCGTTCATCACCTGAGCTGTGGATGACCCAGGAATGTCCCTTGTGTGGGTTATGTGGACCCTCCTGTTGTAATTGAGTCTTGATTGCTTTTGGCCCATTTGTTCATGGGGTCGACTGTCAGACTGGCTGACTACGAGGATCAATCCTGACCATAGTGTACAAGCTGAGAATTCACCTCAGCGAGGTCTGGTGCTTGCTGAGGTCTCCCTCTGGATATGCTACTTGTAAAGCTAATTGGATTCTGCTCTGATGTTGTGAAGCTGGCCACTGGGTGTATCAGTTCTGGACTCTTGTGCAGACCAATGTCAGATACTGCCTGTGACTTGCCCTGAATAACCTGTTTGGAAGTACAGAGTGATTCACCTGTATATATTTGTGTCTGCTTCTGCTGGACCTGGGTGAGCATGGGAAGGACCAAGCTACACACCAAGGCTGACTTTTACCAGCACCAAGCCCAGGGGCAGGTCAGCAAAAGTCCCAAGGCACCTTGAGATCCACCTCTGCCTGTCGGCTGCCTATTAGGCTCAGTCACTGAAAGAGCCTCAGGTGGTACTCTAGTTACAGGAAGTAGGTTCTCAATGAGTCACCAGGTAGGAGTGAGTGGTGTTCACCAGATTGATACAGGTTCAAACTCAGTGCCATTGCTGGGTCTGAGACCACTCAGCAAATTACCCAGGGCATACCAAATCTAGCTGTCACTTGCCATGTGCCCACAGACCTTTGTGGTGGGTTAGGGACTCAGGATGTCATCAAAGTGAGTCACTCACATTGATGACATCCTGAGTCCAGCAGAGTTTATGAGGTCCAAAGAGACCAAGATGTTGTGGGTTTTTTGTTTTTGTTTTTTTTTTTTTTTTCATGATTGGAGGGCTCTGCAGTAATCAGGTGTGTGAGGGGAAAATGGCCTTTGTTGTAGAGCCACACAATTCAGACTGTCCACGATTTTGCCAAGAGCCTGAGCTCAAAAGGGTGGGAGTCCCGGGAACTGAGAGGGTGTTACTGGTGGATCTCCTGTGAGTGGGAGGCACCAGTCAGGTTCACTGGAAAGTGGGGCAAATAGCCCCCATCCCAAAGCTATACCACTAAGTCATTGACTCCCAGCTGAGCCTACCTACACCTCTATACCCCCACCCAGGCAGCTGGCCCAGCAGGGCATGAGTTCTGCAAGGAGGGGCAACGGGTGTCCAGAAGGTGGGGCTATTGCATTTCCAGTAGGTGGAGGGGAGTGCTCCACACAAGAAAGATGTCATCTGCACTGTGGAAGAGTGACTCAGCACAGGGGTCCTGGAGGCTGTCCCCTCAGCTCACTCCCCAAAGCCCAAACCCCCAGTCCCTCCTTGCATTCCAGTTTGCTCTATTCTCCCTCTGCCAGAGCCAAGGGTAAGTGGCTGTGAATGAGATTTTGTGGGTTGGCCCTTTAGGAGGGTGCCTGTGTCTCCAGCAGACTTACGTCTCTCCGTGGCAGATAGAATTCCTACTGATTTTCTTATAGGTACCTCTTCTTGGCTTTGGTGCTCTGAGCTGGGGAGTTCAGCATGGGGTTGAGACCCTACGCTCCTAAGGGGGAACCTTTGCAGCTGAAATACCCACCTGGAATCTCAGTTACTACCTGTGGGAGAAGGGCCAACTCTTTTCTCATCTCTGCCCTTCCTAAAAGTCTGATGTGGCTTATTTTGTAAATTCTTGATCACAAGACTTCTATTCAGCTAGTCTTCCGTTGATTATTCAGCTTGATTGCTCTATGTATTTTTCTTTTTACTAATTGTGGGGGTGGGGGGCTCCACCCACAGGGCCACCCCCCACCCCCTGCCCCAGCCACCACTGATGAGATTAAGTCCACCGACACGTGATCTGCTTGGGGAGGAAAGGTGGCGGATCTCTCAAAGAGAAGGTCCTGGAGCCTGTTCCTTAGTGGGCTTTTATTGGGTTTATTTGCATAGGAATACAGGGTGTATACCTAAAGCTCATTAATCATTATCAGGCAGTAAGGATCAAACAATAGATAACATTCAAAGAACTGAGGGCCTATTTAGAGTCAGGATCAGATAGCTAAAGGGCCATAAAACTTTGGGGAAACAAACTCATTTCATGCTTGTACCCTTATAATTTAAATTGAGGATATTTGCAAAGCAGATTTCATAGGATTTTATGCATTCTTTCTTAGGCCTGATTGCCCTAGGGAACCCTCCCTTTCCAGCACAAGTCCACACCCACCTCCAGCATTGTTTCAGGCTAAAGTCAGACAGGGGAAGTAAGGCAGCCAAGAGATTAGAGATTAGCAGACAGAATGAGGACTCAGGCTAAGTCAAAGCTGAGGGGCAAGGGTCCATCACCCCCTTTTTCGATAAGCCCCCCCAAGTCCTTCCCTCAGGGCCCCTTTGTGACCATGCCTATCTTAGGTCACCCCTCCCTTGAGGAATCTTACCTATCATTGGCTAACCGGTCATCCACTCAGGGTCAAAAGCAGGGTGAAGTAAAGGGGGCAGAGGCAACACCCCTAACAGGGAGATAAGCTTTGTCTCCTTAGTGGCTTAGGGTCCCAAGGTCACTCACTCAACCTTAGCCTTGGGGGGTTACAGCTTCTGAAACCGGGCAGGGCATTTCCCAACAACTAATTATTCTATATTTTAGTTGTAATACCAGTTTGGTCCTGGGAGAAAGGGAACGTAACATCTATCTAGTCCATTGCCATCTTGGATCTCTCTTAGAACACTTGATTTCCATCCCCCTACTCCTGACCTATAAGCTGTTGTTGTCTTGTGTGTTAATTCCTTATATATTTTAAGCTCTACAAGACATTATTTGTGTTTTATACATAGTTAAAAGTTCATTTAAAAAATAGATTTTATTTATCTATTTTTAGAGAGAGGGGAATGGAGAGAGAGAAACATCAGTGTGGAAGAGGTACATTGATCTGTTGCCTCTTGCACACCCCCAGTCAGAGACCTGGCCTGCAACCCAGGCACGTGCCCGACTGGGAATCAAACCAAGAGCCGTCAGTTCACAGGCCGGCACTGAATCCACTGAGCCACACTAGCCAGAGCTCTTTTTTTTTTTTTTCTTCACTGTTCAATTTGCCTCTGAGAATTTTTCTGTTGCTTAAAGATGCCATTTAGTATTTCCTTCATTGTGGATCTGCTAGTAGCAGTCTCTCAGTTTTTGTTTGTCTGATAATGTTGTTATGTAAGCTTTAGCCTTGAAGGATTTTCTCACTGGGTATGGAATTCCAGGTTGGCAGTTATTTTCTTTCCTCATATTAAAGATATCGTTCTGCTGCCTTCTGGTTCCATCCTCGCTGTTGTTCCGCTCTAACAGCTGTTCTCTGAAGGCTAACTCTCTCACACACAGGCCCCTCTCCCAGCTGCTCTTAAGGTTTTCTCTGTCTTTAGTTTTTGTGATATATCTGGCTCAGGATTTCTTCTCATTTATTCTGTTTAAGATACTTTGACCATCTTGCATCTGTGGATTGATATCTTTTGTCAGTTCTGGAAAATTGTAGCTACTAGATTTTGCTTAGTTTTTCCTCTCCTCCATTCCACCTCTCTTCCCTCTATGACGGCAGAGATATGTTGTCTTCCTTACTGAGTCCCTTATGTCTCTTACCCTCCGTTCTTATTACCACCCTTTTGTCTCTTTGTACCTCAGTCTAAGTATTTTCTCCCAGTTTATTAATTTTTCTCTCTAGCTGTGTCTAAGGTGCTTTTAAATCTGTCCATTGAGTTAGTAATTTTAGTAATAGTTAAAAGTTTTTTTGTTTTGATTTCTAGTTTTGAATTTTTAGTGTGTTCTTTTTTCCTCCCAAGTTTGCACTATTACAGTTTTTTCTTGTAATAGAAAAAAATGGGTTTTTTCTTTTTTGCTTTTGCTTTTATTTTTTTATTTTCAGTTACAGTGGACATACATTATTATATTAGTTTCAGGTGTACACCCCATTAATTAGACATTGCATAACTTAATATGTGATCATCCCAATAAATCTCATACCCATGTGACAGTTATTAGACTATTATTGACTGTATTCCCTGTGCTGCATCCCTGTGACTATTCTGTAACAATCAATTTGTACTTCTTAATCTCTTCACATTTTTTTTTGCTCATTTCCCAACCCCCTTCCCATCTGGAAACTGTCAAAATGTTCTCGGTATCTATGATTCTGTTTCTGTTCTGCTTATTTATTTTGTTTTTTAAATTCAGTTGTTGATAGACATGTATTTATTGCCATTTTATTGTTTATATTTTTGATCTTCTTGAAGAAGACCCTTTAACATTTCATATAGTGTTGGTTTGGTAGTGATGATGAACTCCTTTAGTTTTTTCTTGTCTGAGAAGCTCCTTATCTGTCATTTGTTTCTAATGATAGCTTTACAAGATAGAGTAATTTTGGTTGTGAGCCTTGCTTTTCATCACTTTGAGTATTTCTTGCCAATTCCTTCTGGACTGCAAAGTTTCTGTTGAAAAATAAACTGCCATTGTTATGGGAGCTACCTTGTATAACTGACTGCTTTTCTCTTGCTGCTTTTAAGATTGTTTCTTTGTCTTTAACCTTTGGCATTTTAATTATAATTAGTTTTGGTGTGGGCATCTTGTTTAGTACTCTGCACTTCTTGGACTTGTATATCTATTTCCTTTACCTAGTTAGAGTTGTCATTATTTTTTCAAATAGATTTTCAATTTCTTGCTCTCTCTCATCTTCTTCCAGCACCCCTGTGATGCAAATGTTGGTATGCTTCAAGTAGTCCCAGAGGCTCTTTACGCTATCTTCATATTTTTTTGGATTCTTTTTCTTCTTGCTCTTCTGATGGAGTGTTTTTTTGCTTCTTTATATTTCATATTACTGATGTGGTTCTCCACTTCATCCACTTTCTTGTTGATTCCCTGTAAATTATTCTTTATTTTTATTAGCAAGTCCTTCATTTCTAACTGATTCCTTTTTGTGCTGCTGAGATCCTCACTAAGTTCATTGAGCATCTTTATAACCAGTGTTTTGAACTCTGCAAATAGTAGATTGCTTGTCTTTATTTTGTTTAGTTCTTTCTCTGGAGTTTCGACCTGTTCTTTCATTTGGGCCATGTGTCTTTGTCTCCTCATTTTGGCAGCCTCTCTGTGTGTGTTTCTATGTATGAAGTAGAGCTGCTTTGACTCCCTGTCTTGGTAGTGTGGCCTAGTGTAGTAGGTGTTCTGTAGGGTCCAGTGGCACAGCCTCCCCTATCACCCAAGCTAGGTAATCAAGGTGCGAGTCCCGTGTGGGTTATACACCCTCCTCTAGTAGTTGAGGCTTGATTGCTGTCAGTGGGAGGGATTTACCCTCAGGTCCATTAGATGCAAGGACTGGCCGTGACCACTGTCCACTGACCTTTGACCACCATGGAGGATCAGCTGTGAAGGGGCCCACCCTACAGAGCAGGCCTTACTTCACTGGGGCTCTAGTGCTCGCTGAGTCTACCCCTTTGGTGTGTCACTTGTGGAGGTGATTAGGCGGTGGTGCTTCGATTTGGTGTGAAGCTGCCCGCTGGGTGTGCCGGTTCTGGGGCCTCCTGTGAGGTGCAGGCCAAGGCGAGCCAGTGCCTGCATTCTACCCAGGGTGGCCTGGCATGAGCTACAAAGCAGTCAGCAGATGGTACTTGTCCTGGGCTTGGAGGCGCCCTGGTTCGGGCAAGCTGTGAACCAAGCCTGGTTGCTGTTAGTGCTGGGCCTAGGATCACTAGTTAGAGACGTGGGCTTGCTGAGGCCAGATGCTGCTTGTTTTAGAGAATTCAGGAAAATCTGAAGCATGAACCAAGACAAACCATTCAGATGGAAAAGCCACTGGAAACAGCTTGGGTGGGCCCAAACACTGGGTGGGGCAAACAGTGATAGCCAGGTTGGTGGAGTCTCATATGTGTTTTCTCCATGTATTGGTTATATTTGAATGAATGCTAGATGCTATGTTTGGAAGATGATTTTTAGAAGTAATTTGGGTAATAACTATGTGTGGTGTCAGATCGGTACAACATTTATTGGGATGATCACTTATTTATATATCTTGTCACTGGGTTGTATACCTGAAACTAATATATTGTGTGTCAACTGTAATTGAAAAATAAAGTTTAAAAAAAGGTAATTTGGGGTCTAGAATAGTATCATCATCCTCTAGAGAAGATTTTTGGTGCTTCTGCCAGACGCCTGAGGGCACTGGCAGTTGTGGATTATCTTAACCCAATTTAGGGTTTTAAGATTTTTCTGGGCCATTAAATGACTTAAAAGTTTAGCTCTATTTTTGTACCATTCTCTTCATTATTTACATTGTTTACTTAGTATTATGTGGAAGACTCCGTGTAAACCATGCCTGGGAGAGGATCTAATACTGTGTTTATCTTAGAAGATATTTAGGAAAACTGTAGGAAATAAATGATCAGGAATGGCCAGATTACTACTCTTTTTAGTATATGTAATGCAGAATAACCTTTTTACTGTGAGTTATTATCTGCTGTACACTTCTGGAATGATAAATTTAAAAATAAGGCTTAGTAGCAAAATACATGAAATATTTGCAAAATATATTTTGAAATTTTTTTACTTTCCAGGAGAGGGCATCCTAACATAGTGAATCCAGATCAGCTTCTTTGCTAGGAAGGAAGATGCTTTTCAGACATTGTTTTTCTACATTACTGTACTGCATTGTCATAGTGTTAAGATTAGTGAAGGATTTTCACCCTTTCATGGGGCAGATATGGAAACTGAGGCCCAGCTGGTAGAAATGATTTACCGTTTAATCATTCAATAGTTATTGAGGAATTACTGTATACTCTATACTACTATAAACAAGACAGAAAAGAGCTTTCTCCTAAAGGTGTTGACAGAGCAGTGGTGAGGAAAGGGGCATATATAATAAAGTAAAATAATTTCAGAAAGCACTGAGTGCTCTGAAGAAAATAATGAAGTGTGAGGTAAATGAATAAGGAAGGGTAGCTGCTTTTTCTAATCCTGTTCCTTCCCTCCCTCCACTGAGATAAACTTTATTCTGAATGTGTTCTTTATCATTCTCTTGCATTTCTTTACATTTTTGCTATATCAGTAAATAATATTTAGCATTGTTTTGCATGTTTTAAGTTTTATATGAATGGTATCACTGTGACCTTATTCTGTAACATATTTATTTCATTTGGTATTCTTTTTCTGAGATTCATTTATGTTGATAATGTGACTATGTTTTCATTTTAACTATAATTTGGTATTCCATTCATTATCTGACTGTCATATATTGGTAGAATACTTAGATTGCTTATAGTATTTTGTAAATATAATTGCTGCAAATAAAAATCATTTTATGTTTTCTTGTGCAGTTGTGAGAGTTCCTCTTGGCACTGGCTTTCAAACTCTTGGCAGTATCCCACAGTAACACATTTTACATTGGGATCTAGAATACACAAATGCCCATATAATGAAATAATAGTTTCTCATGAAGTAGTACTTACCCTACTGCAGGTAACATACTCTCTGATGTGTCTAGTTTCTTTTACTTTATTCTACTTTATTAATAACAAAACAAACACAACACCACTCACTCATAAGCCACTGAACCTACAGTTGAAACAGTTGTATGGAAACCTGCAGTTTGAAAACCACTGCTTGAGGGGGGTATAGCCAGGTTAGAGCGGGGGGAGCTAGAGGGCAAAGAGCAACGCATGTTCAGTTTTACTAGCTATTCCAAATGTCTTTTCAAAGCGTTGTGTTAGTCTGCATTCCCACAGCAGTATGCTACTAGAGTGCCTGTTGTTTCTGGTCCTCACCACATTTGGTATTGTCAATAGGCTTTCCTTTTTGCCAGTCTGATGGGTTTGAAATAGTATCTTACTGTTGGTTTAATTTCCTTGGCTCTGAGCTAGAGGTTCCAGCCAGTGCAGGAAGACAAGATGGAGCACCATTTCAAATCTTTATTGACTATTCATTTTTCTTCTTTTTGCATATTTCTTGTTTATACCTTTGTTTTCCAGCTGGATCACTTTTTTTCTTACTGACTTGTGTGAGTTGTTGATATATTTTTAAATCATTTTCTGGATAATATACATTACAATTATCTTCTCCCAGTTTTCCCTCCCTCAATTTTTTATTCCTTTTTGTCCATAAAAGTTTTGATTTATATTACTGTGAAATTTATCAGCCTTTTAACCTTACAGTTTTTGTTTAGGGAGTCTTGTTTAGGGAATTCTTAACCCTGAGTTTATAAATACTCTCAATAGTTTATTATAGAAACTGTAAAGTTATTTTTGTTTTTGTTGATGTTTTTTACATTTAGGTCTTTAATTCACCTGGAATTTATTTTTGTGCATGGTAGGATGTAGAGATCTAGTTTCATTATTTTTTCAGGTAGGCAGTCAGTTATTCCAGCACCATATTTTTAATAGTCTGTCCTTTACCCACCAGTATCTTTTGATATGAGAGAGTTTTTGTGAATTCTTAATTCAGTTGTATTGGTTTATTTGTCTTAATGACTATAGCTTTTTAGTAACTTGATATTTAGTAGGATGAGTTATTCCCCTGCACCCCACCTCCTTCTTTAGATCTTCCAAATTGTTCTGGCTATTCTTGGTCTTTGGCAGTTACATTTAAATTTTAGGAGCATTTTATCAAATTCCACAAAAACCCATATTGGGATTTTTTATTTGAATTACATTGAATTTACCAATTAATAAATTAATTTAATTAAGCAGCTTTATTTATAGTAACCTAAAACTGGAAATAGCCTAAGTGTATATCAGTAGGATAATGGATAAACTGCGGTTTATTCATATTCTAGAATACTAGTCAGCAATAAAAGGGAATAAACTGCTGATACATATAACAACATAGATGAGTCTCTAAAATATTCTAAGTGAAAGAAACTTTACACAAAGAGGTATATACTGTACAATTCCATTTATTTGAAACTCTAGAATAGGCAAAACTAATGTGGGGTTTAAAAAATCAGAATTGTGAGTACCTTTGGGAGGTAGGATGGAAACTGGGAAGGGGCATGAGAGAACTTTCTGTAGTGATGGAATTATATATCTTGATTAGGGGGTTAGGTTTCATAGGCTTACACATTTTTCAAAATTTATTGACTGTACACTTATGATTTGTAAATTGGATTAACTTTTACTTCAAGAAAATTGTAAACAAATAATTGAACTCTAGCTAGTGATATTCCTACTGAAGTATTTAGGGGAAAATCATACTAGAATTTACTTTGAAATGCATTTTTTAAAAACCCCAATATTGGTTGATGAATGGATAGAAAGATAGATAGATACATATATTAGATAGAGTTGTAGATATATGAATGTTCACTGTAAAATTCTTTCAACTTTGCTATATATTTGAAAGTTTTATTAATAAAATGGATTTCTACAACTCAGTAGCATTAAAATGAATGACTTGATTAAAAACTGGACAAAGGACTTAAGTAGGCATCTCCCTAATAAAGACAGGTAATGAAAGTTCCAGAGACGTGGTTTCTGAGGAAGTCAGAGGGCCCAGGGACAGAGCCTTCAGAGATAGTGCATCAGGTTATGTGGAAAATCAGTGTGATAGATAAATGTATGCAGACCTTTTGGGGTTTCTGGTAGGCATTAAATTTGGACAATACCTCATAACTGATTGAGTATATTAAATTTATAAGCATAGGATTTTATATTTTGGAGTGGAGAATTTTTCCAGCATGTGGTATTGGGTGTTTTGTTTTGTTTTTTTAAGCCAAATTTCAGTCTGTAACTTTTTATTTAAAGTGAAAAGACACGTCATGTATAGTGTGTGGCCCTTCTGAAAATTATGGTCATCACTGCCACTGAATTGATGACTTTTCAAGTGTGACTAAATGGTAATGAGAAAATATATGTATGACTTTCTTGGTGTTCTGCATTCTTGACCTAGCCTCATTACCTTGGAACAGCCAAGAAAATCATCAAAATTATTTTAGAGGTTATTTTACTGGGGAGTTTAAGAACTAATTGATTGTTCCTAGTTCAGGCAATATGGAAAGGTATGCAATTGTGAATTGTTCCTTATAACTTATTAATCCCTAAGGGAAATTTAAACTGTAGACATAAGTACAAACCCAGTGCAGTTTTTGTTTTTTGTATGCTGTTGAAGAAATAAAGTTTTATATAGCAAGCACATGGCCTCCCCTATTTCATGGTGCCTTTATTAGGATCTGTCTTAGCCTTAATTTTGTTGAAATATTTATCCCTCTCATCTTGAAAAATAAGTTCTAAAAAATAGTTTATTATGTCTTCCACCATTAAAAAGTTTGTTCCTTTCTCACTATAAGCAGTTCACACAAGGCGAAAATAGTAAATTCTTGGCTCTAGTGTGTTGTGTGAATTTAGTGTATATCAAACTAATTTTTACAACTCTTTGTATTAAACCTCAATTCATATAATTAATAATTTGCCTGATTTATTTATGACCCAGTTGTAATTCTTTTATTAATAAAACTAATTGAAAGGGATCCTTTATTAAGTTGATGACTAGACCTACATTTAATTTCCCTGCAGTAGTTATTAGAATATTAAAAATATGTAATATTATATTGGTGAATCGATCCTTTAAAAGGAATACATTTTAGGATATCATCACTTTGGTGTGAATCATGTACATGTTGATGATATGCCCTGTTTTTACACATTTAGTGTGTCAAGAGAGCCACTTTGTTGCCTTTTTGCCCACACATATAATGTAGTCTGTTAGCTATTGTTTTTAAAGAATGACATTAAAAAAATAATTTATGTGGAGAACTATCAGTGGATGTTAATTGTCTCCCCATCTATATTTGTGGGTATTAGTTCAATTGCTTTTGCTAGTTGCAAGTGCATATTACCAGAATAAAAGTGTATTTGTAAACTGTATGAGAACTAGAAATTAGGAATATCATCAGGGCAATGCAGATCAAAACCACAATAAGATACCACTTCATACTTTTTAGGATGACGATTATAAAAAAAATAAATATAACCACTGTTGAGGATGTGGAGAAACTGGAACTCCTGTACGCTGTTGATGAGACTATAAAATGGCACAGCCTCTATGGAAAACAGTATGAAACTTCCTCAAAAAATAAAAAATAGAACTATCATATTGGGTTGGCCCAAAAGTTTGTTCATTTTTTTTCCCCGTAAGAAAGCTCTAGGGACTTCTGACCAAGATGGAGGCATAGGTGGACACACTGTGCCTCCTTGCACAACCAAGATAGGGACAACAACAATTTAGAAACAGAATAACAACCAGAACTGACAGAAAATTGAACTGTATGGAAGTTGGACAACCAAGAAATTAAAATAGACCCGTTCATCCAGACTGCTAGGAGGGGCGGAGTTGGACAGCTGGGCACGGGTTGGGTCGCGGCATGGAGAGCAGAGAGCGTGTTGTGACCGGGTGCATAAGGCATTCAGGTCGCGCAGGACTGCAGTGGGTGGACCCTGAGCGCGCAAGCAGCAGCTGGCACACCGTGGCCGAGGGGTGGCAACCAGCAGACCCAGTGAGGCGGTGATTGTGAAGCAGAACACTGCACACAACCTAAGATCACAGCGCTGGGAAATAGAACCTTGGAGCACTGATTGAAATCACCTATGGGAGTTGAGGCGCAGGGAGAGACTCCCAGCCTCACAGGAGAGGCCGTTGGAAAGTCCCATAGGTTGCACAAGCCCACCCACACAGGAATTGGCACCAGAGGGGCCCAGTTTGCTTGGGGGAAGTGGTGAAAGGGACTGAGGGCCGAGGCAGAGCGGAGCAAACTCCGTTGTTCCCTCTTTGGACCCCGCCCCCATATACGTCACAACCCAGCAACTGGGGTGCCCTGCCGTGGTGAACACCTAAGGTTCTGTCCCTCATATGTAACAGGCGTGACCAGACCAAAGAAAAAAAAAGATTGCTCAAACAGAATGAAAGCTCCAGAGCCAGTACTTTTAAGCAACTGAGAGATAGCCAGCCTATCAGATGCACAGTTCAAAGCACTGGTGATCAAGATGTTAACAGAATTGGTTGGTTTTGGTTGCAAATTAGATGAACACATGCAGGCTACGATAAGAGAAATGAAGGAAAATTCACAGGGAACCAACAGTGATGGGAAGGAAACTGGGACTCAAATCAATGGAGTGGACCAGAAGGAAGAAGGGAACAACCAAACAGAAAAGAATGAAGAAACAAGAATTCAAAAAAATGAGGAGAGGCTTAGGGACCTCCAGGACATCTTTAAATGTTCCAACATCCAAATTATAAGGGTATCAGAAGGAGAAGAGGAAGAGCAACAAGTGGAAAAGTTATTTGAACAAATAATAAAGGAGAACTTCCCCATTCTGGCAAAGGAAGCAGACTTCCAGGAATTCAGGAAGCTCAGAGAGTCCCAAAGAAGTTGGACCCAAGAAGGAACACACCAAGGCACATCATAATTACGTTAGCCAAGGTAAAAAATGAAGGAGAGAATCCTAGAAGCAGCAAGAAATAAGGAGACAGTAACCTACAAAGGAGTTCCCATCAGACTGTCAGCTGATCTCTCAAAAGAGACTTTACAGGCAAGAAGGGGCTGGAAAGCAGTATTCCAAGTCATGAAAGACAAGGACCTACATCCAAGATTACTCTATCCAGCAAAGCTATCATTTAGAATGGAAGGGCAGATAAAGTGCTTCCCAGATAAGGTCAAGTTAAAGGAGTTCATCATCACCAAGCCCTTATTTTATTAAATGTTAAAGGGACTTATCTAAGAAAAAGAAGATTTAAAAAAAAAACATGTATAGTAAAATGACAGCACACTAGCAATTATTAACAACCACACCTAAAACAAAAAGAAACTAAGCAAACAACTAGAACAGGAACAGAACCACAGAAATGGAGATCACATGGAGAGTTAGCAACAGGGGAATGGGAGGAGGAGAGAGGGGGAAAAGGTACAGAGAATAAGTAGCATAGATGGTAGGTGGAAAATAGACAGTGGGAGGGAAAAAATAGTATGGGAAATGTAGAAGCTGAAGAACTTACAAGTATGACACATGAACATGAGATAAAGGGGGGAATGTGGGTGGAAGAGGGTGTGCAGGATGGAGGAGAATGAAGGGGGGTAGTGGGACAACTGTAATAGCATAATCAATAAAATATATTAAAAAAGAAAAAAGAAAGCTCTAGTAGCTCTTAGTTGTCTTTAACTTCATTCAAAACAATTTCATTAGATTGTATTGTGACAGCTGTCAAATCAGCTTGCATTAAAAAAAATTAAAATTGGTGAATTTTTATGTAGCCATTTTAATCTTGAAGGTGGAAGAAAATATGCAACATTTTCAGCATAGTATGCTTTATTTTATCAAGAAAGGTAAAAATGCAACTGAAATACTAAAAAAATTTGTGCAGTGTACGGAGAAGGTGCTGTGACTGATCAAATGTGTCAAAAGTGATTTGCCAAGTTTCATGCTAGAGTTTTCTCGCTGGACGATGCTCTATGGTCGGGTAGACCCATTGAAATTGATAACGATCAAATAGAAACATTGAGAACAATCAGTGTTCTACCCATGCAGGAGATAGCTGACATACTCAAAATACTCAAATCTATAAAGTTATTGGTGAAAATGAAAAATGTGTTTTATTTTATGGCAAAAACCATGCAGACTTTTTGTCCAACCAATATGATCCAGCAATTCTACCTTTGAACATTTATTCAAAAGAATTGAAATCAGGATTTTGTAGAGTTATTTGCACTCTCATGTTTATCACAATAGCTAAGATGTGGTAATAATCTTAATGTCCATTGACAGATGAATGGATAAAGAAAACATCATTCTCTCTCTCTCACACACTCACACACACACACACACACACACAGGAATATTATTTATTTTTGAAAAAGGAAATTCTGGTATATGCAACAGTGTAGGTGAACTTTGAGGGCATTATGCTAAGTGAAATAAGCCAGTTATAGATGGACAGATACTGCATGATTCCACTTCTAAACTCATGATTCCCTGTCTAAACTCGTCAAATTCATAGAAGCAGAGAGTAGAATGGTGGTTGCCAGGGACTGGGGAGTGGAAATGGGGAGTTGCTATTCAACAGGTATGAAGTTTCAGTGATGCAAGATGAGTACGTTCGAGGGATCTGCTGTCCAACACTGTGCCTGTATTTAGCAATACTGTATGATACTAGGACAGAGTTTTCTAATTACGATGATGCTTACCCAGATACTACTCCTATAGGTGGTGTTGGATTTCTAAGTATGAGTGATTATCTCTGACTCCCTTAACCTATCCCATGTCTTAGGGTAATGGGAAGAGGGGCACAGGGGTGGAAATGAAATTTGAAATCCATAATTTTTTTTTGTTTTGGCAAGCCTCCTGTCAATGCCGCAGTTACATCCAGCACCACTGAGATTATTTCCTTAATGGTAGGGGCGTGATGGCAAAATAAAACAAAAAATATTATATAAAATTCTAGCTTGTGTGTGGTGGGGAGGCATGTCATTTACTTTTTAAAAGATTCATTTTTTCACTCTTATTGGTAAATTAAAATATGATTCACATAGAACAGTAATGAAATATATTGATAATATCAGGAACCTTTTATGTTATTGATAACATATTAGGAAATAAATCCTACCTTTTTTTGTACCTTTAATTGTGTTCTGTCTTGTACAGTTAACAGGCTCTGCCTAATCTTAGCACATACATTATTATTTCAGGTCCTGTGGGAATGGCTGCTGCTGCTGCTGTGGCAACAGGAAAGAAACGGAAACGGCCTCATGTATTTGAGTCTAATCCATCTATCCGGAAGAGACAGCAGACACGTTTGCTTCGGTGAGGGCATTTTTATCCATATTGTTGCTATTTCTCAAACCTTTCAGGGTGTGGATGACACAGAACATACATTAGGTTTACCAAGGATAGCAAGTTAGATCCCTTGATGACAGAATTACACTTTAAAGTACTCTTACAAAATTAAATAAATGCACTGGAAATATGAGTAACAGATGCATAGTATCATATTAATTGATTCATAGAAAATCTATATACCTCATATGTGCCAGGCATTGTTCTAGGCCTTGGGAATATAATAATGAATGAAACAAATTCCATTAAAGAGCTTATATTCTAGTGAAGGAAAAAAGAAAATAAACAGATATGTAATATTTCAGATGATGATAAGGACTATGGAAGAAAATTAAGTGGAGTAAGGAAAACAAAGGGTAGGGGATAGCAGGAATATAGTGGTTTCTCTTTTTCATAGGGATGGTCTAGGGAACCCTCTTTGATAAGACAACTTTTAAACAGAGACTTGAAGTAATGGAAAAGGCAACCATGTGGATACCCAGGGAAAGAGCTCTTCCCCTAGGTAAATAGGGAATAGCGAGACAAAGGCTCTCAAGTTGGAAGGAACATGATAGTCATGTTTGAGGAATAGCTGAGGAGATACGGTCAGTAGTAGTGGAGAGCTACATCATGAGGTCTTTTGGTCCAATATAGTGGCTTTGACTTTGACTCTGAATGAGGTGGGAAGTTAGTGAAGGCTTTTGACCAAAGAAAATATGACCTGACTTAGGTTTTAAAAGTATCACTCCGACTACTGTATGGACAGTAGACTCTGGGAGCATTAAGAATGGAAGCAGGGAGACCAGTTAGGAGGCTGATGTGGTGATCCTGGCAAGAGATGATAGTGTCTTAAAGCCAGTGTAGCAGCAGCAGAGGTTGAGAGGTGGTCAGGTTCTGGCTGTATTTCAAAAGTCAGCTCCAGCATGATTCTCTGATGGATTGGATGTGGGAGTGAGAGGAAAACAGGACTGAAGGTTGACCTCAAGGTTTTCGTTCTGATTATTGGAAGGATTGAGATGACACTGGAAAAGGAGCAGGCATGGGAATGAGGGCAGAATTGGGGATTTGGTTTTGGTTGAGTTTATGATACCTCTTAATCATTAAGTAGAGATATAGAATAGCAGTTCGATATATGAGTCTAGAATTCAAAGGTGAGACTTTAGCTGGAGATACGAGCTGTATAGGTAGTATTTGAAACCAGGAGACTGAAAGAGGTCACCTGAGGAGTGAGTGTGGACTTAGACCTAAAGCATTCTACCCTTAGAGGTTGGAGAGGTGAAAGGAACTAGCAAAGGAGTCTAAGGAGCAACCAGGAGGAAAACCAAGAGAGTGGTATCCTGAAAACCAAGTGTCTGAAGTGTTTCAAGAAAGAGGGTGTGTAATCGGCACTGTCAAATGATGCTGACAGGTTGAATAAGATGCTAATTAGCCTTTAGGTTTAGCAACATGGAGGTTATGTTTGAACTTGACAAGGACATTTTCAGAGTGGTAAGGGTGAAAGGATTGGAGTGTATTTAAGAGAGAATGGAGAAAGGAATTGAAGAGAGTGAATATAGTATAGACCATTCCTTCAAGGAATGCTGCCAAATTTCTTGGTTGGTATATTGTCTTACGTTCATTTTTATTTCTTCTGCAGAGTTTTAGGTGACAAAGATTAGTATATTAAGTGTGCTGCATGGAAGACTTAATATTTTGATAGGTTGCATAACATGTATTCATATACGATAAGAAATTCGTAAAATGTTGCAGAAGTTTTTTCTTATAGGGTTTAAATATTATATCTAAAATTTCTAGTGTTTATTGGAATGTTGATTCCAAATGGAGTGCCAGCCCCTGTAAATGATAAATGAAAAAAGCTAGAATATACAGTCTAGATTAAGAACATAAGAAAATTATAAGAAACTACAGGGGAAACTTTAAAAGTACTGAACAGTAGCTTTCAGCAACAGAGAGGTTATATGTCACTAAATGGCCAGTTCTCCTCATTAATGGTAGTACAGGCAGGAGGAATCAGAGTACATCATTTATAGAAGTGCACGTGTGTTTGCTGTAAGGGACATAGACACAACAGCACATGCTTTCAGAGAAAGACAGATAACTTTGCTTTAGGTGTGCCGGCTTCACTTCATTTGACTTGGCACGACTCACCAGTAGTCATAGACAAATGTGTCTAATCAGAGTAGAGGGTCTCGAGTCAAAGTAAATTTTGTGTCTGTGTCAGTCACTGTAATTTTTCTCTTTTTTAACTGATTTTATTCTCTTTTCATTCTTTGATTCAGGAAACTTCGAGCTACATTAGATGAATATACTACTCGAGTGGGACAGCAAGCTATTGTCCTCTGTATCTCACCCTCCAAACCCAACCCTGTCTTTAAAGTGTTCGGCGCAGCACCTTTGGAGAATGTGGTAAGAGAGCTGAGCTGTGTCCTCAGGTTCCTGTTGCTCTCTGTGGGTTGTCATTCACGTTCTCGTGGGCTTCCGTGGAGCATGACATTTACAACTGTCCTCCTCCCATCCAGGATGGGAGTGGGGAGTGGGGTTTCAAACTACTTTATGCAGATCAAAATAAAATGATTATTTCCATTTCTACTTCCTATAACAAGGTATTTTACCTCACCAGATGCAATGGGAGAAAAGTGGTGCTGTGTTTGTTAAGAAGCCAGTGCAGAATTTTGTAAGAAAATTTGCTGATTTATGTCAGAAACAAAAATGGTAGATAATTCCAAGATATAAACTTCATGAGGCAAAGCTGGGTGCATTTTATTCATTGCTGACATTTGAGTTGCATATTTAAAATCTCTTACATTTAAAGACTTGACTTAACACTGCTTCGGTTTTTAATATAGTTAAATACTCGGGTCATATACCTGTCCATAGATAGCGTCATAAAAACATTATTCACTTAAGCGGGGGCGGCGGGGTTTAAAAAAAAAAAACATTATTCACTTACATTACATGAACTGTTCTTTCTCTGGCTGAAATAACTCTGAATCATTAGTAGAATAATGGTCTGTCCAGATTTAAATTGCATTTCATTTTTATAAGAAAAAAATTTATTCCCATAAAATGGCATATATTCTATTTCTCCCATATTAAATGTAGATATTTCAAGGATTCAGATTTAGTAATCATCTGAGATTTTGCTACTTGTAATGCTTTTTCCATTCACACATATGGTGTTGTGGTTCTTTCTTAAAGTTTTTGAGTTTTGTTTTGAAGTTTCCCCCAAATTATGGGATGCATAAGCTTTCCTATAGTAGAAAGCTTCTAGTTCAAAATGGTGCCCGGCCAGCTGTTTTTAGCATCAGAATGTTAATAGACATGAAATCTGGGCATATCTTAACTTCTTCAGTGTTAACAATTTTAAATATTATACTACTGATGTGATCCATGAAAAAGACTCACCTAGGAAACTCAGAAAAATACCTCTAAAAACTACTCACTGAAAAATTCAAAAGAAAGTTTTAGGGGACTGTTGGGGTTGTCCATAGAATACAAAAGGATACAAGAATGAACAGTCCTATGATAGACTAGGCTGAGGCGAAAAGGAGTAGTTTTCTGTTGACTGACATTTGATGAGTGTAGCTAAAGAATAAATACCAATAGAATAGGTAGCAGAATATGTCTTCCAGAGCACTAAGGGGGAAAAAGAAAAACCAAAGCTATGTACAAAAGATAGAAAACATGGGAAGAAATTAAAAACAAAATAAAACACGAAGTATAGAACAAAGTAATATAAGTGAGATTAATTAATTCTGTTATAAACCATAAATATAAATGAGTTAAACTCCCTTGTAAAAGACAAAGGCTTTCTTTCAGATTGAACTAACCATCCAAATCAAAACCTAACTCTGTTTAATTTGTGTGGCATATTATACTGACTCACAAATGTTCAAAGTAGCTGCAAATATCAAGAAAGTGAAAAGGATCCACAGAATGGAAAGAAATATTTGCAAGTCATATATCTGGTAAAGACATAAAGAACTCTCATAACTCAACAATAAAAAGACAACCCAATTTTAAAATGGCAAAGAATTTGAGTAGATATTTCTCCAAAGAACATAAAGAAATGGACAGGAAGCATATGAGCACTAATAATTAATAACCATTAATCATTAGGGAAATGAAAATCAAAACTGCAGTGAAATACTACTTCACACTTATTGGGATGACTGTGGTCAAAAAGATGGACAATGATAAGTGTGGGTAAGGCTGTGGAGAAGTCGGAACCCCGCATGTTGCTGTTGAGAACATAGAGTGATGTAGGTACTTTGGAAAACAGTTTGGCAATTTCTCAAAATGTTAAATGTACCACATGACCCAGCTCCTAGGTTTACCCAAAAGAACTGAAAATAAAACTTATGCACATAATTTTTGTAGCAGCAAAGCTTATACACAAAAACTTAAACACAATATTCATAGAATTTTCATAGTAGCAGCATTTACATAATAGCCACAAAGTGGAAACCCAGATGTTCATCAACTGAACAATGGATAAATAAAATGTGCTTTTGTCCATATAATGGAATATTAATCAGCAATAAAAAGTAACCAAGTTTTGATAAATACTGCACTATGTGTGAGCCTTGAAAACATTGTGCTAAATGAAAGAACCTAGTCATAAAACACCACATATTGTATGATTCCATTATATGCAGTGTCCAGAATAGGCAAATCTCTAGAGATGGAAAGTAGCTTAGTGGTTGCCAGCTTGGAGAAGGGAAAGGGAGGAATGAAGACTCACAGCCAATGAGTATGGAGTTTCTTTTAGGGAAGGTGAAGATCACCTAAAATTAGATGATGATGATGATTGCACATTCTACAAATATACTAAAAAAGATTAAATTGTACACTGTGGGTGAAATAAATGGTGCAGTAGGCTGAATACAGGGTAGGGCAAAAGTAATTTTCCATACAGACTGTTGTAAACCTACTTTTGCCCCACCCTATAATGGCCTCCATAGATACCCAGGTCCAATTCCTAGAATCTTTGAGTGTTGCCTTCTATGACAAAGATGACTTTGCAGGCATGATTAAATTAAGGATCTTGTAATGGGGAGATTGCCCTGAATTATCGAGATAGGCCCTAAACCTATCACAGTGTCCTCCTTATTGATTGATTGCTTGATCGATATTTTTTATTCAATTTGTGGAGCTGACATTGGTTAATAAAGTTATATAGGTTCCAGCTATATAGTTCTACAATACATCATCTGTAGATTTTACTTTGTGATTATCTCCCCAGGTCAAGTCACCTTCTATTGTACCGTAAATCTTTTTTTTGTTTTGTTTTGTTTAAAGATTTTATTTGTTTTTAGAGAGAGGGGAAGGGAAGAAGAAAAAGGGAGAGAAACATCAATGCAAGAGAGAAACATTGATTGGTTGCCTCATACACACACCCTTACCAGGGACCGAACCTGCACATATGTCCTCACTGGGGACTGAACCCATAACCCAGGCATGTGCCCTGACCAGATATCAAACCGGTGACCTTTCAACTTGTGGGATAACACCCAACCAACTTCACCACACAGGTCAGGGGTATCACCATATCTTTATAAGAGGGAGACAAAGGGAGATTAATATAGTTGTAAGCAATGTGTTGGTGAAAACAAGAGGTTGAATGCAAGAAACAAGTCAGGAACCAAGGAGTATAGGCTCAACAGCAGCTGGACAAGACAAGGAAGTGGATTCTTTCCTAGAGCTTCTAGAAGGACTAGCCCTGCCAACAACCTTGTCTTTAGCCCAGTGAAACTAAGAGAATGGACTTCTGTTGTTTTAAGCTATTAAGATTGTGATGCTCTGTGGCAGCCCTAGGAAACTAATGTGTGTGGTATGTGAATTCTGTCTTTTTGTACTGCATTTTTATTGTGAACAGAACAGCATCCTGATCTAATTATGACCCTCTCCCCTCTTTCTTTTTTTTAAAGTATTTTTTATTATGCTATTATAGTTTTCCCAATTTCTCCCCCTTTATTCCCCCTCCACCCTGCCCCTTCAACCCTCCAGCATTCCTCACACCCCCTGCAGTTAGTTCATGTCCATGGGTTGTACATATAAATTGTTTGAGTCCTCTGTTTCCTATGCTATTTTTTATCTCTCCCCGTCTATTTTATGCCTGCCAATCATGCTGCTTCTTCCCTGTACCTTTTCCCCCTATTCCTCCCTTCCCCCTCCCCACTGAAATCCCTCTGTGTGATGTCCATTTCTCTGATTCTGTTTCTGTTCTGGTTCTTTGCTTAGTTTTTGTTTTCATTGTCCTTTTCTTTCCATTTCCTTTTCTTTTAAGTTCATTTGTTGATAGTTGTGAGTTTGTTGTCATTTTACTGTTCATATTTTTTATCTTCTTTTTCTTAAATAAGTCCCTTTAACATTTCATAAAATAAGGGCTTGGGGATGATGAACTCCTTTAACTTGACCTTATCTGGGAAGCCCTTTATCTGCCTTTCCATTCTAAATGAAAACTTTGCTGGATAGAGTAATCTTGGATGTAGGTCCTTGCCTTTCGACTTGGAATACTTCTTTCCAGCCCCTTCTTGCCTGCAAGTTTTCTTTTGAGAAATCAGCTGACAGTCTTATGGGAACTCCTTTGTAGGTAACTGTCTCCTTTTCTCTTGCTGCTTTTAGGATTTTCTCTTTATCTTTAATCTTGGGTAATTTAATGATGATGTGCCTTGGTGTATTCCTCTTTGCATCCAAATTCTTTGGGACTCTCTGGGCTTCCTGGACTTCCTGGAAGTCTATTTCCTTTGTCAGATTGGGAAATTTTTCCTTCATTATTTGTTCAAATAAGTTTTCAATTTCTTGCTGTTGTTCTTCTCCTTCTGGCACCCCTATAATTTAGATATTGGAACATTTCAGGTTGTCCCAGAGGTTTGTAAGACTACACACTTCTGCATTCTTGTTTCTTCATTCTGCTCCAGTTAAATGTGTATTTTTTCCTTTTGTTCCAAACTGTTGCTTTGAGTCCTGGTTTCCTTCCTGTCACTGTTGGTTCCCTGAATATTTTGCTTTATTTCACTTTGGGTATCCTTCATTTATTTTTTCATTTTTCAACCAAGCTCAATCAGTCCTGTGAGCATTTTGATTACCAGGGCTTTAAATTCTCCCATCAGATAGGTTGGCGATCTCCTCCTCGCTTAGCTCTCTTTCTGAGGTTTTGTTCTGTTCTTTCATTTGGGCCCTATTTCTTTGTCTTGGCACAGCTGCTAGGTTGTAAGGGGGAGGGGTCTTACATAATCACCCAGGCAGGGCAACCCTCTTTGCTGTGCTGCTATGCTGCCTGTGTGGGAGGGGCCAGAAAGGGAACCTTGCTGCTCACCTTTCCTCTCTAGTGCACTTTTCAATGAACTCTAGTGTGAGGCTGGGTGTTTTCCCACCACGGCCCCTACCACAGTCCACAGTCAACTCTGAGTCTCAGTTTCCCCTTAAGTCCGCTCCTCCTGCGCAGCCCACCTCGCTGCAGCCAGCCCCGCTCCCATGGTCTGCTGCATCAGCAAGGTTTTTCTGAGTGTCTGCCACCTTACAGCTCTGGTTGTTCTGGTTGATTTCTTCTTTGATTCCTTTGTTGTCAGAGTTCCATGCAGTTTGATTTTCTGGCGCTTTTGGTTTATTGATTTTAGATTGGTTGTGCAAGGAAGCGAAGGGTTTCTACCTACACCTCCATCTTGGCCAGAACTCAGAAGTGTGAATTCTATCTTAATAAAGCTGTTAAAATGGTAAAAGTAAAAAGGTATGTCAGACAAATACCTACAAAAATGAATCATGGATTGCAGTGTTAATATCAGACAAAGCCACATTCTCAAGACAAATGGGTATTAACTGAGAACCAGAGGTCATTTAGTATTGATAAGCAATATAAATTTATAATGAACCTTTTATGCCTCAAGTAACATTAAGGCAAAGGATGTACATCAAAAAGTTAGAAATCTTAAAAAAAAAAACCTAAAAGAAACCACAGTGGTAGTAGTAGATTTTAATATCTTTGTCAGCTCAAGGAAGGAAAATATAAATAAGAATATAGAGATCTGAATAATAGAACTAATAAGGTTAATATAAAAGATAACCGCCCTGGCTGGTGTGGCTTAGTGGATTGAGTGCCAGCCTGAGAAGCAAGGGGTTGCTGGTTCAATTCCCATCTGAGGACACATGCCACATGTGAGTGAAATCATATGGTACTTGTCTTTCTATAACTATCTTATTTCATGTAGCATAACGTTCTCCGAGTCCGTCTGTGCTGTCACAAAGGGTAAGATTTCCTTTTTTTGTGTGTGTGTGGCCAAGTAGTATTCCATTGTATAAATGTATCACCGCTTTTTAATCCATTCATATACTTATGGACACTTGGGCTGCTTCCACATCTTGGCTATTGTGAATAGTGCTGCAATGAACTTAAAGGTGCATATATTCTTTCAAATTAGTGTTTTTGGTTTCTTCGGATATATTCCCAGAAGTGGAATCACTGGGTTTCATTTTTAATTTTTGAGGAAACCCCATACTGCTTTCCACAGTGGCTGCACCAGTCTGCATTCTCACCAACAGTACATGAGTGTTCCATTTTCTCCACACCCTCACCAGCACTTAATGTTTGTTGATTTACTGATGATGGCCATTCTGACAGGTGTGAGGTGACGTCCCATTGTGGTTTTAATTTGCGTTTCTCTGATGGTTAGTGATGTTGAGCATCTTTTCATATGTCTATTGGCCATCTCTAGGTGCTCTTCGGAGAGGTGTCTATTCACGTCCTCTTCCCATTTTTTAATTGAATTGGGGTGTTGAGGTGTGTGTTTTTTTGTTGTTTGTTTTGGGTTTTTTTTGGTGTTGAGTTACATAAGTTCTTCATAAACTTTGAATATTAATGCCTAATTGGATGTATTAGTGAAGAACAAAAAGGAATGATAATGATGGTGTCTGGGTGGCTTCATGAAGCCATGATTATTCCCTTCCTTTTTGCTCCTCTAGCTGGAGGCTGCTGACAACTCTGGAAAATTAAAATTCAGTAGGACTGTGCGTCTTTGGAATGTAGATTTCAGATTTCAGATTGTTTATTGTTTTAAGAGTTTGTTGAAGGGAGATTTAAAAAATTTACTAGGCTTTTGATAGAGTGCAGAGGATTGTTGTAACTAATGCTTGTTTAGTATGGCAGATTTATATATAAACCTTACAGTAATACAGATTCTCAATAATTCTGCCAGTAACCCTGAGATGTAGGTATATTATTATTTTCACTTTGCAGATGAGAATACTTGCTCAGAAAGGTTAAGTGAGTTGCCCAAGATTCCCCAAGATCTGAATAATAGCCAGGATTCAGTCTTGGTACGGTTTGTGTTCAAGGCGATAGAGAATTGTATCTCATAGGTTTGTCCAGGGTATTAATATGGAATTTCAAATTTAATCTCATTCTCTTTTTTGTAAGGTTTTATTTATTTATTTTTGGAGAGTGGGGAGGGAGAGAAACATCAACTGGTTGCTTCTCATATGCCCCCCAACTGGAGACCTGGCCAGTAACCGAGGCATGTGCCAGACTGGGGATCATACTGGTGGCCTTTTGGTTCACAGGACAATGCTCAATCCACTGAGCCACATCAGCCAGGGCCACATTTAACTGCATTTTCCTAGTCATTGCCTTCTCTTCTAAAGGGGAGGAAGTAGAACTAGCTTTCAGTTCTCCACAGTCCTGTGAAAGGTCAGGATGGTTGTTTAAAAACAAGCACTCACTGGAGCTACTACTAGCTTCTTTCTGGGGAGGGAAAGAGGCAGTTTAAAGGGCATTATTCTGGTGTTGGTGAACAGCAAAGGTCACCTCCCCTTTTTCTCCTCCTGGTCAGACCTACCGAACTAAGAGAAGAGGGTAATCAGCACCTTTAGGGGGTGAGTGAGTGATGGAGCTAAAGATCGTAGGAATTCAAGTGAGAAATTTCATTTATATGTGCATATGTTTATGTGTAGTTGTTTAAGAAGAAAGAAAAGTTATTTTTGTATATATTGAAGATACAAATAACATAAAACATACATAAAAATACTTCCAAAAGGTTGTGACCAAAAGAAAACATGAAAGAGAAAAATCTCCTCCTGGATATTTTAATAGTACCTCAAGTTCAGCAAAACTAAATTAAAACTTCTCCCCACCAAGAAATAATTAATGTCTGTTTCCAGTATCTGTCCCCATCATTCAGTTAGACAAGTCAGAAACGTAGAACCATTTTTGACACCTCCCTCGTCTCTCCTTCATTCCACACCCTGTTCGTTGTTTTGTTCTCTGTTCATTTCCTACATCTCTCAAATTGGCCCGCTTTTCTCTATTTCCATTCCCATAACCCTGGCTAACAGTGGTGGTGTCCATCAGTTGTTAGCTGGCAGGAGTTCTCTACTTGACTCCCACCTGTCTCTAGCCTCATCTTGCCCTGCTCCCAGCTTCTCTCCACTCGAACCTCAGGAGGCTGTGTTCACTCTCTTGGCACAAACTCTGCGTCTTCTGTCCACCAACTTTTTTTGTATGCTCTTCCTTTGATATGCTCCCTCTCTTACCTCCTTCTTCACCTTATTAACTTTGATACCTGGAGTCATTTTGTTGTAAATTACTCTGAGGGCTGCTCTACTAGCATTTTCTTTTTTAAATTTCAAGA
Source organism: Tonatia bakeri (assembly GCA_004024845.1). Classification (NCBI taxonomy): domain Eukaryota; kingdom Metazoa; phylum Chordata; class Mammalia; order Chiroptera; family Phyllostomidae; genus Tonatia; species Tonatia bakeri. Next base: position 100,101 of record PVIA01001202.1, read on the forward strand.
CATTTTAAGGAATTATATAGCACTGATAAATTTAACTAAATGCCTGGATATGAATCCCTTGAATTTACTGACCCATAAAAATAGATAAAGTTGTTTGGAACTAGCTAATTATTAATATGTAGTAATAATCTAATGATTTCCTGCCTTCAAATGCCAAGTGTTTCCAACACATTGAAATTTATTTTTATACTATTATCATTAACTCTTTATATGGGCCTGCATACTAATATGATGATACATTAAAATTCGAAGACCAGAATCTAGGCTTATAAGATTTCATTTTTCTGTGGGTTGGTATTATAAAAACTCTACATGGGATAGAGAAACTTGGAAAGCAGGAAATAGGAGTCTTTTAAAGTTGCCATGTCAACACCAGCTGCTTATATTACAATAAATAATTTGGTAAAATTTTTTGAAACTTTCTTTTTAATTAGAAACCATGATAAACTGAATTGCTAGAATGATAATGATTCTACATGTTTACACTATTTTTCTTTTATCCATTTTGTTGTTGACTTACATGGAAGGTTTTATAACTGCAAAGGTTGTACTTCGTGGCCAGCAATAATTTTTACTTTTCCACATGCTTGAGGTGGAGTATGGGAATCTTTGTTTTCTAATCCTAATAGTGAAATACTTACAAGGAAGTGTGTCTGCCCGATGGAGAGTCCAGTCCACTTAGCAGAAAACCCAGGACTCAAACATTGTTGTAACATCTGGACAGAGATCGTTTTTCTCTTCCTGTTTTTCCTCAATGTATGGCTTGAGACCTGATTGCAAGTTTATTTTCTATTCCATGTTGTCTCATTTTCATAATTCTGTGGCTTCCTTGTTATCCCCAGAGGTTTTCCCATCCCCTTGTGCATTCTTGTAAGTGAACGAACCTATCATTGGTGGTTGGAGGATCCAGTGTCTCCCCGCTGTTTCTGCTCATGGTAGAAGAGTGTGTGCGTGTACAAGTGTGCTGCTTGGTTCTCCGTCTTTAGAGAGGCCTTTCACGAACAGTGGAGAGAATGGACTCAACAATATCTGCTTCAGACCTGGTCTTGTCAGAGCCACAGAGGCATCATGGGTTTGAACTTCACCTCTGTCACCAAGGTGTGCCAGAAAGGAGGAGGACCTGACCGTGGGGCTCTCTGGTCGTGGGCCTTACTAATAGTGGCACCTTTGACACCCAGCTCCAATAATCACCTTTTGTTTTTGTTTGTTTTTTCTCTGATGCCTTTCAGTCCAGCCTCTTATGCACTTGAATCTCCAATCTGTTTGGTAGTCTGGCTTTGCAGGAAACTAACAGAAGTTTTAGAAACAAGTTTATGGTGATCTTGAAAATGATTTTGGTGTTTCATTGCCACAGCATGGTTTTATCAAGTGGCTTTGGAAAGGCCATATAATGAATCCCATTCCTGAGAAGCAGTATTTCTGTGAGGCTTTTTCATTGGCTCCTTTCTACTGTTGTTACCTATAATTTCATCATCTTTTCATTTAATTCTGTGCAACATGATGTCTTTGGAGCCAGTGGGTATTTTTATCTGCTAGCTGTAGAAGAGTTTGTTCATAGGGCTTTGTAGTTGCTGAGGGAGGCCAACCCCACCCACTTGCGGTTGCTTAGCACCAGCCAGCCCTCCCTGGTTGTTGGGCATCTTGTTTACTGCTGCCCTTAATTCCCTGCAGGTGCGTAAATACAAGAGCATGATCCTGGAAGACCTGGAGTCTGCCCTGGCAGAACACGCCCCCGTGCCACAGGAGGTTAACTCAGAGCTGCCGCCTCTCACCATTGATGGAATTCCTGTCTCTGTGGACAAAATGACCCAGGTAAGGGGCGTGAAGTGAGGAGGAGACACAAAGATAAGTGGCACAGGTATGGGTGGGCCTTGGATGACTTTTCTTAGTTTTGTCCTCAGTGAGATCACTAAAGTAAGTTAATAGTAATACAGGAGAAGCCTTGGAAAAGAAAAAGTCATGCCAGAAGAATGCTCCCCACCAGGGGACATGGATTGGTTTCTTCCTTTTGTTGGCAGTTTTTACTTTCACTTGGGCCCTTGGCTCAGCTCAAGAAACTCTTAGCTTGGAGTTTGTTTGGAAAGGAGACTGTTAGGACTTCAAAGAATCACAGTCAAGGGGGCAAGTAAACTTAGTTTTTTGGGGCTGAGCTGCTCCTCTGTCCATGTAAATTCTGAATCACGCCACACTACTGCCAAGGAAGCCTCCCCTCTCCAGGGAAAGAGGATGGAAAGCTCAGAAGGACACCTCACTGAGTCATTGCTCCCCTCCTCCTTTTACAAGGGAAGTCACAGTGTACTTAGCCTGATAAATCAGTGTACGTCAGGAATTTTGCTGAGACTGTTTCTTTAAGAAATGTTTTAGCTTGAAAATTGATAATGTAATCAAAAGCAATTGCCTTTTTATACCATATTTTCTCACCTTATTTCTTGATTAATATACTTGATCTTGCTAAATCCAATTGTGAGCTTCCTTTCCTTTTCCTGTCTTGCAGCAGCATTTCACAAAGTTGACTAGACTTTGTTTATGTGTCTATGGCCTGCACGCTTTGAAATACCTTCCCACTTCAGTGGGTCGACCCTCTCAGCTCTTCTGCTGGCTCCTCTTCCTCTTCTCGCCTGATCAGTGTTGGCGTGTCCCAGGGTTCTATCTTTAGTTTCTCTCCAACTGGTCTCATCCTGTCCTGTGAACTTTGTATCCCATCTACATGCTGTTTATACTCCAGCTAATACCACTGTTAGATCCTTAATACGAACATGCCTAAAACAGAGCCTTTGAATCCCCCCACTGCACTGTCCACTCGAAACGGTGTCAGTTAACGGTGCCATTGTCCATCTGGTTGCTCGAGTCCCATCATAGGAGTAAAGCCTTGATTTCCCTGTTTTGCCTTCACTCCTCCACCAACCACATCTCATTCATTAGCAAGATACGTTAGTTCACCTCTGAAATGTTCCCTGAATCTGACTGTTCCTCTCAGTTCCCATCACACCCTCGCCAAAGCCTATAGCATCTCTCACACAGACTGTTACGGTTCTCTAGGTCTCCTCGCTGCCCCTGCTGCTGTGCTATAGCCCATGCTTGACAGAGCCGCCGGAAGGGCTTTTTAAAGACTTAAGTCAGGTTCTGTCACTCTCTTGTCTCAGCCCTTTAGTGGCTTTCCACTGTTTCTTGAAACAAATTCATATTTTGCCATGGCCTCTGAGGCCAATATAATCTGCCTCTTCCAACCTCATTTCTCTGTCTCCCCATCAGTCACTGCACCATGGCCAAACCAGCCCTTTCTTTTTGTCAACACCCAAGCTTGTTCTTTTACTTTCGCTCTTCCCTTTGCCTACAGTATTTTTCTCTCCGATCAATGTGTGATTGACCTTACCTTATTCAAAATCTAGCTCAGATAACACCTCCTTTCTTCTCCCATCTGCTGAAGTTTTGTTTTCCCACCAAGTCACTTCCTGCTACATCCACTTTCTGGTTGTCTTTGTAACACTGATCACTACCTGATATTATTTCATCAATTAACGTGTATACAGTAAGTCCTCACTTAACATCTTTGATATGTTCTGCAACTTTAAACAAAATGACATTTAAGGAAACCGGTTTTACCATAAGCTAATTGATATAAACAAGACTTAAGTTCCTGTGGCATCTCATTGATGTTCTAACAGAATGGCGTTATGCGATGACCTGCTGTACTTGTCTGTGGTCTGTCTCTCCAACTAGAATTTGAGAGCAGGGACTTGGTTTCTGTCCTTCACTGCTGTCTAGTATAGCTGCCCAGCCCCTGAATAACTTTTGTATTCTAAATAACACTCCGTCACTATCAGTTTCGTGAATGACTTAAGGGTCAGAGCAAAAATGAATCCGGTTTAGTGGGTGACTGGATTGTGAGTGTCGTGAGTGAGATTTACTCGGTACAGACAGCGATGCTGCTGCTCAGGAGGTGGCACTTTTCTTTCTACTAAGTCTGAAGTTATACAATATTTTATCAATATAAAGCTAAACTGAGGTCTTTCTGTGGATCCTTGAAGGATCTCTAAGTAATGACTCCAAAAGAAAGATTATCTAACCTTTTTGTCCCATCACATCACACCTGCTATTCTGTTACTCTGTTCCTGTAGCCGTTCAGACTAGATGAAGAAAACATGATTTTTCTTTTTTTACCCAATTGATGTAAAGGATCTACTCTGTATCTCATATATAAAGTACATCTTAAGCTGACTAAGCGTCTGATTAAGAATACTATGTTAGGTAGATTCCTGTCCTGTAATGGGCATATTTTCTCTCTTTCTCAAACTGAATGTGCCAGGTTGAAATAGCCTGAGATAGTTATGAAAATTGGCTGACGACCACAAAAGTTAGAGCAAACAGTTTAATTATTATGTTGGACATTTGAAATTGGACATTTAAAACATTGGAAATTGTTTCCTCCAGAAAATATTAGCAAACTGGATGCAGCAATACATTAAAAAGATCATACATCACGATCAGTGGGATTTATTCTGGGAATGCAAGGTTGGTACAGCATTCACAAATCAATAAAATGATTTGTGGTATGATCATACCACATAAACAAAACAAAAGATAAAAACTACATCATCATTTCAATAGATGAAGAGAAAAGCATTTGATAAAATCCAGCACTCACTTATAAAAACTGTCATCAAAGTGGGAATAGAGGAAACATATTGCAACCTAATAAAGGCCACATATAACACGCCCACTGTCAGCATCATATTCAAGGTACAAAACTTACAAGTGTTTCCCTTAAGATCAGGAACAGGACAGGGATGTCCACTTTCTCTTCTCTTACTCAACATAGTACTGAAAGTCCCAGTCACAGACAAGAAGAAGAAAAAAAAGACATCCAAACTGGAAAGAGAGAAGTGAAATTGTCATTATTTGCAGATGACATGATACTGTACGTAGAAAACTGTAAAGATTCCACCAAAAAATGACTAGAACTAACAAATGGATTCAGTAAAGTAGCAGGATACAAAATAAATATGCAGAAATCAGCTGCATTTTTATATACCAATAATGAACTATCAGAAAAGGAAATGAAGAAAATAATCCCATTCACAATTGCTCAAAAAACCAAAATACCTAGGAATAAATTTAACCAAGGATGTAAAAGACCTGTACTCAGAAAATTATAAGTCACTGAAGAAATTGAAGAATAAATAAGTGGAAGCATGTACTGTGTTCATGGATAGGAAGCATTATCCATACTACCCAAAGCAATCTGTAGATTCAGTGTAATTCTTACCAAGATACCAATGGTGTGTTTCTCAGAACTTGAACAAATACTCTAAAATGTATGTGGAACCACAAAAGATCTTAAATAGCCACAGTAATCTTGAGAAAAAAGAACAGAGTTGGAGGAATCACACTACATGATGTCAAACTATAATACAAGGCCATAGTAATCAAAACAGCATGGTACTGGCATAAAAACAGACACATAGATCAATGGAACAGAATAAAGAGCCCAGAACTAAACCCATGCCTTTATAATCAATTAATATCTGACAAAGGAGACAAAAACATACAACATGGTGAAGATAGTCTAGTCAATAAATGGTGTTGGAAAACTGGACAGGTACATGCAAAAAAATGAAAGTAGGCCACCTTCTTACACCACACACAAGAATAAACTCCAAATGGATTATTAAAGACTTCATTGTTAGACTTGAAACAATAAAACTCTTAGAAGAACACGAAGGCAGTAAAACCTCTGACATTTCTCTTAGCAATATGTTTTCTGATATATCTCTTCAGGCAAGGGAAACAAAAGAAAAAATAATCAAATGGGACTACTGTACATCAAACTAAAAATACTTGAGCACAGGAAAGGAAACTACCAACGAAATGAAAAGACAACCTACTGAATGGGACAAGTTATTTACCAATGGTATATCCAATTAGAAGTTAATATCCAAAATTTATAAAAAACTTATACAACTCAACAATCCAATTAAAAAATGGGAAGAGGACCTGGACACTTCTCCAGAGGGGACATACAGATGGCCAATAGACACATGAAAAGATGTTCAACATCACTAAGCATCAGAGAAAGACAAATCAAAACCTCAATCAGATACCATCTCACACCTGTCAGAATGGCTGTTGTCAATAAATCAACAAACAACAAGTGTTGGCGAGGATGTGGAGAAAGGGGAAGGAACCCTTTTGCACTCTTGGGGGGGTGCAGATTGGTGCAGCCACTGTGGAAAGCAGTATGGAGTTTCCTCAAAAAAATTAAAAATGCGACTGTCTTATTACCCGGCAATTTATCCAAAGAAACTTGAAACACTAATTTGATGAAAGCATATACACACCTTTATGTTTATTGCAGTGTTGTTTACAATAGCCAAGATTTGAAGCAGCCCAAGTGTTCATCATGGATGAAAGAGCTGTGGTACAGCTCTGGTCTGGTGATTCAGTTGGTTAGAGCATTACCCCGTACACCAAAAGGTCATGGGTTTGATTCCTGGTCAGGGATACCTAGGTTGTGGGTTCGATCCCCAGTCAGGGCACATACAGGGCACATACTTATGGATATTTCTCTCACATTAATGTTTCTCTCATTTTTTCTCTCTCTCTACTTCTCCCCCCACTTCCTCTCTAAAATCAATAGACATGTCCTAGAGTGAGGATTAAAAGGGGGCAGAGGTTGTGGTACATTTATACAATAAAATAATACTTAGCCATAAAAAAGAAGGAAATGTTACTTTTTGCGACAGTATTGATAGACCAGGAGAGCGTTATGCTAAGTGAAATAAGCCAGTCAGACAAAGATAAATACCATATGATTTCATTTGTGAGTGGAATGAACAAAACGTACTAATAAGCAAAATAGAGACAGACTCATTCAGAGAGAGCAGCTGACAGATGGGGTAGGGAGTCGTGGTGAAGGGATTGAGCAAAAAAGAAAAAAAAAACCCAAGAATGTGGACAACACTGTAGTGGTTGCCAGGGGGAGGGAGGTGGGGAAAGTGGAGGAGGATGTAGCAGGGAAATGGTGATAAAGACTTGACCTCGGGTGGTGAACACACAACACAGTGTACAGGTGATGTGTTGTGGGATTGTGCATCTGAAACCTGTATAATTTTGTTAACCAGTGTCACCCCAGTAAGTGCAATAAAAAGGAAAAAATGAAACTTGTTTTCCATCTCTGTGAAATATACATTGAGGAGAGCTTGGTGCAGTGGTGAATCCAGAATCCAAGGGAATCTGGTACTCAAGTCACAGATCAGACTTAGAGGTGTTTTTCTGAGGCATTAATTTTCTTTATTGTCATACATCCTCCCCCGTCCCTTCTCACCACAGATGATGATTAAAAAATGACGCATAACTGGACAAACAAAACAAACAAACAAACCAGTGGTGAGGGGGGTGAGCGGGATGGTGAAAAACCTAGCTCCTACTACGATGGGAATTTCTGAACTTTGGGATCCCGGGTTTTTCCCCCTCATCTTTTTTTTTTTAATTGTGTTTTATTATGTTTTCCTTGAATACTTTCTTCTTAATGTGAGCCAGATACCTTCTCTTTTTCTAATTGATCCTAAAGTATTTCTCTATTAATGGTGGTAAAAGCAGGGGTTTTTTCCAAACCAAACCTAATAGGCAAGCGTGTGGGAGTACAAGCACTTTAATGCACTGTCAGTAGGAATGTGCTTTGCTACAGGGTTTTCAGAGGGCAGGTTGCCCGTGCATATCACAGCTTAAAATGGTGAGCAAAGAGGTATGTTCACAGCATTATAATTTACAGTAGGAGAATCTGGGGACAGTGGGATTGAATGAATTATGGTAGTAACTGTCCTTAGAACTTACGTGGAAAGAAGAGCAACTTCACTCAGAAGAGCTTAGAAGTTTACACTTAGGGAAATACTAGACACTGAAAATGGGTATTTGCTCTGTATTGCAGTGAACTAACACTTGCAGTATATTAAGTTAAAAACAGGTTGTAAAATAACATTTCTTTTGTACTCTAATGAGGGGTTTAGGGCTTTATTATTATTATTATTGTTTTGGGGGGCACTAGACTTTTTTTTAAGGAAATACAGAATTGATTTAATTGGTCTCATTTGTTTAAAACATGCACACAAAATTTACCTCTGCATGTGTGTGGGATTATGTACAACTTCAGAGGGATGTACACCAAAGTAATAACAGCGATTATCTGTGCATGGTGTATTTTGGGTAATTTTCCTTTTTTTTTTTTTTTTTTTTTTTTTTTTTTTTTTTTTTTTTTTTTTTTTTTTTTTTTTTTTTTTTTTTTTTTTTTTTTTGTTGAATAAGCCTGAATTATAACCATAATAAGCTTTTATAACCGTAGAAACAAAAAAAATCATATTTAATATTTAACTTGAATGTTTTAAAGTGCAAGTTTGATTATGTTTCTGCTGTGTTTTGTGAAAAGACTGCTTTCCTTTATGTTCAGGGGGAAATGTTGGCAGCTCTTTCTTCCTCTTATTTTTCTCTTCTGTGGCTACTGTGTCTTGAAAGACATGCTGTTGAGTTCTTTAATTTTTTTCCTCCAAGTATATATATAATTCCTATTTAACAGTCAAGAAGGCAGAGCTCAGATATGGTCTCTAGCCATAAAGAACAAAGTAAGTTTAACTGGACAATAATTTTAGAGTTCAGACCATGTGGGTGACTCATGACTTGTTTAATGGGGTGAGATTATAGGATCGTGAAGGTACGCTGTAATAGGACTGGGGCTAAGCAGACAGGTCTATTAATTGTATCTGCATTGAATGCTGTGGAGATGACGTGTTTATATTGATAATCCTAACTTACAAACATAATTCTATATATGATCCTCAGGTGAGTTCTGAGTCATCCAAAGAGAGTAAATTAAATTCAGATACTGGTAGTTCTAATATTATATATCCCATTATTTTAATTCTTTACAAATTAGAAAGTTAGCATGATTTACTAAAGTCAGAAGATCTCATCTCTAGTCCTAATTCTACTATATTAGCCCTGGTTCTCAGTTTTGTCTTTGAAAGTGAGGATAGTACATGTCTTCCTACCGTATGGAGTCAGAGGAAGAAAAAATGAAGTACATGGGAAAGTGCTTTGAAAACTAAGGCATACACAAAGGTTTTATTACTGATTATTAATACTAATTACATGTGTTACCTATGTTAACTTTTGAATTACCTGAACATACCATTTCTCACTTGTTTTTCACTTAAAGTTAAGAAACACAGAATTTTTATTTTGCTCAGCAAAGAAATGGGACAATACAGGTGACAGCATACTGAAAAATTGAGGCACAAAGAGAGGAAACAATTTGTGGAGCAAACTAGTGATGAAAGATGGAATTTAGGGTTGATCCATGCTGCCAGTGCTGCTCTCTCCCTCTCTGTCCCCCCTCCCTCCCTCCTATAAAACTATTGTGATCATCACTCAGATTGAGTATTTCAGCTAATCTATGCTAAACATTTACTGTTTTAAATAATTTTTTTTTTTTTTTTTTTTTTTTTTTTGCCTTCACTGGTGTGGGTCGGTGGACTGAGCATTGGCGTGTGAACCGAGAGGTTGCTAGTTCAATTCCCAGTTAGGACACATGCCTGGTTTGCAGGCCAGGTCTCCAAGTTGGGGGTGAGGAAGAGACAATATATCTCTCGCACATTGATGTTGGTCTTCCTCCCTTCCCTGATCTCTAAAAGTAAATAAATAAAATCCTTTTTTAAAAAAAGAATTTTTTAACTCACTCTAACAACTATCAAAATTGTTGTCTAACACAAATTAAAATTACATATAACAGAATATCTTAAGTTCTGTGTAAGCAGAATGCCCTCATTCTTTTAGGAAGTAGCTTTGTGGTGTTGTTTTTTGTTTGTTTATGTTAAAAGTATAAATCTATATTAGTAAATAAAATGTTTATCTGAAAATCTGTTTTTCATATTACTAATATATCTTGATCCTGATAAAATTCTTTTATTTTTACGTATGAGAGAAAAAAAGCACATAACTCTGTAGTATTTTTAGTGATATAATGGAAACTAGACAACTTGAGTGCTTGGCTAGGTAGGACTCCCAAATCTATCTGCCTCCTCGCATGAGAAGTGAGAGAGGCTGAAATAGGCTTAGCAGAAGAACTCTTAATTTGATGTCAATTCTGCAACCCCAGAATTCACTGACAAAGAAATAATAAAGTCATCTTTTTCAGAGATTTTGCAAGCTAGGCTAGCAGAATTTCTAAAATACTTCAGACCAGAGACCAGAGCATGGGCTAAATTGTGTTTCTCAAACTCGGCGTGCATGGGAATCACGAGAGTCTGGCTTGTGTGAATGCAGGCTGTGCCGCAGTAAGGTCTGGAGTGGGACCTGAGATCCCGCCTCGTGGCAAGCTCCTGGGTGATGCCAAAGCTGCTGATTCCCGGACTACACTTGGAGTTTAAGGAGTTAAATCTTTTATGAAGAGTCTTTAAACAATAATGATTTTGCTGGTAGAAAATCAATTCTGCTTTTTACCACACTTGAGTCCTATAAGATTCTTTTGTTCTTAGGAGGTTTACATCTTTTGGGAATTTGTGTTAGAAGAGATCCAGGCAAAGATTATAAATGTAGAAGAAATACCTCTGAAAAGACCAGTTCAGTATTATTGCTTAAAATTCACTCTTTTTTTCCATTCTGTCTTCACTCGGCCCACTTTGAACTTCTTGTCCTCTGCTTACTCTCACTGGGGCAATATTTGTTGCTGCAGTATTCCCTTGGAATGGTGATGCAACAGGACAGTAATGCTTCCCAGTTTTCCAAGAAACCTTCAGAAACCTTCAGCACAGCGATCACTTCATTAGGGAGAAGTTACTCACAGGGCTTGACATGTTTTACTTACACAACATTTATTAGGTTTCGATTTAGGTTTTTTGAGTGTTGTTTTGTTTTGTAAAAAGCATAGGTCTGGCCTTTTCTACTCAAAGAGTAGAAACATGTAAGTGAAACAAGTATAGTGTGATTTCACTTATATGAGCTATCTAGAATGGGCAAACTCATAGAGACAGAAAATAGAATAGAGGGCACCAGGGGCTGGGGAAAGTAGAAACGGGGAGTTATTGTTTAATGGGTACAGAGTTTCTGCTTTGGATGATGATGAATAAGTTCTGGAAATAGTGGTGATGGTCGTATAATATCATGAAGGTACTTAATGCCACTGAATTTTACATAGTAAAATGGTAAATTCACTCTGGCCAGTGTGGCTTAGTTGGCTAGAGCATCATCCCGTAAACCAGAAGGTCGCAGGTTCGATTCCTGGTCAGGACATATGCCTGGTTCAGGAGGCAACCAGTTGATGTTTCTCTCTCTCATTGATGTTTGTCTCTCTCATTCTCCCTCTCCCTTCCCCTCTCTCTAAAAATATCAATAAGCATGCCCTTGGGTGAGGACATAAAAAATTTTTTTAAGTGGTAAATTTTATGCTATCTATATTTTATCCCAACTCAGAAAATATTTTAAAGAAGGGCTGGATAAAAACTAAGATTCTGCCCTGGTTGGTGTAGCTCAGTGGATTGAGCGCAGGCCTGTGAACCAAAGGGTCACCAGTTAAATTCCCAGCCAGGGCTTCTGCCTGAGTTGCAAGCCAGGTCCCTGGTTGGGGGCATGTGAGGGGAAACCACACATTGATGTTTCTCTCCCTCTCTTTCTCCTTTTCCTGTCTCTAAAAAATAAATAAATGAAATCTAAAAAAAAAACCAAACAAATAAGCCCTAAGATTCTATTCTAGTGGTCATCTGTCTTGGCTGCACAAGAGAATAACCTGGAGAACTTAAAATCCTAGCGCCAGGCCACACTCCAGACCAGTTAAATCAGAATCTTCAGAGATGAGATCCAGGCATCTGTAGTTTTAACCTCCCCCAGTGATTCCACTGTACAACCAACTTTGAGAATCACTGTGTGGGTAGCAGTTTGAAACTGCTTCTCCTCTCGGTAGTGTCCTGAATCTATATGCCATGTAGGATTTCCTTACTATCTGAAATTATTAAAAAATGCTTATATATGTGATGCCATTCCATGTTTTGTAAATGTTAGGTAGAAAGAGTGAGATTAAGAGAATGTAAAGGCATCAAAATTGGACATGTTCTTAAATAGAACATAGCTTATTTTGAGTAGAGTGAAAAATGAAAGTATATTCAGGAATACTAAGGGAAGGAGATAAGCTCATACATTTCATATTCAGGATACAACTAGACTAGGGGAAGATATTTGTAAATTATATGACAAAGAATTAATATCCAGAACAGATTTACTATTTTTTCAAATTAAGAAAAAGATAATTACACCCTGGCTGGTGTAGCTCAGTGGATTGAGTGCAGGCTGCAAACCAAAAGTCTCCAGTTCAATTCCCAGTCAGGGCACATGCCTGGGTTGCAGTCCAGGTCCCCCTTGGGGGCCACATGAGAAGCAACCACACATTAATGTTTCTCTCCTTCTCTTTCTCCCCCCCTTCCTCTCTCTCTAAAAATAAATAAATAAAATCTTTTTTAAAAAGAAAGAAGAACATAATTAGAAAAATAAGCAAAGCACTCTAACCAGTTTACAAAAGAAAGAACAATCAGTAAACATATAAAAAGATTGTCAACCTCATTAGTAGTGAAAATTAAAATAAACAATTTCTCCCACATTCGATGAGCCAAAAAAAGAAAACTTGGTAATAATGAAACGTGAGGAAGGGTGTGGGGAAAAATGAGGATAGCCCTGCCCTGTTGGTGTGAGTTAGATTGGTTAAGTCTTTTTGGAGGTTAGGTGGGCAGTATCTTTTAAAATGTTAAATGCACCGTGTCTGGTGTGGCTCAGTGGAATGAGTGCTGACCTGTGAACCAAAGGGTCACCAGTTCGATTCCCAGTCAGGGCACATGCCTGGGTTGCAGGCCAGGTCCCCAGTACAGGGCATGCAAGAGGCAACCACACATTGATATTTCTTTCCCTCTCTCTCTCCCTCCCTTCCATCTCTAAAAATAAATAAATAAAAATCTTTTTTTTTTTAATGTTAAATGTGTATACCCTTGTTAACCAGCAGTTCTGCTTTTATGCTTGAGAAACACATTCTGCACACGTGTGTGCACAAAGAAGCATGTACAAGCACTGTAAACAACCTAAATACTTATCAGTAGAATGGTTTAATAAAATGGAAAATTCTGTACCTTGGATACTAGGCAGTTATTTTTTAATGAGATTGTTCTAGTTGTACTACCATGAGAAAATCTCTGTGGTGATATGTTGAGTGGGAAAAATGAGTTATAGTAAAATGTGTACAATATGGTAGCATTTGTGCTGTGGACAGGTGACCGACCAGATTGGGGGAGGGTGGGTTGAAAAGAGGGCTTTGACTTTGTTATTTAAATTTTTGTACAAAAGAGTACATCTGGGATAAGCTAGCCAAAATTGACCAGTTTCAGACTCTTTCAAAGAGAAGGCAGAATTTTAGGAGCATTTGATGAATGAGAGGAAGACAGTTTGACAGTTTGCTGGATGTGAAGGTAAGGACCAACACTACTGGCTTGAAACAGGGGTCTGTAAATGAGTATCTTCATTGGCTGTCCCTTGTATTCTCTAAACTTATCTTTCCTTCCAAAGTTATTCTTCCCATGTTGCTATAAGAATGTGTTTTGCAGGAAAATGAGGTAGAGAAGCCGGTATTTCTACTGGCACTACTAGGGAATGCAGACACAGGATTGGCGTTTCTGATCAGGAAATCCATTTTCATTATGTCTCATGAACTCAGGTCAGTAGTACAGACAATTCTAAATAGTGAGCAAAAAAATCATTTTGCTTTTGCTCCCTAATGCCCTTTAAATATTTGTTTGACTATGGTTGGGTCTGTCAACCTGAAAGTTCATAATTTAAATGAAAATAATGAAGCCACAGCCTGAAAATTCTCCAGTTTTCCTTCTCTGCCACAGTCCCGTTTTCCTGCGAGCTCTGGAAAACATCACCTTTCAACACAGTTTGAGTTCAGCTGCCTTCTCTGTACATTTATTACATGTTCTTTGACTTCTTTGGGAGAGGTGGAGTTGGCAGACATTTTGGTTTGAAAGGCTTTCTCTTGGTACCTGAGCCTAAGTGGACATCAGGAGCGTCCGAACTCCTGGACAGATAGAGTACATGCAGAGCGAAGAGGGAAGGAGAGGAGTGCAGCAGTTGGGAACGCATGAAGGCAGTGCGGTGCTGGACAGCAAAGAGTTGACTGAGTTTACAAGTGGAAATTTCTAGGGGAGTAAGAGTTACTGTGATTTTGGCCAAATTAAACTTTTTAGTGTTTCAGAAAACTTTTTTTTTAAACAATCTGTGGTTTTCACATAATCTTTCCTTTTGACTGCCACTGGCATGAATTCGCTATCTTTTTTCTTTGCCGAATGTGCCCTGGACAGAGTGGTGTTGTCTACTCTTTGCTGGTTGGGTGGGTTTACTGACCACGCTGGGTGCTTGCAGCCCATCTAGAGCCCTAAGGACAGAACCAGGGCCTGGAAAGCTGGTCGCGGCCCAATTAGAGAACAGCTGAGAGGGTAGGCTTTCCCTGCACTGATCCGGGTGATTGCCTCCCCTGCGATTACAGACCAACCTCCCTTGACAAGCACACTGAGCAGCTTGGGTTTCCAAAACTCTCCAGGACCAGTAATTAATCCAGCTGGTAATGAGAGCACAGTGCTGAGTTCTGGAAAGGAATCATTTAACTCTTTCTCACCTGGACAGCTCGTTTCCCTTATTGACAGTGCCCTTAGCCTTAGCATTGTTTACTTGGGACAGGACAGAGATAGTCTGGAGTCAGATTATCTCTGTGCATCTTTAATGTCCTCATCCCCAAAGTGAACAGATTTGAAAAGTGAACTTTTATATTAGAAGGTGCTTTTTACTACTTATTTTTTCGTTGTAGGGGAGGTTTTGTGCAGTTGATAATTAGTACTTTAAAAAGCTAAGATTTGCCTCTGAATAGGAAGTTGTTCCAGCAGTTAATGTCACTCTGGTTCTATTTTTTATCTTAATGGGATTTTTGCCTGTGGACATAACCTTCCCTTTGTGCTCCTTCTGTTTCTCCTGCCATTCATATTAGCCTCCACTCTCTCCTCCCTGTGAGCTTAAAGCATTTCCCACCGAGAGATTTCTAGCACACAAAACATCTTTGAGAGGTTTCCTAGTTCTCTCTTTTCTCTAATTATGGCTACATTTGAATCCCACTTTCCGATGATTCCCATTAGTAATTTGCTTGTACACTTTTTTTTAATGCTTGAAGATACAGCAGAACAAATCACCTAAAGTACCACCTATGCATTGGGGTCAGTTAGTAATAGCTGGCTTCCTCAAGGCAAGGAATTGGCCAGGATGGTCACTTTGCTCCCTCTTGGTTCTAGCATTCATTTCTCATCGGTAGTCATGTTTACACAGACACATACCAAGTTATCCTTAGGCCCTCTTCTGCCTTTTTCCACTAACCCTGCCATGAAAAACTAAGGACCATCTTAGTGCATATCACAGTGGATTTAGAAACCATTTTCAGAAAGTTGGTTATTTCTTTGAATTTGAAAAGATGGCTGATAACTGAAGTAATGATAATAATGAAACTACAACTACCATTATTTCAAAGCCACTATGTGTTATTGGCTGTCTCTGATCCTCTCAATGGACCTTGTATGTTTGCCATTATCATTATTCTTTTGCAACTGACAAAATTAAGGTTCAGAGAAAGTTGAGGTTCACAGTTAACTCTTGGAGTCTAGAGCAGACACTTAGTGCAGACACTTGCTTAGTGAGGACCAGGACTGCCTGGTGGGAATTAGTGGGCACCGGAGGTAGTGGGGAGCCACATTGTGTGGGGCCAAAAGTGCTGGACAGAGGAGTCAAGTTTGGTTAATAGTGAAAGGCCATTTGAAGGGTTTTGAGCATTGGGTCTGTGTTACATTTAGGGAACCTACCTGGAAGGATATGTGTGATGAGGAAGAGCAAGGAGTTCCCCAGGAAAGCCTAGTAGAAGGGTGCACTAGCCGTGGGCTGTGGAGGTGGGACTGGAGAAGAAGGGATGAGTACCAGACATCTCACAGAAGAAGAATGGAACTTACAGTGAGTGGCTAGATGGGTATTGAAGGAAAAACGTAAAGCCGTTGTTTTGAGCTTGGGTGTCTGGGGAAGGTAGGTGGGGTTCTCCTGGCAAAGACAAAGACGTCAAGAAGACAAGTAGTTGGAGAGAGGCAGGTGGAAGGTCCAAGTGAACAGGCTGGTGCTGCGCCCACACTTCAAGTAACCAGTGAGCTCTTGAAACCCGGCCGAGGGCCTGGAGCGAGGAGAGAGCCAAAGCAGGACTGAGAGGCCGGAAAGGTGTCCACAGCCAGGTGCCAGGTGACCCAGAACTGAGGAGCGTGGGAAACTGTTGGTGCAGATGGCGGGGGGTCAGAAACTGAGAAAACCATCGGAAGTGGAGAATACATGGGGTTCCGAGTAGGATTTGAGCTCTCTTGTCAGCCACGTGTTTTCAACCGTGAGATTCTGGACACTTCGGTCTTCTGTTAGTTTAGAGATGTTTAGCCTTCTTATTTCATTAACTCCAGACTCTACTTAGTGTGGACATAAAGAACTCTCCTCTCGGAGACTGTTATTGGGATGAAAAGGTAGGGGAGACTTATAAAATCTGTGGTATCAGTTAATTTTGTTTTTGCATCTACAAAAACCATTGGTTTTTGGGGTTTTTTGTTTTTTTTTTTTTTTAATGAAGAAATGTAAATATTGTGTGTCAGGGTTAAGCCTTTTCCTTTTCTATCTGAGACTAGAAAAAGACACACTCACAGGAAGCCAGGATAAAGGGAAAAATGACTTTGAGATGCACTTTCTTAAAATAACCGAAGGAGTGACCTCATGAGCCAGCTGATAGCCTGGGTTTGCAAATGGATACATGTCTGTGAGCCTGCCGCCTGCTGCTGCAGAGCTGAATATGCTCGGAGTGTGTTACATCATGTCCTGTAGGCAGGAGGCTGTCTGGGAGAGGGGACTTAGAAGGAGGGGAAATGGCAGGCTTGGCACAAGAATGAGCCATGTAAATGCTGCCAACTGTAGTTTTCTTTGATAGGTAAACATTGCTGGTTTGGATTCATGATTCCCTATTATGTGGCAATATGGATCATCTTCTGGTAAAATAATATTTAAATAAGGACACTTGATCTTTAAATAGTCTCTTCAGTATAAAAGTGTTGCCGCACTCATCTCTCATTAATACTTTAATATTCCCAGTTCTGGCTTTTTCTTTTTCTATTTTACAACTACAAGCTCATGTCCTTGGGTCTGACTCATTGCTAAAGTTGTCCTCTCCTTTTGGTCTTAAGTGGTAGAGGCCATGTGGATGTGTCCTTAGCTGAACAGCAGGGCTTATCTCTGGAGTGCTGTATCTCTGGAACGTCCAGGGTATAAGGAAGGCAGAAGGTCTAGGGAGGAAGATCCTTACTTGATAAACTGCTTCTCTTGCCGGAAATCATTGTCAGCAATTAAAACATTCACAGAGTGGTTACCATGCCAGGAGCCAAAGAATGGCACCTGCCGCTAGCTTTCTACCTGTTTGCTCTGGATTCGGTTTGTGACGTAAGCCCGAATGAAGTCCGTCATGTTTTTAGGGCGCACACACTTCCCTGTCTCTCCATGTCACACTCATAGACATTGGCTTGCTTACTTGAAACTTCCTGGAATTTTAGGGCTGTTTTCCCTTTTCATTAAGTAAAGCCTAATTATTTTCATATATTTTGTAACCAACCACCTTACTCAATTTTTTTTAATCCTCACCCAAGGACATGTTTCCATTGCTTTTTAGAGAGGGAGAGAAACACTGATGTGAGAGAGAAACGTCAGTTGGTTGCCTTCTTATGCATCCCAGCCAGGAACCGAACCCACAGCCTGGGTGTGTGCCTTGTCCCAGGGATCGGGCCAGCAACCTTGGTGGATGGAACAACACTCCAGCTGAGCCACGGGGCCAGGACTGAATTCTCTTATTTTTATAGTGGTCTTTCAGTTGATTCTGTGGGTTTCCCAGACACACAGTAATTTTATCTATAAATAATGATTTACATGCTGCAGACCTCCTATGGCCCTCTTCTCCAGTTGCCCTGGTTACTACCTCCAGAACAGTGTTGAAACCACGGTGACTTTGTCGGACACCTTAAATGCGCGGAAGCCAAGGTTGGTAGTGTCTTAGGAGGCAGAAAGCAAACTTGGACACAAGTATTCTTGATTTTACAGGAACAAGTCTACAAGGCACAGCTTAAGGTTTTCTTTACCCACATATGTATGCTTCTCACTCAGTCTCTCGTGGAGCTGTAGTAATGTGTGGAAAACAGCGGGCTCATTTGGTCACATTCTGGAACTCTGGGCCCTCCAGGAAGGCTCTCGGTGTGACAACCGCAGGATTTGGTGGAAGATGCAGACACATCATAGATATCTTTCAAGACTGTTACTGACCACACTCTTGTCTTTCAGGCCCAGCTTCGGGCGTTTATTCCGGAGATGCTCAAGTACTCCACGGGTCGGGGAAAACCAGGCTGGGGCAAAGAAAGCTGCAAGCCCATCTGGTGGCCGGAAGACATCCCGTGGGCAAACGTCCGAAGCGACGTTCGCACAGAAGAGCAAAAGCAGAGGGTGAGTGTTCCTCTGGCCCGAGTGCCTGTCGATTTTCCATTCTGAATCAGCCCCCTTGGTTTCTGCCTTTCCACTTCTTGTGCTAAGAAGTCTAGAAACATTTGTGTGATAGTCAGACCTGTCCCCCAAAAGAAGCTTGATAGTCTCAGTTTGACAGCCTTTTCCAGTCATCACTCCATTGCTGTAAACACTTGGGATGAGTCCGTGATCTTACACTTCTCTCTGCGTGGCTGCCTTCTGGAGCAGTTTCAATTTTATGAGGTGCTTGGAAAAACTGGAGAAACTCACAGTCAAATTAGTAGTCACTTTGAAAACCTAAAAATATCTTTATTTCTGCTTAGGAAGAATCACTTTTGAAAAATATAAATATGGAATTAGATATTAAAGTTGGCCAAGTTGGCAGGTAGAAAGGAAGAAAAACTGAACTGGATCATCCCTTTTTATGAATATTTGTTTTCAGCTAGCTAGAAATTTATTGAGAATTTTAATTTAAAAATATTAAGAAAAGAGTAACCCCTTGTGAGAAGTTAAGAGTTGTCCTCAGACCCTGGCTGGATAGCTCAGTAGGTTAGAACATCATCCTGATACGCCAGGGTTGCAGGTTCGATGCCCAGTTGGGCCATGTGCAAGAGTCAACCAATGAAGGCATGGATGGGTAGAGCAACAAACTGATGTTTCTCTCTCTAAAAATCAGTAAGTTTAAAAATATTAATGAGAGTTGGCCTCAGGTTAGAATAAAGTATTTAAATCCAAAAGAGGGGAATTGTTGATAGTGGGTTGACCAAAAAGCTTGTTTTTTTCCGTGAGATGGCTATAGTAGCACTTAGCAGTGTTTAACTTCATTTGAAACAGTTTGTTAGATTGTATTGTGACAGCTGTCATATCAGCATGCATTTAAAAATAAAAACATCAAAATTGGTGAATTTTTGTGTAGTCATTTAATATAGAAGATGGAAGAAAATATGCAACATTTTCCTCATATTATGCTTTTATTATTTCAAGAAAGGTAAAAATGCAGCTAAAATGCAAAAAAAAAGATTTGTGCAGTGTATGGAGAAGGCGCTATGACTGATCGAGTGTGTCCAAAGTTGTTTATGAAGCTTGTACTAGAGATTTCTTGCTGGATGATGCTCCATGGTCAAGTAGACCAGATGAAGTTGATAGCGATCAAATAGAGACATTAATTGAGAACAGTCAATGTTATACCACTCAGGAGATAGCTGACATACTCAAAATATCCAAATCAATAAAGTTGGTGAATATGAAAACTATGTCTTTTATTTTATGGAAGAAAATTAAACAGACTTTTTAGCCAACCCAGCACTTGGGACTGAGTTTCTTTGTGCCAGAATCAGTCTTTCGGAAGTAATCCTAAGATTTACTCTGTGTGAGGTTTGGTTTGTGTTGATAAATGATCAGCTGCTTATTCAGTAGTGGGACTGAATAACTGACATTCTTTGTGACGTAAAGTGCCCTTCTGGTCTCTTGGTGACAGGTTTCATGGACCCAAGCACTACGGACCATAGTTAAAAATTGTTACAAACAGCATGGGCGGGAGGACCTTCTGTACGCGTTTGAGGACCAGCAAACGCAAACACAGGCCACCACCACACACAGTATAGCCCACCTTGTTCCATCACAGACCGTAGTCCAGACCTTTAGCAACCCCGACGGCACTGTCTCCCTCATCCAGGTGAGTACACCTCGTGGTTACCGAGTGCAGTTTCTGGGGTAGGTGAGTGGGCACCTCACCTCAGAGAGGAGAATGTTTTCTTTATGCAAACTCCTGTATGAAGTTTATATAGTTCCCCAAGATCTTCCTACCTAAAATTGATTTTTAAGTAATATTTTAATTGTTTTTTAAATATTGCTAAAATACTGCCAAATACAGAGCTATCAATAGCTTTTCTGGACATTTCCAAAATAACACTATAAAAATGGCTTTTTAAAATATAACCGTTCCACTTTGTCAACGACCAGGGTATATTCCTTCAGAATTGTCTCTTCTGAGATAGAATAAGATTTGTTAGCAGACAGGGAGCCTCTGAAACTCAAATTGAAGTGAGAATGGAAAGTTGGTTGACTGACACGGGCACTGGTGGTAAAGGGTGATAGCTTCTAATACTCATTTAGTTGGTTGAAGTAAAACTCTGAAACTCATGTGCCTGAGAGATGATTTTATAACTCATTTCACATTATAAAGTCATGATTTGTGCTGAATTTGAGATTAAATGAACCTTAACCTCTGAGTAAAGGAGAAGTAGACAGATTCTTCCACTGACACTTCGCTGCTGTCCATACATTTCTTTAGGTCGGTACAGGGGCAACAGTAGCCACGTTGGCTGACGCTTCAGAATTGCCAACCACAGTCACGGTTGCCCAGGTGAATTACTCCGCTGTGGCAGATGGGGAGGTAAGAAAGAGGATTCTGTCTGCATCTGCTTAAATACATGAATGTATAGTTGAGGGGGGAGTGAGGGTCTAGAGGTGAAGAGATTATAAGTAGCCTACACACTGTAGCATTATTTTATTTACACAGTTTACAAAGCATTTTTTATGTTGTGTTTAACTGTAACAGGTGAAATTCATGGATCTTTATGATTTAGACCTAGCTGTTAGGAATTTATAATTTTACTTTTACAATATATCATTTTGTATAACATACTATAAAAAGGGATTATCCATTTAATACTTTTATGCTGTGTATCCCAAAGAATTTAATCTTGGGGCTTTATGAAAAAAATTAGATCATTAAAAGTAGAGCTGACTAGAAAGCATTCTTTGAAGGGATAAATATATTTGTAAATCAGTAGACATGATCCATTACATTTTAGACATGCATTTGAAAAGGCTTCGCAAGAAAATCCTGCCCTACCAAAATCGAGGTAACTGTGGGATGTTAACCTTTATGGAGTACTTGGTAAACTAAGTTCTCGACCCTATGAAGCACAGGCTCTCCTGTCATCTTTACTTTATAGATGAGAAAGCTGAGACACGTAGAATTTAGGAGACTTGCCCAGGGTCCCAGGGTAAGTGTTAAAACTGGGTAATGCCTATCTAGGGTCTGAGCTCCGAGCCATCAGTTATATTTAGGAAAGGGTTCATTAAGTCACTGGAGGCTTTTTCCCCAGAGCATGCTATATTCCTGCAGTTTGAAAAATAGCCAAAATAGCCAACACATGTCAAAGAGAAGTCTCAGAAATAAAGCTAAAATTATCTCACTCTTGTTCAAAACCACGGAGCATTTGTACTCAGAACAGCCCAAAGTCACTTTCGTTTGTGTGTCTTAGGAAAGGGAGAGAACGGATGCGGGTCTGATGGCTAGTGCGATGAGGAGGAGCACAGCCGAGCTCAGTCAGCCCGAGCCATGCGACTGATGTGTTGATTTACACGGGAGTCCCGCTTTAAAGGGGCTTTTGTCTGGCGGGGGCGAGAAATGGCTGCGTAAATGAGCTGTGGGCCAGGCTGTAAGCGATGCTGAATCTGGGAATGTTTGGGGCAGGAACTAGCTTTGGTTTTTCAGTGTAGAAAGGGAAAGCGCAACAGGATATCTACTTTCATAAATTTGTAAACATTATAAAGGAGTATGAATTAGCTAAAGGGAAAATTCATCAGTTCCCAAACACTACAACTAGAGGACGCTCCTTGAAGTGTGGAAGAGGTAGAGGATGACAGCTGAGGATGGAGGGATTGAGCAAAAAGGAAAAAGGACTCATGGACATGGACCAGTATGGTGATTGTGGTGGGGAGGGGAGGATAAGGAGGCTAAATGGTAATGGGGAAAAATACAACTTAAATAAATAAACAAATAAATGTAAAAAAAAAGAGAGACGCAGAGAAGACTTTGGTGAATACATTTACAAGATTTGTTACTTTTTGACTTAGTCAAAGTTAACAACTGTATCTCCTTACTGAATGTTTCCTGGTACTTTTTAAAGAAAGTACTGTATTTTTTGGACCATAAGATGCACCTAGGTTTTAAAGGAGGAAAATAGGGGAAAAAATTTTGAAGCAAAAAATGTGGTAAAATATTTAATAACATAAATAAGATAATATTTCACCCATGTAAATGTAAACAGAACTCAACAGCAGCATTAACAACCATTATTCCTCCCAAATTGGGGGGTGGGGGCGAGGAGTATGTCTTATATTTCAAAAAATATAGTAGCTATGTTTCTTATATACTTCTCTAGAATCTAATTCTTTTTTTTTTTATGAGAGAGAAAACACTTTATTTCTTTTTAAAGATTTTATTTATTTATTTTTAGAGATGGAAGGGAGAGAGAAAGAGAGAAACATCAATGTGCAGTTGCTGGGGCTGTGGCCTACAACCCAGGCATGTGCCCTGACTGGGAATCGAACCTGCGATGCTTTGGTTCGCAGCCCGCGCTCAATCCACTGAGCTACGCCAGTCAGGGCTAGAATCTAATTCTTTAAAACCCATTTTTACTAAATAACTCCACATATTCTAAGGTAATTAATGTATTCAAAAGTTCATGGAAAATATGATACCCAAAGTCAGATTTTAAAATATCCTAACTCTTCCCACACTACCATTAAAACAAAAAAAAGATATAAAGAGAAGCATAGATTATCTCAGAAAGTGACAGAACATTTTAGATTTTATAGTGTAGTTCTATTTGCCTTCTAATTTCTCCTAGATGTTGACATGGTTGTTAGCATTTTAGTTTTGAGCGGTAAGAACTGTAATTAGTCAAAACATCTCACTGACTGGAGGCAAATAAGATCACACCAAGCCAGTGAACATTACATCAGGTGACTCAGTGAAAACATTCTACTGCCTCGTGTGAAGCATCTTTTCTCCCAAAACATGGAAGTCCTTTACAAAGAGAAATGATGCCCATGCTTTTAGAAGTTGCAAGGTCATATTGGTAGCACAGCCTTGCTAGCAAGAGCACGTGTCATTAGAGCACACTGCTCTTGGTGTCTGGTCGGTTCCACGTGGTCACATTTAGCCCAGACGGAGGGGTTATTTGGGGGCCTGTCTCTTCTGGTAAAATACGGTCTCCCAAATCCAAACAACAGTCTCTAACCTCGGGCAGCTTAAAACTAAGGACGTAGAACAAGGTTACGTAGACCTTTTGAAATGAACAAAAAAAGAATTTCAAAATAATGTGCAATAAACTATGTATGTTGATTTCAAAATATTTATACAATTTCCATTTTGATGGCATATTTATAAATACAAATGGGTTTGAGAATTTATTCTGTCGTATGATTTAAGACGTATTGGTGGTATTAATTGCATTAAGTGTCAGAAAAGTCTGTTAAAAGGAAAAACCAAAGTACAAAAACATTAGAGACATGAATTTTAAACTGAACCATCAACACGTGTAACAGTTTTGAAGTAGCACAACTTACTGTAGGTGGGTTTTTTAATGAATATCAATTCATCTGAAATACAGGTAGGCCAAGAAACAAGTAGTTAAATATTAATGAAGGCCTAGGTTCCTCGTGTATCCATTCAGCACACACTTTCTTTGTCAGACACTGTAGATGCAGAGAAATAAAGACTGCTCTTGCTCTTCAGGAGCGCACAGGTGGGTGGCAGAGAAAAACACGCCACAGGACCACAGCAGTGAGATAAGGGTCCTGTGGAAGCAAGCCCAGGGGGCTGTGGAACGTGAAGGAGAGGTGCCGAACCTTGGGCTGCAGGGGAGTGGTGTCGTCTTGGCTCCTTCAGTCTCCCCTGAGCTCAGACACTAGAAGGATGGACAGGATGGAAGGCTGGGAGTTGCATTCCTATCAATGGGAGTCGCACGTGCAGTGCATCCCATTGTGAAAGTGTGGCAGTGCCGCACGCCGGTGGTCCGCCGTAGCTAGAGGGGGGATGAGAGTAGCCACAGTTGAAAGGGCCTCACTGTAGTTGGTCTCTTTCAGAAAAGCATAGACGCTAACTATACATCTTCTGAATATCTTTTCCTCCTAGGGCTTGTGGCCCTTTCTCTGGGACATGGTGACATCCAGGAGTAGATAACCGCACAGATGGAAAGGGGGAGCAACGGGAGCCCAAGCAAATACAACTAAAGCACTGAGACTCAAAAATAGGAATTCCAAAGAAGTGTTAATACCTAAGCTGATTTATCACCTGCCATTTTTTTTTAACAGAAATCTCTTTGTTTCTTTTCCTACTTCCTCTCCACCCTTTACCAACATCCATTAATCTTTCATGACTATAATTTAACTTCCTTAAAGTATACTGTATATGACAACATTTTAATGCCACTTTTACTACATATTTAGTTGTAACTAAATGTCTATATCTTAGTCCCTGGCTGGGTAGCTCAGTTGGTTAGAGCATCGTCACGATATGCCAGGGTTGCAGTGGGTTCGATCCCTGGTCAGGGCACAAGCAAGAAGGAACCAGTGAACACGTCAATAAGTGGAACAACAAGTAGATGTTTCTCTTTCTTGTGTGTGCTCTCTCTCTAAAATCAATAAATATTTTTTTAAAATTAAACGTCTATATATTAAGTTGCTACCATTGGAGTATAAAGTACTTGGGAGAGCTGCCTCAGGCCAGCTCAGCAGTGGGATGGGCAAAAATATTGAGGGGCAGCTCTATAAAGAGGAAGACTTTTAACAACAAAAGGTGACAGGGCTGGCCAGCTTGCGCTGACTTTTTGGGTGGAATCACTGAGCATCTCAAACTGGCAGTGTAACCTGCCTGTAAAGTGGCATTGTTTGAGTTCCTAGTGGGCAACTTTGCAGCTCCAAGGGAAGGAAATAGGATGTCTCTGCCTCTTAGGGATGAGCCCTGAAGGCTTGCTGACTCAGTCCATGCCTGTGAGAGCCCAGGGCAGCTACTAAGGTGGCTCAAAGGAATCTCATCCTCTGGGAGGCTTTCAACAAACATTCTGAGAAGTAGTGTGATAATCTAAGTATGGTAATAGGATCAAAGCAGAATGCATTGTAAATATCTGCCTCTCCTAGAGATTGTACACTTTCTTTGGGACATGGGAACACGTGGGTTCAAGCTAACCATATACTCGGCCCCAGAGATGTGAAGCTGGGGCAGCGGGAGTTCCAATAAGCACAGCTAACATCCCAAGGACTCGAGTCCGTAGAAACATTTCACCTGAGCTGATTGATTTATCACCTCCCATATTTTGGAATAGAAATTGCTTTCCTTATACTGCTGCTTTTTGTCTCAAAGGAGGATAATCAGCCAGTGATTGTTGAGCAAAATGGACTGAAATAGTAGGATTTGGGGATCCAGAACTGAGAAGCCTCTAAATGCAAAGCATTGTACTAAAATAACTGGTCTTCAACGGGGAGCACCCCCCACACATACCACTTGGAGAGGATACTTGCCAATGTCTGGAGATATTTTTGATCCAGCGGGCAGAAGCTGGGGGTGCTGCTGCTGCTAAACATCTGCAATGCCTAGGACAGCCGCCTGCAACAAAGGGTTGTCTGGTCCAAGTGTTAATAGTGCGCTGTTGAGAAACCCTGTGCTAGATTTAGCAAAGCTCAATTCTGCCCTAGTCTGTCACCAGACGGCGTGTTTCATTTTGTTTCTTCACAGTTCTGACTCACTAAAAGGAAAACAGGTTTTGCTACATTAAACTACTTAACTGAATTTGGCAGTTTCCATCAAAAAGAAAAATACAGAACCACTTTGATATACAATGTCACCTATAGGAATTTACTCTATACCTACACTCACATAAAATATACAAAGTAGTGTTTGCGGCGATTCATCACAGTACTGTTTATAATAGCAAAAGACTGGACACTACCTCAATGCCCATTAAAAGATGGCTCGTTAAATAAATCATGATGTATCTATATAATACAAGGCTGTGCAGCCATTATTATGAACCATGAATGAATGAAGTAGTTTTATATGTTCCAAAATGGAATCATTTAAAAGATGTATTATTTGTGAAAAAAGCAAGGTACAAAAGGATATGTAGAATATACTGTCATTTTTATTTTCTAAAAGAAAGGAGTAGAAAGAGGGAAGTAGGAGTGTATGTATATAAATATGCTTGTACTTTACATAGAAAAAGTAGGTAAAAGTAGTGGCCTTTGGGCAAAGGGTCTAGAGTACTGGCATAATACTCCCTTTGGTACAGTTCGGATTTTTTTTTTTTTTTTGTAATTACATTTATGGTCTAAATGAAAATTTTTGAATAGGTAACAAATTGATAAGGCTCAGCTGTTTCAAAAATCATTTAAAAGTATACAATAGAAAATCTTGCTTTCTGTCTCCTACTTAAGCTATTCCCACAGGCGCACTGTACCGCACCCCACCTCAACTCACAACTAAGGGAATATTTTCGATGGTTTCTTCCAGAATTTCTTTACGCAAATACAAGCAGGTTCAAATACATATTCTAATTCCCCCCTTCACACAAAAGATAGCATACTTAATCCCTGTTCTGTACATTGTCGGCCACGTTAATTTAAAAGTGTATATGTCCTGGCTGGTGTAGCTCAGTGGATTGAGCGCGGGCTGCGAACCAAGGCATCACAGGTTCGATTCCCAGTCAGGGCACATGCCTGGGTTGCAGGCCATAGCCCCCAGCAACCACACATTGATGTTCCTCTCTCTCTCTCTTTCTCCCTCCCTTCCCTCTCTTAAAAAAATAAATAAATAAATAAATAAAAGTGTATATGTATATTTATTAGAAAAACGACTTAAGCTTCATAATCTTTTTTTGACTTTGATTCTTTACCATCCTGTCCTCTCTGCTTCAGGTAGAACAAAATTGGGCGACGTTACAAGGAGGCGAGATGACCATCCAGACGACGCAAGCGTCCGAGGCCACGCAGGCAGTGGCGTCGCTGGCAGAGGCCGCAGTGGCAGCTTCTCAGGAGATGCAGCAGGGAGCTACGGTCACCATGGCGCTCAACAGGTGGAGGCAGGGATGGGGAGAACAAGTGAGGGTGGCGGCTGTTCCTCCATACCGGTCCTAGAGCAGAGTTGTACCTCAGTTTGTCACAATTGGCAGTTGGAGCTTAATACTCTTAGCGCTGAGGATGTTGTAAGCTGACTTCTCATTGGCCCTCAGGCACCCCATGCCCACCCCACCCCCCACTCCCTAGCAGCCAGCCCAGCGTTTCTGACTTCCAGCTCCAGCCTGCTGGTCCAGGGACACGCGGGTCCCTTTTGCTTTATCCCATTCTGTGCCTATTAATAGACCAAGAGCAGCAAGGTTTGAGAACTTTGTTTTTTTCAAAGGGTCTAAAGGATATAATTAATAACAAATCAAGAAGCTTCAGGATTGATTTTCCTTTTATACTACAAAAGAGACTGGTTTTTGTTAGGGGTATTAATACATGTTTTAGCCGGTTGAGAGCTGATTTTACTGACTTTTCAGGAAATGTGTTTTCCTTGCTTATCAATGACTTAAAATAAGTTTGTGTTACTGGAAAAAATAGTTGATTTTTTTTTTCTTCAGATATGTTTATGAAGGGTGCTACAGAATGGGATACTCTAGAAAGGGGTAGTTTCTGAAACGAAATTGTCTTGTTCCCTGCTTGGTTCCTTCTGTTGGTTATTGGCATTCCGTGTCCTTCTTTTTCCTCATTGCTGACACAAGTTTATCTTGAATGGACTCAGACATTTTAGCTGATAGTTAAGAGTGTAGGTCTTGAAGCCAGGCTACCTGGGTTTGAACTCTAGCTCTGTCCTTACTAGCTGTTTGAGGTGGGATAACTGACTTGAACCCAGTGCCCGGGCTTTCCACTTCTTCGAAGGGGGGTGATACCAGTGCCCACCTTGTAGGGCATCGTGAGAACTGGAAGTCGATGTGCCTAAGGCCCTCAGGTCAGCTCCTGACATGTGGCAGCACGCCCGTCATCCTCGTGTACGGCAGCTGCTAGTCTTTGGCAGTCACTGACCTTCCTGTGGCGTCCCAGCACTCTGCGAGGTCAGGCCTAGGTGAAGAGTGCTCTCAGATACAGTGTCTGCCCTCAGTGAAGCTATACTGTTGCGGAGATTGATTTAAGTAAAAGAGTATTACTTAAAAGGCAAGTGCTATTACTCGGAGTGTAATTCACTCTTGAGTGGTGAACATCATAGAAATTCAGAGGAAGGGGATCACCTCCTCCAAAATATAAAAATCAGCTAAAGTTTAGGTTGGTTGGGAGAGAACGAAAAAGCCTTGGTAGGTGTATGTACAAATGCTTTCCACGACGCTGGACAGTGAGGTGGCTGAGGAAGGCTAGAGTCCCATAGATTCAGGTCTGAACCCCAGCTCTGCCTCTTAAGAGCCATTTGATTTAGAGAAATTTCACTCCTGAGTTTTGTTTGGTCTCCTCATAGTCACAATAAGAATGATTTCATTGCATAGAATCAAAAAAAGATTTGATGAGCTAATGTATGTAAAACTCTCAGCTAAGTGTTCAGGCCATAATTAGCACTTCAGGACCGATTTTGAAGGAAGATGGCCAGGACTCGGAGGTCGATTAGGTACAGAAAACTGTAACACACACACTTGTCCTTGCAGAGTCACCCATGGAGTCTGTGAGTGAGCTGGAATTGACACTTGTTTCTTTAGCCCACTGGACCAGTGTGCTTTTCAGTAACACGAAAGGCTTGTTTTATTCCTCACACTTGGCCCATTCGCACCCCTTCCTTTGAGAGAGGACACACAGGTAAACTTCAGACAACCATGGCCAGAGTGAGAACCTCCCCCTCTTCAGCTCAGTAACGCTTTACTGTATCATGGGGCCTAACCAGTAAAAACCAGCAAAACTTGGTTTCAAGGAGCCAGCACTGTGGATGTTCCAGTGAAGTGTGAGTATCCTGGGAGCCCTGTATATTGTGGAAAATATGAGGCACGTTCTGGCTCCCTTCAGTGTAAGGACCAGGGCTTATTTCTAAAGGCAACGAGGGTAATGGTTTCCCCTGAGGGCTTGTTAACCAACTCAGATGCAGCTGAGGTGGCTGGAGTGTTTACTGTAAAGGAAGGAGAATGTGGTTCAGTGTGGCATGTAGAAGGAGTAGGGAGATGTTGAAATCTCTTTGCAATCAAGTAGCTCCACGCCCCTGTGAGTGCTGGGGATGGTGTGTTGCAGCCTTTGCTGGGGGTGAAGAAACCGAGCTTGGCAGCAAAGACTAGACCATCACAGACTGTTAGGGGCACACCAGCAGCTTTCTGACTCTAAGAGAGGTGACTCACTGTCTGATGGCAGGAGGACTAGACTGAAGACACAAGCCTTGGTGTTTGCTTCTGCGTGGGATGAGGCGGATTCCCAGCCTCCGCAGAGTTTGTTGCTGGAAGTCATCTTACTAATAAATACATCAAGAATTCCGGTCTTTGTTCCTATAGTAACTGAGCGATTTCATAGAGCTGCTCCCTACCAACCTGTATTTCAGGTGCAGATGTGACAAGCGTGGCTCTCTAATAATCACCTGCACCTCTGCGGCACTGTAAACAGCAGATGTGGGTGCAGAGTGAGCAGAGAGTGGCGAGTGGCATGGAATGGCAGGTGGGAAGAAGGCAGAAGGGCGCCTTCGAGTATTAGATGTGCAAAGGAGATTGGGACAGATGCAGGACAGACCTGTTTTTCAACCATGTTGTTAAAAGAGTTTTGTATAGCAAGTCAGAACAAGGACCCTGAGCTCAGACAGCCGTTAGCCCACCCGGTGTTACAATAAGCCAGAGAGGCTGTGGAGAAATTTTCATTAAAATACTTGGAAACTAGTTAAATTTTAATTATTTTCCAAATAGCATTGGCCAGTGTGGCTCAGTTGGTTGGGGCATCATCCTGTAAACTGAAAGGTGGCGGGTTTGGTTCCCACTTGGGGCACACACCCTGGTTGCAGGTTCAATCCCCAGTCAGGGCACGTATGAGAAGGCAACCGGTCTGTGTTTCTCTCCTTTCTCTTCCATCCTCTCTCTCTCTAGAGGCAATAAAAAAAATAATTACTATTTTCCAAATACATAATAAATCCGCACTTTTAAGAAGGAAATGGAGAGAAAATCAAAGTGAACAAGTAAAAAACAGAACATCACAACTCCAAAAAAGAAAAAAAAGAAGGAAAAGTAGAGCTATTCAGCCGGAACAACCAGGGAGGAAAGGAAGTGGAACCATTGGGTTGTTGCAACATAGTGATTAATTTTAAGTTTCAGTTTGTTGGGTAAGCTGCCCTGGACTTGTATTCCCCATTGAACAGGTCATTCTGCCAAGTCCGTACAATCCTTGCAGCTAGAGATGCGCGAGGAGTACCTGAGAACTGCACCCACAGCTGCCCTAGTGCACGTTTGCAGGCGGTGTTCACACGGAGACAGCTTCTGCTGGGCCTGCTGCGTGCAGCGCTGTGGCCCGGCGCTGCGGGGAAGCGAATGCTCACGCTGGTTCCGCTTTCCGAGGGACCTAGAGTCGCTGCTCTCTCGGTGTGGAGGAACTTTGCTTAAAAGAGAAGTGAGTCGTATTTTCAAAGAAAAAAATTACTATTTATTTAAATGGAAATACTACTGAATTAAAATTAGAGATATTACTAAAATAAAATGTAGCTTTAATGTATGGACTGCTATTTATTTGCCAGTAAAAGGGATGGGTGGCCCAGATCAGACATCCTCCCTGGAGATGGAGGGCAGGGCTGGGCAGCTGCTGCTTGGTCCTGTGGATAAGGTTGGACACTTACAAATAAAAAGTTGATGAAAAGTTCTCATTTGTAACTGTTTGGGAAATGACTTCAGTCAAAAAGTTATGAAGTAGTAGCTTAAAGATATTTTAATCCCTATTCACCTTTTAAGTGAAAGTAATCTTTGTCTAGCGCTACAGTCTGATCGTTTTTTGTGAAGTCTAGTGTAAGTGTTCACCATGGATTTGGAGTCAGGCCTGCTGACCAGGGGACTCACTGCTGTCCTCATGCCCCAAGCAGAGCATCCGTCCGCTGCTGCTCACCTCTGGCTCCCGACAGGCTGAGCAAACTGACTTCGCGGGCCCTTGTCCTCAGCATCCTGGGTTGCCCGGGGGGTGGGTCGTTCACACCTTTTCTTCTATGTTAACTTTTTTGTTTTTCTGAGAACACATGTATTAAATGGGGGCCAGTGAAACAAGGAAGGACCTCAGATAGAAGAAGCAACAGGAGAGGCTGGGCAGGGCTGCGCTGGCCTACAGAGAAGTCAGCGTCAGTGACAGAAGTAAGCCAAGGTGGAGCTGCTGTTGGCTGACTGAAACGGCAGAGAAAAGGGGGCCTTGAACTGCAGACAGGTTCAGGGGTAGGCCTGGGACAAGCTTCCACTGCCCACTGCTCCCCTGGCTGCAAGTCTCGTGGGGACCCTTAGAGTTTAGGAAAGTGCAGATGCACTCCTGTGGGGGAAGAAAGGCGTGGGCACGCTCCTAAGAGGGAGAGCGTGCCTACATTAACATGTTTCAGAAAGGTATGAAAGAAAATGACTTTAAATATTTAGAGCCAAATAAATAAATATTCAGGCAAAATATAATAGGTGTGATTGGCTACAGGTAGACGTCCATGTCAGGTCGTGGGTAGCGCCCTCCCCATGGTTGCGCGTGAACTCCCCGCTAACAGCATGCGTCCAGGTCCACCAGAGCGGCAGGGCGTTGCCCCTGATGGTCGTGAAATGAGATCATTGTAATGTGATTGAACTCTGGGCCGTGAGCAGCGGCCGAGGTGCCGTGAACAAAGGCCCTGTTTCCATGCAGACAGTTCTCATCTGCAGCCGCCTTCTTCGCAGCACCACGGAGCTGCAGCTCCTTCCGGAGAACATGCTTTGCAGCTTTCTCTGAGGCTCGGGCCAGAGTGCTAGTACTGTAAAACCAGATGGTAGTATTACTTGACACAAGTTTTTTAGAAAAATATTGAAAATTACGGATCTAGGTACTAAACAGTCATTTTTTTTAATCCTTACCTGAGGATATTTTTCTTTTCATTGTGCTTAGAGAGAGAGAGGAAGGAGGCAGAGAGAAACATCAATGTGAAAGAGAAACATTAATTGGTTGCCTCCTGTATGTGTCCTGACCAGAAATTGAACCCACAACCTTTTGGTGTACGAGGTGACACTCTAACCAACTGGGCCACCCAGCCAGGGCATAATATCTCCTTGTACTACCTCTGATATGTATGAAGCACTTTGAAATTAAAATCTACCGTGTAAAGTGTAGAGGAGTGGTCTTAGGAGCGGCTCCAAGTCCTCTTCGGCTCTGAAGTCATGTGACACATGCTGCGGAGTGACTGGCCGGGGGGGGCACATCACCAAGAAACGGGTTTCCGCAGAAAGGATTATCTTAGCTTTCACAGGCGCTGCCTGTATACTCTGTGACTCCATTCGGGTTTTTTGCTCAACCTCAGTTACATCCCAAAATCTTTTATGAAGGAAATAAATTTGGAATATATAATCATGACCTTGAACTAAGTCAAAGGAAGCCTACAGATTACAAGTTGCCACAGCTAAATGACTGTAAAAGGTCAAAGTCAGCACTTTTGCATTTTATTTATTATTTTGAATGAATATCAAAAACTATAAGCCCTGACTGTTGTGGCTCAGTGGATTGAGGGCCAGACTGTGAACCAAAGGGTCATTGGTTCATTCCCAGTCAGGGCACATGCCTGGGTTGCAGGCCAGGTCCCCAATTGGGGACACTCGAGAGGCAACCACACATTATTTCTCTCCCTCTATTTCTCTCTCCCCTCCCCTCTCTAAAAATAAATAAATAAAATCTTTTTTAAAAACCTATTTACCTAGGGTCAATACAGTGTTAGGTGAAAGAAAAGCAGACTGTACAACTGTACGTGTGGTATGATTCTGATTACTGTCTGTATACAGTTGTGTTTAAGAGGAAGGAACGCCCTGGCTGGGTGTCTCAGATAGTTGGAGTGTCGTCCTGCATGACAAATGGGTATGGGTTTGATCCCAGTCAGGGCATGTGTGTAGGTTGCAGGTTTGATTCCCCAGTTGGGGCAAATACGAGAGGGAAGCAATCTGTGTTTCTGACACCAATGTCTGTCTGTCTGTCTGTCTGTCTGTCTCTCTCTCTCTCTCTCTCTCTCATCTCTCTCTTTCTCATCTCTGTATCTCTTTCTCTCTCTCACTAAAATCAATAAAAAATGTCCTCTGGTGAAAATTTAAAAATCTCAAAAGATGAAAAGGAAATACCCTTATCTCTATAGTTGTAATTTCTTATACCTAATGAAACTTTTATAAGTTTTCTTCATGCATTTTATTATTAGAGAAAATAACATTTTAAACACAAAGACATAAAAAGTTAAAAAGCAAGGCAAGTTAGTAAGAAGGGGAGAATTTTCTATTTAATGAGACTTTTCTGTTCATTGGGTTTCTTTTAGTGTTTCCTAGAACCCTTAAAAGTGACCAAGAAGTCTTCCCCAGGGGGGTGATGACGGCCGTGGCTTTACTTGTCTGATGACTTTCTTGGACAAAAATGACATCAGTGAGTCTGGTACATGGTGCTTCGCCCACGGTCATGACATGTTTACCCCAACCCACTCAGCGCCCCCCACCCGTGCCCACCTGCGGCCAGGAGACAGCTGTCGCAGTTACAGCCAAGTCTTCCCCTTCAGAGCAAAGCCGAGTCACCTGGATTCTTTGGTGCCGAGTCCAGGACCGTGTCCACCTCGACTGAACTGAGTGGCGTCACCTCCTCCTCTGATGTGCCCGCTTTCCACGCTTCCTCAGTAACCGCGAGGTGCGGCGCCTGAGGCTTTCCCAGGAGATGTGCTGAATTCGTTTTTTCTTCTTCATTTTTTTTTTTAAGCCTGGCCACCAAATGCCTTTTTTTTTTTTTTTTAAGATTTTAATTATTTCTTTTTAGAGAGGGAAGGGAGGGAGAAAGAGAGAGAGAGAGAAACATCAATGTGCGGTTGCTGGGGGCTGTGGCCTGCAACCCAGGGATGTGCCCTGACTGGGAATCGAACCTGCGATGCTTTGGTTCACAGCCTGCCCTCAGTTCTTCATTTTTAACATCTCTGAAATTTGGATGGTAAATTATAATCTTACAATTACAATTGTCAGGAATTTCTCTTTTCTTCCTCACTGACACATAAAATCACACATTTTACAGTTTGTAACATCATAAAATCAGTGTAAATTGGCCGTCGTGTGTAGAGTAGAAGCGTATAGTAAGGAAAAGAAAGCAAAGTGGGACATAAACTGCTAGAATACTGCTCACTAGAAACATGGTTAATATCTCTGTTCTACAGAGTGTTTGCATTGAAGGGAGCTTCACTGTTTTTATTGTTTCTAGAGTCGAGGAGTTTGGATTGACAGTGACATTTTAAATCTTAAGTCTTTATTTAGCACCACCTGCATGTGCAGTGAGGCAGAGGGAAGAGTTGGACTTCGCAGAATAGTATTCAGCCACTACTTTGTATTTGATATCGTGGACGTAAACCAAATTGCTATTATTTAATATTGATTGGATAGCAAATCCAGGGTGCTGACTCCTCATATTGTCCCTCAGCCTTGGCTGGGAATGGGCAGCTGCGG
Source organism: Tonatia bakeri (assembly GCA_004024845.1). Taxonomy (NCBI): domain Eukaryota; kingdom Metazoa; phylum Chordata; class Mammalia; order Chiroptera; family Phyllostomidae; genus Tonatia; species Tonatia bakeri. Next base: position 135,170 of record PVIA01001202.1, read on the forward strand.
GTGGTCTGCCCCGTGTTCCCGGTAAGAGAGGAACCTCACGCTGGCGGCCAGAACGGGTGTTGCGCTGTGCGTGTGGGTCTGAACTTCTGCCTGGCTCACAGGCACTCGATGCGTCTTGATAAGGAGGGGACTTTTCTGTCCTCAAACACCCAGTTTTCTAGGTTTAAAAACTCTTGCAGCAGCTTCATAAATAGGTACGACTTGGGATTTCTCTGGCCCCTTTTATTACTGTTTACACGTTACTCTGGCTCTCCCATTGGCGCTGGACTCATGTACTTAGTGGTAGACTCACAACCACGGAGTCAATGGAGAGATCTGGGAAGGGCCGTCGGGATGGTTTCTCCCGCTGCAGTGCTGAGCCTGTATTCAACGTGCACGTCCACCTCTCCTTCCTGTACCTGCAGTGAAGCTGCCGCCCACGCTGTCGCCACACTGGCCGAAGCCACCTTGCAAGGTGGGGGGCAGATCGTCCTGTCTGGGGAAACCGCAGCAGCCGTTGGAGCACTTACTGGAGTCCAAGATGCTAATGGTAAGAGAGCATAAATATTTTATTGGATTTCTTCCTTGTTTCCACTTAAACCTTCCTGAGTTTTTCTTTAGTGGTAGGCAATTGATGCCTCAGAAAAGTCCAAGAGCCTCTGATTTCCTTTCACTCATGGGAGCCTTGGGGCTTCCTGGGGCGGGTGAACGCCATGACGATGGTTACCTAACTGAATCGCTGATTTGAAGTGACTGTTCTGTTACCACAGGCCTTGCTGAGAGGGACTTCAAAATCAGCTGTGGGGCCCACCATGAGGTGGTCAGTGCCCTTTACTGTGGGTAGCAGAGACTCCCGTGGCATCTCCGCTGCCCACAGTAAAACACATCACGGCTGGGCAGTGTGTTGCGACTGGAAAACGGTGCCACCATCTCACCACGGGTCAGCCAGCAGACTGGCAAAGGTTCCTTGCGGGTTGGTGCTGTGGGTTCTAACCCTTACTGTGTGTGGCCTCCCCAAGGACCTCTGATTTGGCCAACAACATGCTACCACCCTGCCCTTCTTTCCCAGCTCTTTGACTCCCTGGGTATTGATGATGTCCTGAATGAACAAAAGGGATAAAATTAATAGAAATATGGTGGCAACATTTTACAGCTCCAGCCCAGCTCTTTGGGTCTACTCCAGCAGGCTCTGGGAGCCCGTCACCAAGACTCGGGCTGCCCGGGAAAGTGCCAGAGCAGTCTGGGTCAAAGAGGAGGGCCAGCCCTGTCATGTGAGACGATATGTGATTTGTATTTTAAATTGTACATATAATTAGGTTAAGTGGGTCAAATTGAGTACTCTGGTACTTTTTTCAAGTACAGTTGATGTAGAATGTTAGGTTAGTTTCAGGTGTATGAACAACATAGTGATTAGGCATTTCTACAAGGCACTCTCTGGTTTTGGAGATTTGTTGTTTAAAGTCCTAGAAAGAGGATAGATAATAATATAATTTATTTAGGAGAAAGTTCCTTAATGGCATTAGTGGCTGAAAAAAGTCCCTGGCACTTCCTGTAGGGTAGCCCCTAGGAACTGAGTGAGGTCCCAGCGGGAAAGTCTTTGAAGACAGACGCAGTGTTGCACTCTCCTCTGGAGCGGGGACGAAGAAAGGACTTCTGTCCCTGAGGGAAGAATAATGTAGGAAATATAAACAGCAGTTGTGACTCCTGAGAATCATTTATTTCAAAAACAAAACAAAACAAAACAAAAACCTGCAGCCAGCTTTCTCTGTGGGGCTAGGGGCTTCCTCGGACTGACCCCAGTAGAGAAAGAGATGACCTTAGCTGGTGCACTCACTGTAGGATGAAGGGCGTCTCATAGCCCTGTGTGTTCAGGATGGGGAGAACTGTGGGTGGAATGAAGGCAAACCTCCCTCTTTAGCAAGAATCTTGCTAACTTTTTTCTGTTCCTCATCTGAGTCCCAATCCACTCTAAATGAAAGGTAGGATACCTGTATGACATTCTTCCAAAGTGTAATTGCTGTTACTCACTATCCACTGCAGAAAATACTACTCTGTGTGGGTTTGATAGGAAATTTTATTATCCCTTCTAATGGTCTTGACCTGTCTGGGAGAAAAGAACAGACTGCTATAGTTCTGGCTCCTCCCCAACCTCACCTGTCAGGGGGGTGAATTTATAGGTAAGTGTAAGGACCCTCTGCGTCACTGGCCAAGTCGACCTGTTCAGCCATACGGTAAAGTTGAACCACACCCACTACTATTGGTTCCTGGAAGCCAACTCTTCAGTAGCTTTGGGTTGTGTGAATCAGTTCTGTTGATTCCATGTTGTTGGCTACATTTGTGACAAGACAAAACTCTGGTCCACATCCTAAAAGCCAGTGGTTCCCCAAAGTGGGGAACCGTCCTCAGTTTGTGACGGCCCTGCCCACACATGCTGAACTCAGACTTGAAAGTTGGAATTAATCACCTTCTCCATGTGGCTTTTCTGTATCAAATGAGCCCACTGAGTTGTGCCTTATTCCAGCAATTTTAAGTGAGACTGATTATTTCATTTGTCCTTTGAGTATCCAAAGAGTAATTTTTATATTAGATATGACCCAAATAATCTCTGATGCTCCTGTCCAGTAACGTTTCTATCCATAGTGCTACAGCATTTACTCTGGGACTGGGACATAGGAGTTCTCTTTTCATCTGTCTTTCACGTTGCGTCCTGCTATCAACATTTGTCACTTCTGTGATGACAAGCTTAAGGAGTCTGCCAGTGCACCAAGTTCACTTTTGGGAAGAGTTTATTAACAGGAAAGAACCAGAACAAGGTGCTTTTTTGGAAACAGTTACCACTAGGGGGAAAATACATCTCAGATTCCAGAGTAGATTTTAAATGAAAATCCTACTAGCAGATGACTCTTCTAAGAGCAATTTGGATATTGTTCAAGCTTGAGACAGGCACTTTTTGGCATCTTCTAGGGTGGAACTAGAGGGAATGGAGGCTTGACAGAGTACAGTACCCAGGGAGAGGGACTGGGGCAGTGTGAGGAGATGAAAGAGCTGTGTCCTGTAACCTGTAGGACAGCATTCTCAAGTTAAAGACGTGACCCATGCACAGCAGCAGTTTAAATTCCAGGTCCCCGAGACAGACTCGACAGTCTCGCACCCTGAAGACTTCCCCTTTTTTTCTGGGCCCTACCCCATCCCTACTCTAAAGGTGGCTACTCAGGCACGAGCATGACTTATTTCATGTATGTTTTCCCTCTCTTAGTTATAGTTAAATGAGTCTTTGATCTCTCAGGATGGAGCTTCGTGGATGGTTCAATGTAAAGATTTTCACAGGTGCCTTTTTTTTTTGTTGAAATGCAGATAGAATTACCTTGGGCTGGGAAAAATCTCTGGATGTGTTCCTTTCTTCTTTTTCTTTTTTTAACAGTTATTTCTTTCTTTTCCCTCCCTAACACACCTTCATGTAAGAAATCAACTCATTTTAAAATTGCCTTTGGTTCCCTTCACCCTGCTGTCCTCCGTAGCCTAGAGCCCCCTGTGCTGACGGCTCCAGGACCACGGCCGGCGCGCTCACACAGGGCAGAGGAGCTCTCTGAGTGATGTCCACCTCTCACCCAGCCTTGCCGCCCACTGTAGCAGTCCTCAGGGAACCAGACCTACTGGTCTTTTCTCTTCCTTCCTTTTTCCACCAAAAATAATGAAAACTCAGAACTATAGTGGCACTTGGCCACCTCAGAAATGCTCGTCTCTCTGAGACTTTATTGCGATCCATGCGGCTATCTTTTATTCTTAAAGCTAGATGGGAGGGAACAAAACGGTAACTGAAGTTCTTAGTTGTCAACAAAATCAGTGGTATCTCCTTCAACTGTTATCCCATCCAGCCTTTTACCGTAGCTGCTGAGAAGTGTTATCATTTTTTTTATTTTTATTTTTTAAAGATTTTATTTAGCCCTGGCCGGTGTGGCTCAGTGGATTGAGCACCAGCCTGCAAACCAAAGGGTCACTGGTTCGATTCCCAGTCAAGGCACACGCCTGGGTTGCAGGCTAGGTCCCCAGTATGAAGTACACAAGAGGCAACCACACATTGATGTTTCTCTCCCTCTCATTCTCCCTCCCTTCCCTTCTCTCTAAAAATAAATAAATAAAATATTTTTTAAAAATAAAATAATGAAGATTTTATTTATTTTTAGAGAGAGGGGAGAGAAAGGAGAAAGAGGGGAAGAGAAACATTGGTTGGCTGCCTCTCACACCCCGACTGGGAATACAACACATGACCTTTTGGTTCACAGGCTGGCACTCAGTCCACTGAGCCACACCATCCAGGGCAGTAGTAGCATTTTTTTAAATGGCTGACACTTTTTCTAAGGTTGTCACGGGAAAAAAGGAGTCATAGCATTTGCTGGGCTTTCATTTGTTTGGTTGTTTGGCCAGATTGTAGAAATCCCGCTACATAGAATGTTAGTATTTTGAACTTTCAAAATACAGCATTTTAAATTGTTAACCTAATTAGGGTCATGTCTGTGCTCTTTTATAACTAATTTTGGAAGAAAAAATTTTTGGTTAACGTACTTTTTAAAATCATTTTTTATTTTTCAATTACAGTCTATATACAGTATTATATTAGTTCCACTGTACACCCCAGTGATTAGACATTACATACTTTACTAAGTGATCATCCTGATAAGTTTTATATCCATCTGACACCATCCATAGTTATTACGATATCGCTGACTGTGTTCCCTGGGCTGTAGTTTACATCCCCATGACTGTTTCGTAGCTACCAATTTGTGCTTCTTAATCCCTTTATACAGTTCGCACCCATCCCATCAACTGTCAGAATGTTCTCTGTGTCTGTGAATCTGTTTCTGTTTTGCTTGTTTATTTAGATTTTTAAATTCACTTGTTGATAGATACGTATTTATTGCCATTATATTGCTCATATTTTTATCTTTTTTTCCTTCTTCTTCTTCTTAAAGAAAAAGGCATTAAACCCTATAACATTTCACATATTTTTGGGTTGGTGGTAATGAACTCCTAGCTGGATATTCTAAAAGCTGCATGACTTACTAAGCTGATCTTGGGCAAGCAAATTAACCTCTGTGAGCCTTAACTATAAAATTAGAATAATGATAGTTCTGTGCTCATAAGGTAATAGTGAGCATTAAAATAATTCCTACAAGGTGCTTAGCATAGTGCTGGGCACATAGAGACATCATAAACATGAAATTATTATTAGCTGTGAGCATAAATTTCTTCTCTGTCGTTGTCCCAAATATTTCAGGTTGTACAGAGCATGCAGTACAGTCGCGGGCCCTGTTTGCCTGCCTTTAGGACAGATCCAAGCACTTACCTTATATGCAGGTAAAGGGTTTATGCTCAGAGGTGAATGCTGTAAAAATGGGAATAGATCAGAAGCCCTTTGCATCACCCTGGGTGAAGGAAATCGAAGGCACCTTGATTGAAGGGGACATTGGTTAATGGCTCCCGCATTTGGTTATATCACGCCCATTGGGCAAGGACCACGGTGCCCTCCAGCCCGTCATCTGCAGTAGTTAGTATGACCTCTGTTATTCCTGATGGCACAGTCTCTCTTCAGATCTCACAGCTGCATTGTATTTCAACTTCCACGGGGAAGGGCGACTCCTTCACTTTTCCTCATTATCACCACTGCCATCACCCATTAATACTGACCACATGTCCTCCCCTTCCAGCTCTTCTTTAAAAATAAGAGATGAAGTGCCAGTCCTCATCTCGACAAACTGTAAAACGCATCTCTCATGCTCTCTTTTTTCTGCGTTCTTCATTCTCTGGACACATTAGTATATGGACTTGCTCCCAAGAGTCAGCAGAGATGTAAATGTTAAATTAATTTAGGAAATATGTCAGTGTAGCTCCTCCAAAAAGTGCATTAAATCACTTTTTGCCTCAGTAATTTTAATTAAAGTTTAAATAAATGCATTAAATAAAGATTTATTGTAAGAGTGCATTTTCAGTCATTGTAAAGCATAATAATAGCTTTAAAAGACGCTGCACTCTTTGATGCTATGATGCTGTTTGTACCTTTAATCCAAAGGCGATAAGCACATTGCCTCCAGGACCTGAAGCGGGCAGCCCCTGAGCAACAGGATTTTTTTGAGCATTGAGTTGCAGGCTGCAGGTCCCCCTGAATGTCCTCAAGGAGCAGTGCCTGTGGCAGCTGTGAGTTTTTAGGCCACTCTCTGTAAAATAAATGGCCTTCCTTTCCACTAATAGGGAGGCCTTAAAGGAAGCTAAGAATCTAGGATGATGTTAGACCCTGCTAAGGTATTGCCTGTTCTATAAGAAAAGGCAAATGAAGATTTGTCTGTTTTACAGCTGTTTCCCTGTTAGAATCATAGGTCTTTTTTAAATGGAGGGGGTGGGAGTGTACTCAGAGCCCTGGAAAGATTACTTCATGGGAGAGATAAGGTGATGAGAGCTCTGAGTTGTGGTTTAGAAAGGAGAGGGGTAAGTACATGAACTAGGCCTGCAACTGGGGCTGACTAGGAAGCTGGTGCTGTGCTGGGAAACTGCAGCGGTGGGGCGCAGCCCCGCAGATAGACACTTCGCGGTGTTCCCCGAGGGCCACTCTGGGAAACATGCTTTCTCTGCAGATAGGGTTTTCCCCACTTGAGTCAGCTAACTGTTCTCTTAGGATGAATAGTTTTAGTTCTGGGAAATGTGTTGTTAGATGTCTATGTAAGAAAATAACTTTCAATTTTGCTCTATTTTTGCCTTTTGACTATAAGTGTTGCATATAAATATTTAAGATCTTCATCTTTTTCTTTTTTCATTCTTCCCCCCCCCCCCCGCCACACCCTGCCACACTACTACAACCACTGGGCAAGCTCTCTCGGCATTATTTCACCTTTATCCAGTGAGTGGGACAGGGTTCATGAGCCCTGTGTCTAGAAGTCAGTGCCACGATAAATCTTAGCAAGGGCAAACAAATAAATGGCATCAAAATACAAAGTCTAAAGGTATGCTGTCCAATATAGTAACTACTCACCATGTGTGGTTATTTTAATTTAAATGCAGGTTAATTAAAAATAAATAAAATTTAAAATTCAGTCATTCAAGTTACATTAGCTACATTTCAAGTTCTCAGTAAACCATGGCCCAAGGCACTGAATTTTTTGTTTAATTTTAATTTATTCACATTTAAATTTATATAGCCACGGGTAGCTAGTGGGCACTGTAAAAGAATACATGGGCACATTGCCCTGGCGTGTGTGACTCAGTGGATTGAGCACCAGCCCGCAAACCAAGAGGTCACTGGTTGGACTCCCAGTCAGGGCACGTGCCTGGGTTTCAGCCAGGTCCCCAGTAGGGAGCATGTGAGAGACAACCGTTGATGTTTCTGTCTCTCTTTGTCCCTCCCTTCCCTGTCTCTAAAAACAAACAAATAAATAAAGCAAGCCTTAAAAAAAAAAGAATGCATAGATACAGAATATTTCCATTGTTGCAGAATTCTCTAAATTAAAGGCCATAAGAGAAATACCGTGGTCTTCTGGCAAGTTGTGCCCCCTCTGTACAAGGGCAGACAACACAAATGCTCCATGAGCCTTGCCTCCCTGTGACCTTCTCTGCTCATGGACAGCATGGCTTTGCTTTAAAAAAACAAACAAACAAAAAAAACACCCAACCATGTGACTGCAGTAATCCACAGCCAGTAAACAGCTGGGCAGCGGGATGGCAAGAACTGGCCTATTTCTGTGCACTGCAGAGTCCCCAGAAGGAAAGCCTGAGACAAGGCAGTGGCAACACTGACACCCACTTTCTAGTCTCCTTATCCGTGACCCAGGCCACATGTACATTTCGACTTAGATGCCTCAGAAGTGCAAGTTTCTCTTCCTGGATACATGCATCTTCAAGCCCTGCTCTCTAATGGATTCATAGCAACAAAAGATCAAAATGTCCAGAGCCTAAATAAATAAAATCTTAAAAAAAAAAAATTAAGCCCTGGCTGGCGTAGCTCAGTGGATTGAGCATGGGCTGCGAACCAAAGCATCGCAGGTTCTATTCCCAGTCAGGGCACATGCCTAGGTTGCAGGCCATGTCTCCCAGCAACCACACATTGATATATCTCTCTCTCTCTCTCTCTTCCACCCTTCCCTCTCTAAAAATAAATAAATAAAATATTTAAAATAAATAAATAAATGTCCAGAGCCTGGTAGATCACAAGGCTGAAAGTAGCTGTTGCTATCGGATTAATTCCAGATCTCACAATGAAGCATGGCTGCTTCTAAGAAATGGTAACATGGAGAGGCGCAGCGGGGCTCTCAGTCCAAGAATGCCCAAAGAGGTTCACAGCTCTCTGCCCCGCGGGTGTTACCCATCCAGCCCTTCCATGGCACTGAAGCTTGTCCTCCTTCCCTACTCCCTTCATAATGACCTCTTGGAGTCCAAAATGCCTTCCAGAGGAGCTCTAAGAGGGAAGTAGCAGCTTTTTACTCCCCAGTCTTCCCCATCCAGGGGGGTATGTCGATGTCGCTAATTTGAGGGACAGCGGAGAATATTCAGTCCTCTTTAGTGCCGGGGGCATCGTGAGTATGCAGTAACTGTTAACTACTACTGTTACTATTAAAGATTCGCACTGAATGGGAAGAGACTTAATCTTCAGGGGGTTGCTTTTAGCACTTCCGGGGCACCTTCATGGGTCTGGCCCAGTAAGCCTCCATTTGAAGGGAGCAGGTAGTGAATCACACTAAGAACCCCGCTTCAGAAAGCCTCTGTTACTGATGGAAGCATATTGTCCCTCAGGCAAGCTAGGCAGACAAAACAGAGATTAGGTTCTCACCATTACCAAGCCTTTCCTGTCACTCATCAGACGTAGCCCCACAGTTGGGGGGCTTCCAGGTGTCAGTTCTTTGGTGCCTTTGTCTCCTGTGAAGATGGTGACCTGTGGATACCTTCAGAAGGAGCAGGCCTCTTGAAAGTGCCATTGTCTTTCTCCTTGCCCAGTCTGCATGTCCAAGGGAATGTCTCGCCTCTCTATACCAGTATGAACTGGGGTGGCCTCAGGCATTTATGATACATACACCAGGAATTGCTAACCTAGGCTCTTCTATTTGAAGACTTGAAGACTAGGAGGGAAAAGAGCGCTTTTTACAATGAAACGTTCAGCCACTATACATTGGTCTCTATTCTTAGGAGGCATCTAAACTGTGGCCATGTCCTTCAGATACTGCTTTCCATGTTAAAGCCTCCAGAGTTGGCTCCTCGAGGTCCAGAAGGAATTAGCATGCGTTGTCAGGCCACAGTGGCCTCTCTTCCTCTATTCCTTGGTCTGACTGTGCCAGATACTCTCAGTCTGAGGGGACTGCTGAGCCAAGGGCGTTCTGGGCAGATTCCCAAGAACATACCTGCCATCTGGCAGATGGTTACCATTGACCATGGTCTCTTCTCCATCCCCAGCGTCCGCAAGGCCAAGTTACATGTTTCGTTATCTCATTCTCCTTCCCTTTAGGTCCCCAGATCTATCTGAGTCTTTGTATTCGAAAGACAGATTCTGATCTTAGATGATTCCAGCTCCTTGTACAGAATCTTGGTGCCTCATTGCAGGTAATATTCTGTGAAGGGATTTTTTTGTAGCATACGAAATTCAGAGCCATAGTCGGACAAGTTTAATGGGAGTCATTTCTATTCAGTAACGTGGATTGGAAAGTGGGTATTAATTGAGCATGTAAAAAAGAGGATTAATCACTGTTCGCACAAGAACCAGAATTTCATCACAAGAAAAATTCTTGAGAATGAAGTTTTTAAGGGTCTTGGGTAAAGGGGACTTTCCTCTTTTTATTTACGTTTCTACTAGGGTTTTGAAGGAATGTCAGCGCTCTGTTATTAACTCTAATAGCTTGCACATCGCAGCCAGTATGGTTTGGGGCCCTCTGGCTCTCAGGTTACCAGTGTAAATACAGGGATTCACTTCCCAGATCTACCATTTGCTTAATAAAGAGCAAGTGTGCAGAACCCAGCAGCAGCAGCCTGGCAGAGCAGTAATCTGAACAGGATAAACATGCTTTCTTTTTGTGTGATGCTCTCTCTCCGTCCTCCTGCCAAGAGCAGGATATCAAATGAAGGGGAGGTTGTGGTTGGAGTCAGTAAAGTGAATGTCTAAGTGGCACCTGCTTCATTCAGCAGATCTGCTTTCCCGGGGCCTCCCACTGCACATCTGCTCCTGACAAAGCCGCTTTTCTCCTCCTCTTGGTCAGCCCAAGAGCAAAGGCCCAGCAAAGGAGACATATTGGTTTGGCTTTGTCAACACAATCACCTGTGACTTTATAATTACACCAAACTTCATCATTAGAAAGGCCCCAATTTAGAGATTTACAGAGCCTAAATGAGGTTTTCGATGTGAAATTGATAAAGACATCTTTTCTTTTGGAAAGCTGGCAGCTGGGTCTGAGAATCACTGAAGGGTCTATATATGGGAACCGAGACCCTGCTCCAAGCGAGACTACAAAGGCCTTGCTATCAGATCGGCTCACAGAGGCGCCCAGCAGTTCCGACTTCGCCCAGCCCAGCCTCTCCTCACAGCGCGGAGCTTCACCATGTATAGCTCTGCCGTGTTGTTCTCCAGAGCTGATAAAGTTTCTCGCCTAAGGGGTGGGGGCGAGGGTGTTAAAATAAATTGATGGGGTAGGACAGCAAAGGAAAAAAAAAACAAAGCCTGTGATATAAATAAGGGAAATGCCAGGGAAATATATTTTAGGTGAATGCAGAGCATCCGATTTCAGATTGAGTTTCATCTAAACAAAGGCCGTTCTTATCACGTTCTACAGTGTACGTGCGACTGAAGCACATTTATGACGTGGAGCTGACTCACCGGAAGCTCTGGAATGGTTTTAGAGCTGTCCTCTAGCTATTTAAACCTAAATTAATCAAAATCAAATAAAATTAAAGATTCAGCTCCTCAGTCACACTGGCCACATTGCAGGTACTCTGCAGCCACCACACTGGCCAGCACGCAGAGAACGTGTCCGTCTTCACAGTGCGTCCTAGTGGGCAGCATGGCCTCAGAGGCGGGTCTGAATCTCCTGAAATGGCCTGACAACTTAAGTAAGCCTCGGAGCCTCTATTTCAGCCTTGTTGGAGGAGGAAAAGGAACTTACTTGAATGGTTTGGGAGCAGCTCTTCCAGCCATATTAGACTGTGATCTTTATCTTTTTACCTTTATATTTTTTTTTCCTTCAAGAATCTCATGTCCTTTCTTACCCTTTTTATAATTTTAGGAATGTCTGCTTTCTGCCGCCCTGCTCCCCAGCCTCCCCCTTCCTTAAGCTTCCACCGCCCTGCTGTTTGACTAGAGAGTTCTTTTCTCATTAAAGAGTGCTTCTGGCTAACAAGAGGCCATGTGAACACGTAGGCACCAAGACTGCAGATATGAATTGTTCATTTTGTGGACAACATGCAGCGTGGACGACACTCCTGGGGAGGATCACTGAGCTGGTGGCACACCTTCCACTCTCAGTGACTTGGGGACCACGGGCGAGACCTTTCATCTGGCTTCCTCCGTTTGCCCCCCAGCAGCTGCCATGTAGTTGCTTTGACTCCTGAGAAAGAACCTGTACGAAGTAACACTACCTCAAATTTAGATACTGTCTTTTATCTCAAGATCTTAAATCATATAAAATCACGGCAGCCCTATGAGACAGAAGTGGCCTGTTGGTCTTATAAATAAAATATAGTCAGCTCTTAGTTGCCACTTACAGGCTGTCTGTCGTGCAGATTACTTGTGACACATTTTAAATCCTTGGGCAGTTTCTCTGAGTGGGCCAGCGAAAGCCTGGACCATCTCCTTCACCCCCACCCAGCTGCTGAGTACTTAAGGAATACAAACTGGTTTTCATATTAGCTTAAGGAAGCCGTAATTAGGAAATTAAGTCTGCTACAAGAGAAGCACGTCGTAAATTCCTGTTGAGGGGTGATAACGGGAGGAACGAAGACCCACTTTTATAAAGACGAGGGCCGACAGTGCTTGGTGCGCAGACGTGTTTACTGGAGGATCTGTAAAACTTCCGCGGGGGGGCGACACTCCGGCCTGGAGAGTTTTCCCAGCTCCATGCTGTTGTCAGGCTTCTGTGGCAGGCAGTGCCCATCATGAGCGGTGCTGAGTGTGCCACAGGGGCCATCGTTAGAGGAAGAAGGAAGCAGCCAGAGGGCAGAGTAACCGAGAGGCTGCTCTTCCAAGTGCTACATCCTGCCCGTCACCTAATAGTAACCACTGATGATTTTGTATATGTCCATTATTTCACTAAGGGTTACAAAAGGGTGATTTCTCTACTGTTATTCCTTCTGCCTTTTTTAGCTAGAATTCTTTTATAAAGAACTTTTCCCACCCTGACCCAGTGGCTCAGTTGGGCATCATACTGCAAAGTGAAAGGTCGCCAGTTCGACTCCACGTTGGGGCACACGCCAGGGTGGTAGGTTCAGTACCCAGTTGGGGCGGCGCATAGGAGAGGAAGCCAGTTGATGTTTGTCTCACATCGATGTTTCTCTCCTTCTCTTTCTGCCTCCCTTCATGGTCCCCAAGGCCAGGAAGGGTTATCTAGCTGGCCATTCAACCCAGAAGCGGCCACTGTGTGCAGAGGGCAGCACAGTAAATAGGTTGGGGCAGGGGGTTAATGACAGGGACCCAGAGGAATAGGTTTAAGTCTCCATTTTGTTAGTCTGACCAGTTGGTTCTGCTTCCTGATCCTGAGCCTCTTTCCCCTTCATATCTAGTCCTTTTTGTTAGGCCTCAGCTGAATTCCTGTGGCACCCCTCTGGGGCTTTATTACTCAAGTCTTGTCACCTTTACAGCTCTTCACCACGTTGCAGGCTAAGTGATACATACATCTTTGAATGAGTTTCGTTTCTGTAAGACAAGTAAGTCCTGGAGACCTAGTAATATACAGCATGAAGGCTACAGCTAACAGTACTGTATTGTCTTAAAATTTACTGAAAGGGTAGATCTTAATTGTCTTCACCAAACACACAAAGGAGAAAGAATAGAAATTGTAACTAGGTGAGGTGATGAATATGCTAATTAGTTTGGTTGTGGTGATCATTTCACAATATATACATGTATGAAAAACATTATATACACATACATGTATGTATATAGACACACATATCAAAACATAAACTACCGGCACTAATACAGTCCAGATGGAAAAGCAGGATAAAAGTACTTGGTCAAAATGCAGCTTTTTCAAGATAGAATCCTTTCTCTGTGAAGATCAAACCCTAGAACTTGTCGGTTTATTCCCACAACCAGTCAGTGGTCCACAGGGTCTCACTGCCTAAAGCAAATTCAGTTCTACCCTTGTGGGCTCTCAGGAAATTCAGTGTTTTTTGTTTCCTCAGTGATACTCTACGGATTGTGCATGTGAAGGTTTGAGAAACCAGGACCTCTTTGGAAGCTTCTTTGCATCGGTCTAACCCTGTTTAGGTGGGAGAGCCAAGGGCTAGATGCTGGGCACGTGGAGGGGGGGGGGAACATGTTCTTTGTACTAGTCTCGCTCCTTTTGTACCTATTTGAAATTTCCTACAGTAATAAATTGAATATAATAACAGAAAAATGAGTCTCGGCCCCTAAGTCCGGGTAATCCCGATCGGCCCTGTTCCCATTTCCGCACCTGAGTGCTGTAAACTCAGCTCCAGAACCTCCTCCTGAGGCCCCCGTCGTTCAGCCCTACTTCCGTTTAAGAATAGCAGCGCCTCACCTGTCGCCCGCACCCCGTCCGCTGGGACTTGGACTTTCTCACCCTTCTCCACGATGATTTCTTCTGGAAATTTACCGGGCGGTGCCCTTCTCTGTACTGTCGATCTGAGCACGTACGTGTTCCACGAGCTTTGGGTGAACACTTCTCGGCCCTGCCGTTTCGGTTTAAAGCGCTCGTGGTCAGATCCGCAGGCCTTGGAGTCAGCTGGTTCGGCCGCACGCTGGGAGCTCAGTCTGCAGGGTATAAACCTGAACAGGTTTGCGCTTCTGAATGCTGAAGCACAAAACCGCAGTTCACTAATGTTCCTGGGCGCTCCAGTAATTTCAAGAGGAAATCATGACATGATCTCCAAAATATGTTTTGAAATATATTTACTAATAAAGTAAAAATGAAGTCATTTTGTTCATCTGGCTTATAGGATGGGGGCAAGAGAAGTTTCCTGGTGGTCTGCAAAGTCAGGCAAAAGACACGGTGACACTGTCCTACCCAGAGAGAGGCACTGCTATGGAAGTTATTCCAGAAAGTAATTTTCCCGAGTGCGGCTTGAGATGACGTAGCAAATGTGGAGAGAACGTTGGATGCGGAGAAGTGCCTGTCACACTGAGGCACCTGTGAGGCTGCTCTTGGCTTCACGAGAATACTTGGTACTTGCCTGATGTAATACATATTTTAATCCATAAATCCCTTAAATGCACCCAAAAGCCATGGACTTAGAAAACACGGAAAAGGAAGATTAAATGTCCCAGAAGCAGCTAATATAACAGAAACAGAACCACTGGGAGAGAAACGCTTTTTCTGTTTCCCCTTGTCGCACCCCCATGAGGGTTACCTGGACCTCCTTTCGTTTGACGTTGACATTCTTTTGATGACCTTCTTTCTCTCACCCCGCGTCTGTCCTCTTTCCATCTGGCCCCTGTTTGTCACGCTCAGCCTCTCGACCTGCCACCCATGCACCGGGCTGGCCCCTTCGCCTGACTCCCTTTCGTGGTCTCCGTGTCTGTGCTCGCACCTGCCTTGCCTGTTCTCTCCTGTACTGCTGGTTTTCTTTCCTTCGGTGTCACTCACAGGTGTAAGTGTTTTTTCAGACCTGCAGGTGACATTTGTAAAAAGACTTCCCTCCTTCCTGTCACCCTAAAAACACCTGTTGGTACCCTTGATGGCTCTTTAAAAACTCCAGAAGTTGCTTAGGTAATAACAATGCATGCTTTCATTCATTTTGGACTTGCTCATTCTGTTCTTCCCAAGCACAGTCCTCGGGTCCCCGCGTAAGCTGTGTGTCCCTGACACATACACTTCAGTTTTCATGTCTGTAAACTGCGGAAGGCATTACATTGTAAATTTTAAAACCTTTGGGTTTTAAGAATTATTTCTCTTCTACCTTAGTTGATAATTTATTTGTCTAGCTCTCTGTTTTTTCTCTTGCAACCATCAATATTTTTCTTCCAACTAAAGATATTTCCGTGACCAACTTGGAAGGCCTTTGGGCCGCCAGATTCAGTTTCAGCAAACAACAATTCCCAGAGGCTCCCAGACTGCGAGGGCAGATGAAAGGGCCATTCTTCCCTGGCCGTCTGTCCTGCTCTGTCTTGTCGCCCTGCGGTTGGGGGCGGGCAGCCTGCAGTTCCGGGGGACCCCGGCCAGGCCTGCAGCTCTGTGCTCTGCTAGGCTCAGGCCTGTGTTCCTCATTTCTGGAGGGGCTAGAAATGTATAAGGGTGGTGACATCATGTCATGCTGTCCCTGATCATATATTTAATATTCCTAACATCGATTTGTGGTTTGGTCTGGATTATTGACCTACCAGTGCCCTGAATCGGCAGCTATTTCACACACAGTGATGCCTTCCAGCGCCAGTTCTGACGGTCTCCGCACTTCAGAGAGGACGCTGCCCGCCAGCCCATCTGCCCTGATTTCATGGCTTTTATCTCTAATCTTTACATCTTTGAAGGCCTTCAGGGAGTGATGTGCTTCCTGCAGCAGCAAGTCGCTGCTGAAAGGGGATCTGCGCTGTCTCTGCTTTCCTTTCTGTTTCCTGCGGACGCTAGTCCAACATCTGTGACCCCAACCAGATCCGTCGGGCCTCTTATTCAAAGTCATTTTTGAAGAGCAGCTGACATTTCTGGGTGCCTGCTGCACGCCAGGCGCTGTGCCAGCCCCCCCGCCCAGTCGGCACCTCCAGTCCTCAGCACCCCTGCGAAATCAGTAATTACTGTTTTACGTACTGGGGAGTGAGACTCACAAGCCTTTAGGCGGCAGAGCCAGGGTTCACAGAGGTCCTTCTGACCTGGAAGCCTTTAATGGAAATAAAACAGCCTATTTTACCGTCACATAAAATGTACCTGGACAACCACACAGCATTTGGCTGCATGGCCTCAAGCATGCTGTGGAGCTCAGTGGGCTGGAGCGTCATCCCAACAGGCCAAGGTTGCAGGCTTGATCCCCAGTCAGGGCACATGCTAAAATCAACCAAGGAATGTGTAAATAAGTGCAACAACAACTCAGTGTTTCTCTCTCAAATTAATAAAAAAGTGGGGGGAGCCATTTTTCTAAAAGAAAAAATAACTGTGCAGACATCCTACTTCATTTGGGAGCCGAGCGAAAAGCTTCAAGACTCCTCTGTAGAGGCCAAAGCTGATAGGAATGTGATCAAGTTTCTAAAATATGTGAAGAACACGGTCAGTTCTCATACTCCATTAAGCATCTACTGTGTTCAGGTTGTTCCGTATTTGAACACACTGTCTGGCCAACAGTCTAAGAAAGCAGATTTACACAGAGAAAAACAGTAACTACTTGGAAACAGGTTAGCACAGAGCTGGTACCAAAGGAATGGTGGAGGCAGTGAGGTCACAGGAAGGAGAGAGCCTCGTGGGCTGCTCTGTCTGGGGAGACTCAGCGAAAGGTGTGGGCAGTGTTAGAATAGGACTTAGGTTGGCAGGAGATGAGTCTAGGCTGAGGGGTCCGTCGGAGCAAACCCACGTGGTGTGGAGAAGGTACACTGAGGAGACAGCTGTGGCTGTAATGAAGGGGTAGTTTAGGGTGTTTGTGGAAAAGGCTTATGTAATCCCCCAACTGTTAGCTATTTGGACTTTATTTTTCCCATAGTAGAGAGCCACCAAAAGTGTGTGTGTTCCCTCATACAGCAGGAAAGGGATGAAACTCACTACCTTAGGAGAGGTCAGGAGCAGAGGAGATCAGCTCATGGATGGTGAATCCCCAGTGTGCAAGGCTGCGGACCCTTAGAGTCACTCTCACTGGTGCCCACGGTGTACCACGAAACCTCCCCTGGTGCCACCTCTGGAGACACACCACTGTAAAAACCTACGGCCTCCTGTTCCAGAGAAAAGAGCCAAGCCCTTCAGCATGAGCAGATGATTTGCATTTTCAGAACGTGTCCCCACACCTGTCCCCCTGTGTGGAAGTCGTAGGCGGCCCCTCTGACTGCTGGACTGCAGTGGAGCAGTGGCTGGTGCAGGGCGGTCATGCAGGAAGCTGAGCACAGTACAGGCAGGAGCTGAGGGGAGTGTGTCTGGGGCGGCTGAAGGGAGCATGGACCGGGTTTGCTGGTGTAGTGTATGGGACTTCAAAGACGACTTGCCTTCAGAGTTTTTGGCCTGAGCAACTGGAAGGACGTACTTGCCACTTACTGAGGTGGGAGAAGAGGGAGGACTGTCACGAATGGTACCCAACTGGTGGAAAAGTAGAGCGGGGCCAGGTTTCATGGTCTTTTACAGGGAGACGCGGTCCCTGAGCCAGCAGTTCCTCTGGGGATTTTGGCCCAACTGCTGTTTGACAATGAAGTCCTTGCTCTGGGTGGGACCCGAAGTTCATAAGTCACCTTGGCCTCCTTTTCCCCTTTGGCCAGTTCCGTAAACCTTCGAGAGACGCCGGAGAGGGGCAGCAGTGAGCCCACAAGGACAGTCCTCTGCTCCCCGGCCCCTGCTGGCCACCCTGGTCAATGGCAGGGCGCTCTGGTGAGTGGACAGACCCCCAGGAGCAATAATGACTCAGTCTCTCTCGGTCTCTATGTTTTTGCTTTAAATAAATCTTTTATCTGTTTACTTTTGAGTTTAAAGGGGAAAGAAGGGGATTGGATTTACTTAACTGGATGAAGTCTGAGGTTTCGTAGCTTTGAAGGTTCGGGTACTAGAAATTGGGGGACTTGGAGTGTGCACCCCTATGATGAGGAGCTCGCCTGCCGTCCAGGAGAGGGGAGAGCGCCTGCCCCGCCCGCTGCTCCCGGGCCTCGGCAGCGCCCAGACGACAGGGGCGCGTCTGGAGGCTCCGGAAAGTGCTCTGCAGACGCCAGGAGTCTTACTGCCGGGATTGTGCAGGGTCTCTCTGACAGACAGAGGAGCACCTCAAGCCCTTACAGTAGCATGTGAAGGGCTTCCTGGTGCTTAATCAATTGAAATGACCCAGAATACAAGCTTAGATTAACGTACGCCTTCTAGATTAGGGCTAATCAGGGACAGGCCGAGCAGATGTGGGGACAGTCCCAGCCTGATTACTGTACCTCAGCATTTAATCATCTCTCTTCCAAGGGCAGCCGGCCAGCTTAGTACATGCTGAGTTTCCAAGCTTCCAGTCCCCTCCCCCTTCGCTGGCCATGGACATAAAGGCTTAAAGGCGGCTAGGTCAGAGACACTGAGACGATTTAATCTAATCCGTGTCCAAATGGCTGTGGGTAGAGAGGGACTCGGGGAGGGTGTGAAAGAGAAGAGAGAGATTGATTCTAAAATCCCCACAGTGGAATGGCAATGCATTTATTTAAGGTAGAGATAGCCTGAAACTGCCTGTAGAATATAACGGAATTGGGATTTTTAAGGCATTTGAGGTTTTTTAATGAAATGACCCCATAGGTGGAATTTCTCCCCCTGAAAACCTCTTCACATTATGTAGTTGCTGTTACCAGTTATCCCCTCTTGAGACAGCTCTGTGTGGGAGTCATTTCATCACCCAGTTGTAGAGGGCAAATTTATTCCTTCCCTGATTGTGAGGATGAAATCTTTAAAAATGGCTTTATTTGGATGAGTTCTGAATACAGGGGTTCTTCCATTGCTGTTTTCTGCACTGGGAGCTCCCATTCTAAAACAGCCTCGTCACCCAGCCGCTCACCTGGTGCAACCATTCGGTCCCCAGGACAGATGCCTGTGAGCTCTCAGAAGGCAGGTTTCATTCGTGAGTGTCGAAAACATTTACTGAGCTCCTGCTGATGATTGCAAGGGACTCAAAGGTGGAGGCCCATCCCTCCCTTAAGGAATTCACAGGTTCCTTGGAGACAAGACATGCAAACAGCAATAATGAATAGTCCTACTGCCTCCGTGGAGTCCAGTAAAAAGTGCTGTGGGAGCTCGGGTGACGAGGTGCCCGGACAGAAGAACGGGAGCCCATTCCAGGAACAGGCCGAGAGCAGCTGTCCTTCCAGGCCGAAGTGACGGTGAACGCACGTCATGGAGATGTGTGTTGAGGCCCCCAGTCAAATAGTTCCCCGGGTTGGAGGGTGAAGTGGGAGGGGACTCGTGGGTCACCGGGCTGACTGAGCAGCAGGCACTGACACGAAGGGCGTGGGCACCTGCAGAGGGGTTGGCCTTCATATCTCATGGGCCACGAGGACCCGTGAAGAATTGTAAAGGAGGGCCGCAAGACCAGTGTGTGTCCCAAGGGTCCTCTGGGTAGAGCAGTGTCAGACGACGTGTATTTCTGCATTTAAACCTTTCTCCATTTTGTTCTAGGGCAAATCTTCCATGATACTAAAACCTGTTTGTTTTCTTAAGGTTTTATTTGTTTTAGAGAGGGGAAGAGGGGGAGAAAAACATTGATGTGTGAGAGAAACATCTGTTGGTTGCCTTTTGCATGCCCCCAGCTGGGGACCTGGCCTGCCACCCCACCATGTGCTGACTGAGAACTGAACTAGCGACCTTTTGGTTCACAGGCTGGCACTCAGTCCACTGAGCCACACCAGCCAGAGCATACTAAAACCTGTTTTAACGGTGTTGGACATGGACCCACATCATAGGAAGCCAAGTATGTCATAAACCAGAGTGAAAGAGATTTAACTTGGACAGTTCTTTAGCTTCTGTCCACCCCAGCCCTAACCCAGAGTGGTTTCTCACAGGTAGGAAGAATCTCCTGCTCCCAGCAGTCCCTGTACTTGTCAAGTGTGTGACTTGTTCCCCATGTCTGGAGCTCTCGGAACTGAATCAAGCCCAGAAGCAAGAGCAGTGAAATGAGACCGATCGTTTGCTCCAGGTTTTACTTGCTGTCTGCCAGTGTGGGTTCTTTGGAGGACTGCACACTGGCTTTGCTACTGTGTGTTTTTGGTCAGTTCATTAACTTGGCCTGTTTGGACCAGAAGGGAAGATGGAAGCGGTGATCATGATACACTGGGGCGGCTGGAGGAGACGTCCTCACACAGACTCAGGCCCGTGCCTGGCGTAAGGTCGTGCAGTGGGGCCCAGCTTGCGTTGGTTGAGGCCAGCAATAGACTCCCTTGGCCTGTCACCCTTGAGGCTGTCTCGATGCCAGCTTACAGCACGTTTTGGGCCTCATACTGTGGGGAATGGACCCTGAACCAGAGCCAGGCCTGGCCTTGAAGGAGCCCTCAATAAAGGGAAGGCCCACCTACCTGCATTAACTGAGCCAAGCCAGATTATGTACCACCTCACCCAGAAGAGGCCACTTCCATTATTGGCTGGGGCTGGGATAGAGCAGGCCTCCAAGAGGAGGGACAGCTGAACCAGGTTTTAAAGTGGAAGGAGCGGAGAGTGAGGAAATCCAGGTAGTGAGCAACTAGAGCACAGGCCCAGAGAAAGGAGCGTGACCAAATGTGGGGGAGCTAAGGGCAGCCCAGGGTGGTTGGGAGCACAGGCGCCTGCCAGAGTCGGGGGGATGAGGCTGCGAAGACGGACCAGGGCACACCGTGCCACACGTGCAAGCTTCATGCATAGGCACTGGGAACCTTTTTAACATGGGATTTGCAAAGTTTGAGATTAGGGGCATGGCATGTCATAGAAAGATAATTTGGGGGGGCAGGTGGGGTAAACCGAAAGAGGAATTGATTAGAGACAAGTGAGCGCTATTTGGGAAGGTCTGCATAAAGACGCTGAACCCCACGGCCCTCTGGAGCAGCGATGCTCAGCCTCGTCCCTCTCGCAGTGCACGTGAACTAGTTGCTGCTCATCTGCAGCCCACCAAAAATACGCTGTGTTTTTTGCCAGTCTGACAAAAAGACAGGTATAGTTGTGATTCGCTCACACCAGATGGCTAGTGTGTTGGCTGCTGCCATTTTTTAATTTGACAGTCTAAGGGGAAAGAGGTCAGTGCCCCCGGTGTGACTCAGCTGGTGCATGTTTTACAAATTGTAGAGGCTCACCCGCGTGCCGTGGCACACCGATTGAATATCGCCACCCGGCCCCTTGGCCTGCTTTCCCCCCACTCTCGTGTGCAAGTGTGCTGGCCTCCTCCTCCTCTTTTTAGGCCTCAGCATCTCAAGTGGGAGGGGTGGCAGGCTGTGCCCTCCACTCCTGTGAACACACACCAGGGCAAACCCAGGTTTCCACAGATGGCTGGCATCGAAACAACACCTGAAGCCCCGTTTCATGTTGCATCATCAGATATGTGTCCCTCGATGGGCAGCACCCTAGGAAACAAGTTAGATCCAGTTTAACATTGTAAAGTAACATTCTATTTTATTTTTGATATTTTTGTGAGAAAATATTCCTCTTTAAAATTAATAGTTAACCTCATCAAAGTGATACATGGTTTTAAATCTCAGAAAGAAATAAAAGCTTTTTTTTTTTAAAGATTTTATTTATTTATTTTTAGAGAGGGAAGGGAGGAAGAAAGAGAGAGAGAGAAACATCAATGTGCGGTTGCTGGGGGCCATGGCCTGCAACCCAGGCATGTGCCCTGACTGGGAATCGAACCTGAGATGCTTTGGTTCGCAGCCTGCGCCCAATCCACTGAGCTGCGCCAGCCAGGGCAAATAAAGGCCTTTTTTAAAGAGACAGTACCTGGGGGGCAAGACTTCATGCCCTTTGTTTCCGTTATGTTTCTTCGCCGCCCTGAGTAGTAGTCTGGCTGCATCATTTCTTGAGTTGACACGTTATCACAATTTTTTGATAACTCAGTTTCTCTATACTATTATCACATAAAAATTGTTCACTATAAGATGAATATAATATTAGGATTAATACTTTTTAAGTAGCAATCCACTGTTCTACCCAATTCCAGAAAACCCCTCTCGGTACTTTTGCTCACATGGTCACACCATTTCCCCCCTGTCCTCTCAGCTTCGCCGCGCAGCCCGTGCCCTGGGCCCCCACCCAGCCCCGGGCTCTCCACAGTGGGTTCTCTCTCCCGGAGCCTATGGGCTCCTCTCAGTTTTTTGTGCACCCTTCAGAGCATCCCAAGAAGGTGTGCATGAGCGGTCCGTTTTTAGAGCCCTTCCATGTCCGAAAATGTCTTTACTCTGCCCCATACCTAGTTGACGTGGTGTCTTTTCATAAACTGGATATAGGATTCTGGACTGAGTGCATTTCCTCTCTGACATTTGAAGGCGTTCTTCACCTTCTAGCCTCCGGGCTCGCTTTTGAGAAGTCCCACAAGATTATGGCTCCCAGGCCTTTGCATGTGATTCTTTTTTTCTTTCTGCAGTCCTTTGGAACCTTTGCATCTGTCGTGCTGAGCATCCAGTGACCCCTTTCCATCTGAAAGACATGTTTTTTAGTTGTAAATATTTACTTACTATGTGTCTGATAATTTCCTCCCTGCTGTTGTTTCCAGTCTCTCTGGAGCTCTTGCCAGAGGTGGGGCCTCTGCAGTGTCCTGTCTCCTTTCCTACTTTCCGTCTTTTAACCTTCTTGTTCTTCGGAAGATTTCCTTGACTTTATCTTTGTAATGTTTTCAGAATGCATTTCATCTATTTGATTATTTTACTTAAAAATTTTCTCATATTTCCCTGGCTGGTGTAGCTCAGTGGATTGAGCACGGGCTGCTAACCAAAGCATCGCAGGTTCGATTCCCAGTCAGGGCACATGCCTGGGTTGCAGGCCACGGCCTCCAGCAACCACACATTGATGTTTCTCTCTCTCTTTCTCCCTCCCTTCCCTCTCTAAAAATAAATAAATAAAATCTTAACAAAAAAAAGAAAGTGAAAAAAATTTTTTCTCATTCCCTTTAAACAAAAGAATCTCTTTTGTATTTTGTTTGTTTGTTTGTTTGTTCATCTAGAGAGGGGGGAGGGAGGAAGGAAGGCCGGGGAAAGAAACATCTATCGGTTGCCTCTTGCAGGCCCCCAGTCAGGGGCCTGGCCCTCAACCCAGGCACTGACGGGGAATGGAATCGGCGACCCTTCAGTTTTGCGAGACGACGCCCAGCTCACTGAGCCACACCAGTCAGGGCAAGCATCTCATTTTTATGCAATAAATCTCTTCTCTCTTTGAAGACACTAGAGATTGGGGCCCTTGTTTTTGGTCTTCTGCTCCCCACATTGTGTCTGCTATCCCTGCGTTCCTTAGGAGCGATGCACGAAGTGCCAATTGTCCCGATGTGCCGGGCAGAGCAAGGTGACCAGTGATCCTCGGGCAGTACTGGGGCGGCAGGCCAGGTTTTTTCGTTGTCTCTTCCCCCCACCACCACCACCCACCTGCCAGATACACCACTGTCCGTCTTTTCTTGGCCTCTCCCGGTCATTTTCTCCACTCGGTGGGTGAGCATTGTTGTGGCCTCCTGGTCCGGATGGTTAAATACCGGCTTTTGGCTAAGTTCTGTTTTTGCCTCTGCGCCCTCCCTGCAGGAGTGAGGCCTCCAGGGCCCTCCGTGGCCGGCGCGTTCACTGCTCTGACAGATGCGAAGCGCCGACGTTCGCTTCGCGTCCTCCGGAAACAGGGCACCCCGTGTTAGTGCTCTTCTGTCCCCCTTCACTGTAATTTAGTTTCAGGAGGAAGAGGAGTCTGATGCATACATGTATTCTGTCTTATTTAAATGTCATATAAAATTACCAACTTTCCTTCTTAGGAAAGACTGCCCTTTCCTGAGATTACATGCTTCTTCCTTTCTTTGTGTTAAGCGGTCCTTTCTCCTGTGAAGTAATAGTGATATTAGGAGGTAGCTGAGTGTCTTTTATTTTTTTAAGTTGACCCCAAAATGTATTTTAAAGTTTTACTGGTCTATGAAATCTAAAATGAGAAAACTAATAACCTAGGATTTTTTTTTTTTTATAAGCTGACTCTGAATGGAGCGGCGGGGACCAGAAGACAGGACAGGATGGAGGGAAATGTTTTTTCAAGCTGAGAGAAACTTGAACATAGGCAGGAAGAGGGTCCAAGAAGTCAGCGTAGCAGAGTATCAAAGGCAGTGATGGTGGCCTTTCCTACAGGAGGAAGAGGCAGCCAGAGGGTGTGCTTGTGGAAGGGGTTATTCATACCTGATGGGCTCCACCTGGTAAAGTTAGGGGGCAGGCAGGGTACTCTCTTGGCAGGTTGGGGAAGCCCCGCTTAGAGGCATATTCCCACAGTTTCTCCTGACTTTTCCTTCCTGGTAGTCTGTTTGAAGGAATTAAAGTGGGTGGGGTGCGGGGTGTCTTTGTGCCTGGGCAATGAGGGTGCAGATGCCCAAGGCTGCAGAGGTTTCCCGGGACTGCAGCTGGCTGTCCTGTCCGGCCAGCACCCGGAAGCTGGCCTGGTCCCTACCAATGGCCTCCCTTTTGTCTCCCCAGGACTGGTCCAGATCCCTGTGAGCATGTACCAGACCGTGGTAACCAGCCTCGCCCAGGGCAACGGGCCGGTGCAGGTGGCCATGGCCCCTGTGGCCACCAGGATATCAGACAGCACGGTCACCATGGACGGCCAGGCTGTGGAGGTGGTGACGTTGGAACAGTGACATGCAGCCACATCGTGGCCTCGTTTTCTAGTCTACTTCAGAAATTTTTACACGTTTGCAGAGGTGCAATCAAATGGAATTAAGTCTCTCGACTTTAGAAGAAAGTATTGTTAACCCTTTTTTTAAAAAGGAAGAAAGCGGATTTTGGAATTGCATTTTTTAAAGCACCACTCTTTATTTCCTGGGACTGGTGGAGTAAGATACTGCGTGGTCAATTTCACTGTCCCGAAAAAGCCAAATTGTGGCAGGACTTCTTTCTGCGGAAAATGTGTATACTTAAGGTGTGTGTATGTGTGAGTGTGAATATATGTATATGTGTACATACGGAGATACACATTTACATATATATATAAAATATATATATGGGTGTATATATATATATATATGTATATGTATGAAACCCGCATGGAATTATCTGTATGAAATTAAGGTGCACTGTGGAAAAAAATAATTCACCCAGTTTAGTGGGTGTAGGGTACGTGGCCAGACACAGTCACCTGATTTTTGTTCATACCAGGGTCATGCGTTGAGCTACTGACAAACTCAGGTGGAGGTGACCATGGCCTTCACCGAAGCTGCCTCCAAGTGGCCACCCAGAACTCTCCCTGCTGGACCCACCTGAGGAAGGAAGTCCCAGAACTGGTAGGGTCCAGCAGTTGTGCTCGTGAGGTCCAGGGGCCTCGTGGTCTGGCAGCTGAGACGCTCCTCGGGCTGGCCCAGATGCTGACCTTGCCGCAGGCAGGTCAGTGTCCTTACGGCTCCCAGGCAGGGACAGGAGGGTTCTCAGCCTCCCTTCTCCTCCCTTTCCCAGGAAACCTTCTCGATCTCGTGACTGTTAAAACATTGCTTTGGTTTTAAGGTCAGTCCTAAATTGGTCATATATATGAACTGAAAGTAACAGAAGTATTAAGGGTTTGAGGAGTGTGTGCACTGTGTGCTTGGGAAAGAGCGGGAGTGGGAGGGGGTGGGAGGAGAAAGGAAGGAGGGAGAGAAAGACCTTCAAAGACCAGGGCACACCAGAGGGAGCATTTTTCTCCTTCCTGTAACTTTCTGTAGCTTTACAGAGAGGAGACTGGAACTGACAGGGCACCTGACTCGGGAAGGTGGGCCATCACCCTGGGGATGAGGGGGCACAAGAAGAGAACAGGACGGAGGGTGTTTCCTGAGCTCCGGGATCAGACCCTTTCAGAAGGGACGCTGCCATTTTCCCAGGCGCGTCCTGGTGGGCCCAGGCCTGCACAGCCGCCTCCTCACCATGCCGATTGGTCTGGGCATTCCGTGTAACTATTAGTCTGTGAGTTCTCAGCCGCCGGCTCCGAGTCCCCGGTGGTGAAGGCCACCTGGCTTTCCGACAGGCCAGATCTCTGCTCCTTGAGTACAGGGACAACTCTCCCTCCCTCCTTGGCCCGAGTGTGACAGTGTATTTAATGTTTTTTTATGCAACATTAAAAGATTATTCACGTCTTGCTCAGCCTTTCAGAAAAGTTTCTGATTCTTGTATTTGCTTGTTTTATATAAAATTATCCAATGTTCTTTGTATGTTTTTTTCTGTACGTAATGGGGGGAGGGAAGGGAAATTTACATATAAACAGTCCTAGTTCTACAATTTGTTATTTTTTTAATTATTATTTTTTATCGTCATTGTGAAGCTGTCCAGGGACTCGAAAGTCCTTGTTCCTTTGTGGTGAAAGAACCTCCTAATAGTTTGAGAAATTGCCAAGAAGAAGAAAAGCGAAACCCAAGTAGCAGAGCATGGATTCTGTGTTGTTTTCCATTCTGTCTCTTACCACCTCATTCAATAAATAGTTACAAACGTGGCAACGGGAAGTGGAACTGCTCGTCTCTGCAGGAGCTCTTAGTCTCTACGACCTCTTTTGGGGTAGCTCGTGCTTTGTGAACGGTGTTTGTACTCCACCTTGGGGTCTGTGAGCCACGCCCCTTGGCGGTGTGAAGCCCCTTCAGGACCAGGCGGGGGCGGGGCCTCCTGCCTGCCACCATGGCCAGAGCCGCCCCAGTAAACCAGTTCCACAAAGTGCTCCCCGGGGAGGGCGGTCGAGCTGGAAGAACCCTAAAGGTGGAGTTCCTTCCCTAGGGGCTCATTGCATTCCACGATAAAAATCGGGACGGGAGAGGGTCCAGTGCATGCGGGCTCCCCCGCACCAGCCCTCCGTGAGTGTTCAGTGCTGCGGTGGACTGTCCTTGAGGCAGAGGCCCGGAGCAGTATTGGTCCTTCAACCCCCACTCCCTGGGTTCTCTCTCCGCTGGCTGCTGTAACACGGCAGCCGCCGTTTTTCTAGCTGTCCTCCTGCCCCACCTGTGCCAGGCCCTTCCCCCCAGGCCCCCGCCCCCCGCCACGGTCCTGCATTCCCAACCTTGGCCACTGCCTCAGCCCAGACGGACGCCTCCTGGGCACCTCCACCACCCCTTTCTTCCTTTTGGTTGTTCTGGATGTTTGGGTTGCTGTCCAGCTGGTGGTGATTGGAATGCTTGAATGGGGAAGGCCAGAGGGGTTTTCCTTGGTGGCAGTGGCTCCGTAAAGCTGGTGCCACCCTTCTGCCTTCTCGCACAAACCTCACACTGTTGCCTCTTCACCGAGAGCATGGACCAGAGAACAAGGACTGATTACAGCTGAATCGACCAGACATCACTGCCACTGGCCACCCATGGAACAGCTGGGTTCTCCAGAGAACCTCCTTGCGGGGATGGTTTCTCTCCAGAGGCGCCTTACTGTACACGGTCACATTCTGTTGGCCTGGCTGGACCCAGATGCCTTTTCCACAGGCATGCATCCACCTCTTTGGTGGGCCTGCTGGAGACCTGTGTGTCTGTTACTGTTCAGGGCACCAATAGGAGCTGCCAGCCCGGCCACCCGCAGGGCCCAGGTAGGGGAAAAAGGCTGAGGGGAGTGGAAGCAGTTCAGGCGTGAGAGGGAAGGGGAACATGGAGACGTGCAGAGCGCAGAACATCTGTCCACAGAAGACGGCCTCTCCTGAGTGTTAGCAGATTGCCACCCTAGAGCAGGAGGGATGTGGACCCTGGAGCCCCGTCTTCAAAATCCTGCAGAGAAACCCAGCCTGGTGGGGCTCAGTTGGGCGTCACCCCACAAGGGGAAAAGGCTCGGATTCCATTCCCGTCAGGGCCCGTGGCTGGGGTGTGGGTCAGCCCAGCTTGGGGCGTGGAGCAGAGGCAGCCAATCCGTGTTTCTCTCCCTCTCTTCCTTCCCCTCTGTCTAAAAACTAATTCTACAAAAGCTCTCCAGAGAACCTGAGGAGTCCAGATTTATGTATGAATCGCCTGATTCATCAACAAATGAAAAACCCTTTACTTATTCTGCAAGCAAAATAAAACCCACCTGTAGAGCAGTCTGGCCCGTGGGTCTGATTGGTTTTTCATGAATGCCTGCCACGTGCCAGGGCAGGGCGCAGGGGCGCAGCATTGCCCTCGAGAAACGGGCTGAGAGGAGACATTCCTGCGAACAGGTCGCTGCAGCCCGGGGCGATGGGATGCCACCTGAACCCAGTGCTGCAGCAGTAGGAGTTCTGTTACCTCGTTTCATCTCCAGAAGGGTGTTCTGCATTAAAGCAGTGTCTCATCCAGGCTGTGGACGAGAATCTGTGTTCGGAGAAGCCAAGAGATTGGGCTGGGAGGTTTCGGCTCTGACTCGTACATCTGAGAAGACCTGTTGGTGATGCTGGTGACCACTGGAGTTACCTGGATTCAGTGAGCTGAGGCCAACCAGAAGGGCAGGGGAGAGGAGGAGCTGCTCACCTATACGCTCAGGCCCAGGCCAAGCTCATTTCCAGCCACAGCTGACAAATGCAGGAAGAGGGCCTGCCCCTCCTGCATTCACCTTCCCCCTCGCTAATGCCCTCGGAGCCTCAGCTGTGGGCGTGGTGGTGGAGTCGTACCAGGCTCGTGGTGGGACCCTCTGGTGTGAGCACCAAAACCCCTCTGGAAGGACACTGAGGCTTAATTATTTGGAGCAGAGGCTATGTGGGGTGAGGAAGAAGAGCCCACATTTTCCCTCTGACCTGTGTCTCAGTGGGCTATGGGCCTTCAGGTCATCAGCCCAAGCCAGGCTGTGGCCTCAGCACAGCTGATGCTCAGATGCCAGAGTTGAGGACACCTGCCAACTGGTGTCTGCCTGGCCTCTGCCCTTCACTCCAGGTGGGCAGCTTTTGGAGAAGACCTACGTGGGATGGCGGAGGCAGCGCAGAGGGGAAATGTGACATAAGGACGGGACTCAAATGAGCTGGAAAAATGTTTTTATTCCACCTGCCATTCAATTCCTGGTGCTGCGCCTTAAATGAGTCCCCAGCCCACCTCGAGTTTGAGTTTCTCACTCCTGAAAACTGCTGAGCTGATACCAAACATTTGCCAACCATGTGCCTTGGAGTGTATTTCTGCAGAGTTGAGGGGAAGTGGGGAGGGGCAGAGGGCAAACCAGGGTCCCCTGAGAGCCTGGGACTTACCCAGAACCAGCTTGGAAGGCAAGGAAAGCCTGTCCCCTTCCCCCCCCCCCCCCCGCCCAGCCCTGTTCGGAGGCTTTATAACTTATTTAATATTTGGGAGCAAAAGCCGGCAACTGTCCCCCAAATCTAATACACTTGTAAATAAAGTTGTTGGTGCAACTTAGCTGAGTGTCAGCTCAAATTTCTTTTGAATTTATCTACTCTTTAAGAAACTAATAGTTATAACTACCAACTGCTCAATGGCTGCTCTGCACAGGACACTATGCAAAATGCCTTACACCTTTATTTCTAAATTACCACCAGCTGAGTGCTGAGCTCAGCCCATGTGCAGCCTCTCCCATAGGGTAAGTGTGCCATCCACAGTACTTTCCAGAACTTCACACCTGGAGCAGCCTCCCAGTGGCTGGGCCTTTTCTGTTGTGTGTACACACACACACACAGGAACTTGCATACAGCAGGCGCTCAATACAGCTCACTGGAGGCAGGAGCCCTGGCCGGGTGGCTCAGTTGGTTAGAGTGTCGCCTGATAGGCCAAGGTTGCAGGTTTAATCCCCAGTCAGGGCTCACATAAGAATCAATGAATGAGTGCATCAATAAATAGAAAAATCAATGTTTCTCTCTCTCTCTCCCTTCTGCCGCACCCCCTCTCCCACTCCCCCAAAATTAAAAACCTTTCCTGAACAGCAGAAACAGGGAGGCTCTAGAGCAAAGCTATCTGCGGGCAGAGTCAGGGACACGTGTCCTGAGCGCAGTGCCCAAGTTCACACCCCAACCCGGAGCCTGCTCCCGGGATGCTGCAGCTGATTGGCCAGCTGAGGTCATGTGTCTACCTCTTGGCCAATCACCAATGGCCAAGAGAACAATGAAGCTGGGACCCTAACAGCTAACCCAGTGCCCTACATTACCTCTACTAAAGATCCCTCCAGGGTTTATTAACGTCTAGAGTCAGTAAATGAGTCATGGGGCAATAACGGTGTGCCCCACCGGCTCACTCCCACCATCTCCACCAGCATCAAGGTTTTTAAAAGCAACTTTATTGTGACTTACATACTACTACATCCATCTACAGCCCAGGTCTTCAGTTTACAAAATCGTGCAACCATCACTGTAATCTAGTTTTAGAGCATTTTCCTCGCCCCCAAAAGGAGAGCGTTTTTTAAACTTTCCTCCCAAAATGGTTTGAAGCATATTACATAAAAGATGTATGCACTGAAATAAGAAAGTGGGAGTGAGAAATCAAGACCAAAGAAAAGGAGACCACACGTTTGCCCATGGCGGGGTCCCACTGGTGACGTGCTGAAGGTTCCCTTGCGGCTCTGCTCTTGGTAAAGAGGTTCCTGTTGCGAGAAGAAAGGAACAGCCATCAGTTAACTCAAAAGAAACAAAGCACTAAATACTTTTTTTCAAAGGGAAACACCAAGGTGTTTTACATTCACCATCTTCCATAACACGTTTATAGCCAAAGCCATAGCGATTACTTCCTTAGGCTTTTAAAGCCTTGTGCATTACTTTAAAGCAGGCAGTTTTGAAGGTGTTCTGGGAGGGGCTAAACTAGCGTGGCATTTAAATATTCACAGATCATTGCCTACCTAAGGAAAGGGTGAGCCTGAGACCAATATGGGGAACAACCGGTGGGTCATCTGGATGGGCTGTAGCAGAGGGGTGTGGGGGACTTCCCCCTTTCCCTGGAATCAGTCATTGGGAGGTACAGCTGAGGACAAAGAGTCCCCCCGACACACACATTCAAACCCACATTCTCCAGAGAACCACCAAGGACAGGAGCTCCGGTCCTCCGCCAGGGCTTACTACGAGGCAAAACCCGCCACCCCGGCTGGCCCCTTCTCCGTCCATCCATAGGACCTTCTTCGGAGAACAGGGAGAGGAGCCATTAAGGTCCTCGGTCTCAAGGGCAGCACTTAGCTATTATGATTTCCACCTTCCTTTTCCCCCCTGCCTGCCCTTCCACCTCTATCCCCCAGTCCTGAAGGATCTGGACGGAGAGAACAGGGGAGGTGTCTGTGTCTACGGGCAGATCATACCGCAGCCCCAGCGCTGCAGGTCCCACCCTCCCTGGGGCAATCCAGAGGGCGGCAGCAAACCCAAGTCAGAGACTGGAGTTTCCAAGTGGTCTGGAGTTAAGGATGGCCCATGTTTACCAAGTTATGGGATTCACTCAAACAAGAAGAGAGGCAGTAGGAGGTGGTCAAGGCAGTAACTGCCGACACTGAAAACACTGTTCAAACCCATGTATAGCGAAGCCCTGACTGGTGCGGCTCAGTGGGTGGAGCGCCGGCCTGCCAACCGAGAGGGGGGTGAGCGAGGCAACCAATCCATGTTTCTCCCACACACTGATGTATGTGTTCTCTCCCTCCCTTTCTCCCTCTCTTCCCCTCTCAAAACAAAACAAAACAAAACACAACGGGGCTGCTCTATCTACACCTTGCCTGTCCGTAACCTCTGCAGAAAGTGTCCTTGCTTTTCTTATCCTAGAGGCTTCCAGCACCCCCTGCCCCCACGATGCCTTTCCAGGAGCTGAGAAGGCTGGTTCCCAGAAGCCAGGGACCCCCCAGGACAGGGCAGGACAGCTACCACTGGGAAGTGGAGGACGCACTCCCAGGCGATCTTCCAGAAGTGTCTGTTGATGGGGCTAAGCAGGGACTCTGGGAAGAGGAGGCCCTCGTTGCCGCCTGCATCGCCATCCCTGAGGCCTGCTGTCTCCTCTGCCGGCTGACCTCTCTCACCTGCAAAAACCCAGTCGGAGCCGTGGCAGGGGAGGCCTCCATTCCTGGGAGGTGAGGGTCAGGCTCCCACAACCCTTCTCGGGGACTGAACACCCAAAATGCCACAGCCCCCTGTCCGTACCACTAGGGCACCTGGCTTTCCAGGGTCCGTCTGCCGTTTGAGAAAACACACATGCACTCTGAATGCAGAACTCTTCGATTAATCTGTAGATTGTCCATCACAACAGTACTTCCAGTTAAAACCTGTGTGAGCGTGAGCTGACTGTGGCCCCGATCATGGCAGGGGAGTTTAGGGAGAGGCACGCGCCCCCACGTGGGCGAGGAACCAGCCTAATCATAAACTGACATCTGACACAGGGACAAGGCATCTGGTCCAGGCCCCATCTGAGGTTGCCTCCCACTGCCGCACCCCGACACCTCTGCCGGCACATCTCCCCAGGTGGAGGGCCCACCTGCCGTCAGTCTCGGCCCATCCACCAGTCAGGGCACTCTCCTTTGGGGCGGCACCCACGTGCCTTTCGGGTCTGCCCACCGCTCCCCGAGGCAGGGAGAGCTTTCAGGTCTCCAGGTCTCAAAACGTGGGAACACAGCCTTCCCGTTCCCACCCAAACCGTTCCATAGCTTTTCCAATTCCGACTTTTCCTGGAGATCAGTGAGCTTTTTCCGGTTATAAAGTGGACCAGATTTCCTGCACAGCCCTCCAAGTGAACGCCAACAAAGCTGGATTAAAAAAATGCTTTATAACTATCTCTTTAAATGTGTCACCAAGCTGGTGATTCAGTCACCTGCAGAGGGGCTCCCGGGGTCCAGGACTGCCGCAGGCCTGGCCCTGTGCTCTGACGCGGACCCTCTGCAGATGCTGCTCCGCACCCTGGACCCTGCCGCCTGGTGCCAGGTGCAACCCAGCCTCCGGCTGTGCCAAGGGTCTCCGATGTTCCCAAATGTGCACCCGGTGGGGCAAAACTCACTGCCCACGGAGACCACTGTTCTGTGTAGTCCTGGTTGTGGAGACCGCGTGCCCGGCCTGTGTCCTAGTGGCAAGTGACCGTGCATGGAAAGGGCTCACACCAGGGCAATGCCGTCCTCCAGGCTAAGGGCCATGTCCAAGACCCTCAATCTTACCTCCCACACACCCTCCCCGACCCTCCTGCGGTCGCTCGGCTCCGCCGTGCAGTGCCTGCCCCTGGAGCTGCCCCTTCCTGCCACTCTCCCTGTGAGCCTTTCCTCTTGGGCTCAGTTTTGGTGCTTCCTGTGTTTAAAGCCTTCAGAACCGCCCTTCACCTGCACTGCTTGAAGCTACTTTCTGTCCACACTGCCCGTGGGTCGGGTCGTCGCTGTGCCCATGTCACCTTCCCAGTAAGCACTATGTGCCAGGTCAGGCCCCGGCCACACTGGCTGACACGGCTGGCAGCAAGCCCGAGCCTTTGCCGTGAGCGTCTGAAAGCAGTACCAGTCGGCCCGTTGCGGCTGACTTCTTCCCGCATTGAGGTTGGTCCTTGGGGGCCTGTCATGGTGGGGTTGGGTGGCACTTTGCCTGAGGACTCAGTGCTGCTTGGCTTGGAAGAGGTGGGACCCCTGCCCACTCACTCCACCCTCAGGCTGCAGCCGCCTGCTGGGCCCCAGACTCCAGGGAAGCTCCTGCCTTTGACCTCAGGGGAGGCCCAGGGGCTGTCCCTACCATGAGGGTCCCTTTCCTTCCTGAGGAACTGCGGCTCTGGGGTGACCGGGATACTAGGTGCCAGAGGTCACACAGAGAATGGGAAGCTGGAACACAATTCCCTGTCAGGTTCCAGGGCCTCCCTGTCACACATCAGGTACTGGGCATGCAACTGTGAGACAGCCTGGCCCCCAACAGCTTTCAGCTGCGGGGGAAGCAGGCCCCTTAGCAGGTGCTTTCAGTGAGGCGGCCAGGCGCTGGGACAGGTGTGCCCTGGGCATCTGAGATGCCACCAAACTGCAGGGTCAAAGGCTGAGTAGGACAGCTTGGGCAAAGGTGAGGGGCCAAGACACCTCCTCCTAGCAGCCTCCTAGACGAGCAGGACGGGACACCAGGAGCAAGGAAGGGGGTGGGTTGCATGGCAGGCCAGGGCACCCAGGGCCTGGAGAACCACATAAGCACTTGGGTTTACCCAGGGGGTGGAGGAGCTGTGATCAGATTAGCGCAGAGGACAGTCTGTGGGGTGGGGACAGGGAGCCGGCCTGGGAGAGACAGTGGCGATGGTGCCCAGGCCGTCCCCACCAGCCCTGATTCTTGTTCCACCACCACCAGCATCCGCGGCTCCTGGGGAGGGTGAGAGCCGCTGTAGTGGTTCGAGGGGCCACTAGGGAGAAGGCTGGTGTCTGCTGGCCACAGCCCCCGCCCGCTCCTTGCCTGCGGGGCAGAGCAGGGCCCCGGCTCCTTGGGCAGACGGCCAGGGCTCAGCTCCCTGCTCCTCACCGCTGCCGTCCTGACCTTGGCTGGCCCTCGGCTGTGAGGATGAACTGAAATCACAAAAACACAGCACGTAGCAGATGCTAGAAGATTGGGAGCTTTTACCTCGACTAAACCTGTCCAGAGTCCCTCGATTTCTTCTCTAACTCCCTGCCAAGGGCCCAGAATAATCTCATTCCTGTCGGCTCTCCCTGGCCACACCTGGCCGGCTGAAATAGGGAGCAAGGCAGGAACGGGGCAGGGGTACCACTCCGGCCTCCTGCTCTGCGGGCACCTGCTTTGACTATGAATTCACTGCAGTGACATTTGCCAGAGTGTTTACCGTTTAGCAGGCAGGCGGGGGGCCTGCCTGTGCGCCCGTGCCCTGCCCCCCATCACGCCTGCTGGTGTGCATTACTGCAGCGCACCCTCCTCAACTGGTTGCTCGGAAGCCTAAGAACAGAGCCCTTTAAGACGAGATGGGTCCCTCACTCACCATCCCAGAAGTCCCTTTCTGGGTAATTTCTCTCCAGTCCAGCCCCACCACCTCTGTCTGTCCCTTAGATTGATACTTGCGCCCCCACAAGAGACGTGAGCCCCTGGTCTCGCCCCCCTGTTGATTCCCGATGATCAACATGGAGAATCCCCTCTGTGGACCCACCTTCTGTGGCTCCCACTGCCCTCAGGTTCAAGAGCAAAAACGGCCTGCAATGGACTGCCTTCCAGCTCCGGGTGGTCCCCGAGGAAATCTGAGCTTTCTCTGACAGGCTCCTTTCTCATCCTCTCTCTCCTCCCCAGGACACCCCCCCACCCCTCCTCGCACCCCTCACCCCTCCTCCCCCCCCCTCCCCCGCCGTCTGCCCCCAACCCGTCCCCGTTCTGGCCCCCTGGGTGCGTATGCAATGCCTGGCGTGTAGATGGTGCTTATAACAAGTGTTTGGCAACAAGAAGAAACACACCCATGTCCTCCTCATACCTGGCACATAACTTACCTGGTTTCTTAGAATAACTGCAGCCCGAGGGAGCACAGCCCCTCCTCTTTCTCAAGAGCTGAGCCTGAGTCAGATACCCTCTTCTGGGGACACCCCCAGACTTCCGTACTCAGCCCCACTCTTCCAGCAGCAGCCTGGAGCTGGGCGAGCCCGGCATGGGCGCAGGGTGGTCTGCGGGCTGCGCCCCTCGCCATTGACCCCAGTGGCTGGAACCACTCATGACCCTCTGAGGGCAGGTGAAGGAGAAGAAGAGCTTGGTGGGGCCGAGCTGGAGCTGTAGGGCATGGGGGCTCCAAAATGGGGCTGGGGAGCAGGGGACAGGCCTCGGCCTTCGTACTAGTACTGTTCACAAACTGTTCACACGTGTGGGTGTGCACACACACACTCACCATGCTGGCCACTCTAGTCCGGCTGCCTCAAGCCTCCTGTAGGCCCAGAAGTCCCCCAACAGGTCTGCCCACCATCCTGCTGGGAGCCCTGAGTGGGTCCCTGGCCCTCTGAAGGGTCTCACTGTGTTCCTGCTGCAACCCCTGGCTTTGGGCAGTGGGGGCAGGCTTTGTGACCAGGCTCTGCAGTGTCAGAGGCCCACCCACAGAGCCAAGAGCTGCAGCTGAAGGCAGAAGTCTGGCCCACAAGCCACCTGCTCCCCAAGGGCCAGTCTTGCACCTGTGTAACTGGCTTCAACGTGCCCCTCCACTCCTCTCTGGGGCCCCGGTCCCATCCGTCCCCACCACCTCAGCCAGACTGCTGGACACCTGTGGATGCACGGTCAGGCCCCTCTGTCCTCATCCTCTTCCCCCCAGTAGCCCCAAAGCCCACCCTGAACAGGGCCTTCCAAGGTAGTGGGGGAGGGGTTCACCACCCAGGGGAAGAGCTGGGGGAGGGTGCCTGGACTCCAGACATTCCCTCCTTCCCAGGTCCTTTTCACCCCTACGCCCTCCCCTCAGGCTGGACCTCATGCCCTCCTGGTGGCACCTCTGAGGGCCTGGGATAGCATCTCAGCTGACTTGGGGACCTGTGACCTCAGGGGGATGCAGGGAAACAGTGAATGTCACTTCCAGCTGCACCCGCCCTCTGCCACTGCCCGGTGGCCTGGGGACACGAGTTCGTCTCTACTTCGTGGGGCGGGGGTGGCAGGCCCGCATGGCATGGCCCCTCTGTTGGCGGCCAGCTACAGAGCTGCCTGCTGGGCCCCCCACCGTAGTTGGCAAGTCTAGAACCACCGGATCCCATTACCTCACCAGTGTGAGTTCTACCATTGCCAAAAACGGGGGGAGGCAGGCGGGCCTGGGCCTGGGGCAGTCGCACGGCTGTGCTGAGAGAGACCAGGTGGTTAGCGTGGTCCCCAACGGCGCAGGCGGGAGGCACCCTCTCCACAGCCAGGACTCGGTCCCCGTGGCGTCCTTCCTGGTAGCGGCCCTGGTGTCGGGGCCCATTCCTCTCCTCAGTCCCTGTGCAGGCCCACTCCGCAGGGATGGAGGGACACCCAAGGGGCAGCCCAGGAAGCTGCACCCACCCGCTCTCTGGGAACTCCAGAGGGCACCTGGACTCCAGACCACCCGCAGGGCTCTGGGATGGGGGCCCACCTCCAAACCAGGGCATCCTCTGCCTGGGCTGCAGGGAGGAGACAGCTAACGTAGGCCGTGCTCTGCTGGCTACCAAGCACTCCACGTCACTGTCCACTCAATCCCGGGAGATCCCTCCCGTGTCATTCCCTACAGCCTGCAGCTCACCACGGCCTCACCCGGAGGGGAGGAAGGCCATGGTCTCTGTACCTAATGCCCTTCCCCATCAATCCCCAGAGGCAAAGCACTCCATCCGCTGTGGTCTCTTCCCTGTGGGTGGTGGGTGGACTCGAGGCTCACGCCCTCCATCTGGGACTGTGCAGGGAGTCTCTGGGCCCATGGACATCCACACCGAGGCCAGTCGATGGCAGAAACGAGCCAACACGGCACAGCTCTCCTGGTCGCAGAGCCCACCACCCCTGACCCTGCACACCCTGGAGGGTGGGCTGCAGTGTGAGTCCCCAAAGTGGCACCTGCCCGGGGCCCCCAGGTGACCCGACCCAAGGACAGCATGCTTCTGCGTCCACATCCCCCAAGTGTGGTCATGTCCTTCCCCAAGGAGTGTGGAAGCCCCCCAGAATCACCTCAAGTCTTCAGTGGCATGCAGGCCCCGCCCCTAAACTCTGGAAGGATCTATTTGCCCTGAAGTAAATCACAAGTGACCTGCCCCCACCCCCGCTGGAGGGGAAGCCCCGTGGGAGGCTGATTTCCTCCCACCGGGCTGTGGCCCTCTGCTGGGCAGAGGCCGCAGCAGACACCCCTTCCTGCCCTTCGGGGTGGAGCAAGGCCCAGGGAAGAGTGGAGACGCAGGAGGACCCAGGCCATCCTGGGGTCCTGCTGGCCCAGGGCCCATCCCTACTGAGGGGGCAACTGTGGTTCCCAGCAGGGCCGGCGGCCTGGGCCCCAGTGTTGGGAGAGACTCCTCTGCAGAGAGAAATCTGCTAGGTGGTCAAGGTTACAAACTGAGCGAGGGCGGCCATGGAGTGGGGAGGCCTATTTGGGGCCAGGAGCAGGGATGGGCTCTCCTCCAGGGTATTGAGGTGGGGGTGTGCGGCGACTTGGCCAGGACACTCCTCCCGGCCCCCAACCCCCAGTGGACTGGGCCCTGGTGGGAAGGGTCGGACCCCTCTCCCACCCACGGGGAAGCCTGAGCGGTGGGCGGGGCGGGAGCCATTGGGAGGGGAACCTTCCAGGCTGCACCAGCCTGGCTTCCTTGGCAGCACCTCGCAGCCCCCACTGGCGATCAATGGAGCCGGATCGCATTTCGCAGAGCCAGGGCCGGGACCAGGATAATAGCCGGGATTGAATAAGCAAATAGGGCGGTGGGGGAGGGGCGGGAGTCTGGCAAGGCCGATTCGCACAGCCCCTCCGGAGCTGCCATTTCCAGGAGCTCCCAGCACCCCAGACAGGCAAGGGGCCCTGAATGGGGGATGCAGACCCCCTCCCACTGGCTGCTCTTCAGAAACACCACAAAATCAGAGCTCAGAGACTATCCCACTCCAACAAGAAAATGCTTTCCGCTGCAGCAGGAGAGACTTAAGTCAGACTGTAGGAATTCCTGTGGGTGCAGCCATTGGGCGGAATAAACATCTCCAAAACCAAGAATGGGTCCAGCCTGGGTGCCAGGCTCCATTTGACAGGGTGGTGAGGCTCAAGGGCAGGAGTGGGTGGGGAGGTGAAGAAAGGCCTTCTCCCCACCCCAGCTTCAGGGAGATTGATCCAGGAGGAGGAGAGCAGGCTACAGGGGTCCCGGCCTGAGGTGATCACTACTGCGGGTGAGCCCTTTGCCTAGGCCAGCAGCCGGGGCCTGAGGTCTTTCCCAGGAGCACTGGAGCTGGGCCCCCAGGGGCAGCTGGGCAGGAGGCTGGAGGCAAAGAATCAGCTTCTCTGCACCCCCACCCAGAACCATCACCGGGGGCTCAGCAAAGACGCCCAGGAGGCTCGAGGGGCAGAAGCAAAGCCACAGGGAGAAGTGGAGCCCAGCGGCAGCTCGTCCAGGGCCTGAGGGGCAGCCACTCGGTCCTCAGGCTGGAAGGGCCCTTCCCTGCCAGGCAGGAAGGTACAGAAATGGGGGCGAATGTTTCAGAAGTCCTGGGGACACTCTAAAAACTGTCAGGCCCAGGGGCCTTCCCACCCCCCTTGCTGGGTCTCTGTGCCCACACCCTCCCCAGGGGTCACTCCGATCCAGGCAGAGGACTCCCTTCCTCCCTACCCCAGGGACCCTGGAGGGGAAGCTCTCAGGCAGCTCAGCCACCTCAGCCCTGAAGAGGAGGGCCGGGTGGGGGTAGGATGGGCTCCAGCCAGGCCCTGCAGAGGGACTGGGCCACCGAAGGGACACAGATCCAGCTGCAGCGTCCCTCCTATCCCAAACAGAAGTCCCCTTCTCCTCCTACCCCAAACAAGCAAACAGCTGCTTTTCCTGCGGGGCTCAGAAGAGCTTCCATCCAGGGACACCATCGCCACACCCGGAGGGCCTGTGAGGAGACTCCACCCAGGTCACCAGCAGGGAG
The DNA here is from genome assembly GCA_004024845.1 of Tonatia bakeri. Taxonomy (NCBI): domain Eukaryota; kingdom Metazoa; phylum Chordata; class Mammalia; order Chiroptera; family Phyllostomidae; genus Tonatia; species Tonatia bakeri. The sequence goes on from PVIA01001202.1 coordinate 174,439, forward strand.
AAATGGCCGGACCCATCCGAGGCCGTCCCCAGGGCTCCGGGCAGGAGGGCTTGGTAGGGCAGCTCTGCAGCCTGTCGGTCGTGCCATCTTCCCGCCGAGAGGCCTCCGCCACCACCCGGAGGAGCAGCCCCACCAGGAATGGGGCAGCGACTCCAGGCCCGACAGCTCCCAGACCGCCGGCTGGCTGGCCCCTTGCTGACCCCGGTCACCAGGGCTTCACACTGGCCAGGCTCTCCCTGGCTGGGTCCAGGCCTCTGAGCCTCGATCTCTGCTGTCAGCGGTGTCCCAGCCCTGATTTAGGTTCAGGGCTAAGATGCCTCCAAGCCCTAAGGGGTGGGCGGGGAGGGGGGAGGCACCAGAGCACAAAGGCCACCCATAAAGCTGACCCCACACAGGTTGCAGCTGGTGAGCACACAGCCACCCCAGCCCAGCTCTGCCACTCCCTGACCAACCAGCTCCGTCAGGCCTTTCCTCCCAGAGCCTCAGTTTCCTCATTTGTAAGGTGATAAAAATAAAACTCCACACTCCACAGGGCTGTGGTAGGGGTCAATGAGATGACACGTGTGACGTCTCCTGACGCACCAGAACCTTCCAGAGGCAGGGCCAGGACCACACACTCCACCTCCGGGCCCACCAAGGAGCTGTTCTCGATGCTGTCAGACCCAGCCCTGGGGACAGCGGCCCAGGGATCACCCAGCCTGACCCCAGGGCCGCAGCCGATGCCAGGAGCTGCCTCCTCCGCTCTTGCCGGGTTAGACCAGGCCCACGCTGCCGGCCGATGTGTCCGCCGGGGTGTGCCGGGAGCCAAACCGGGCCTCCCTGACCCACAGCACCGCGCGGGCTGGTCCCACAGATGGCGGCCCCCTCCCCCTGCCGCAGGCGGCCCCATCTGCCGGCCCAGCTCAGATTGCGGGGTTTCCCACTCATCCCGCTCAGCTGTGGCCCCAGGCCGTGTAAGGCGATCTGACTGCCCACAGGCCCGCGGCCCTCCCAGCCGCTGAGCCAGATGGGCCAGGGAGCCGAGGAGGAGCCGGTGGGGCCCGGACACCGAGGCGCAGGGGAGGTCACGCGGCCGCAATGCCCGCTTTTCCCATATTGGCACTGCACATGATTGCTCAGAGCGGAGAGACACAAGCAAAAATGTGCTAGTGCCAAAATCGGCCAAGCAGATGGTGGTCGTGCAGGACCCCTGGGGTCGCGCTGGAGGGGCTCTTGACTCCCCCGTACCCTGGGAAGTAGCCAGTCTCCGACATCCAGGCCCACTGCGGGGCCACAGCGGGTGAGGTGCTGCCAGGACACTTGAGGATCTGTCTCTGCTCTGTTTATGGCCCTTCGGTAATTCACTGACCGAGACTGTTCACAGTGAATTCTACCAGTGCCATACACAGAACAGGAGTCGCGCTCTCCGCTCTCCGGCCTGCCTGCGGACCCTGCGGAGAGACTCCCGCCCCCCGCCCCCGACCCCAACCGCGGCTGCCAGCAGCCCTCCTCACCCCACCGCTCCGCAAGATCGGCGGGCCTTGTCTCAGCCCAAGATGACCTTGGAGGAGGCAGGGACAGCAGGAGAGAAGGGCTGAACTCCCGCTTTGCAGAGAGTGGGGTGGATGTCCAAAAAAAAAAAAAAGGCGTTTCTGACCTTAACCTGAAGGCCCGCCCACGATCCCTCCACCCTCACCCAGCCCACCCCTACTTAGGATGGAGACAGTCAGTCCAGCTGAGAGCACAAGCCGCTGGCCAGACTCTCCTCTCTGAGCACCATGCTGGGCCCCAGCGGACGACGGCCAGTGGGGCATCCAGGAAGACTCTGCAGGCCTCTGAACGGGTACCAGCAGTCCCGGTCCAAGACGTCCAGGCCTCCACCATCCTCCATCCCCCAGCCAGCTCTGTGGCGGACACAGAGCCCCGGGGGTAAACCAATCTTGCTGTTCCCCGGACTCCCACCCCAAACCAGACCAGACCGCGGGCGCCCAGGTGGGCAGTCCCATGGCGGAGGAGCAGCGGCGGCGCAGCTAACCCAGCCAGGGGCGCGGTCTCTGGCTGGCTCAGAGGGGACTGCGGAGGAAAGCAGAGGCCGGGAGGGAGGGAGGGGCCAGGGAAGGTTGCATCAGTGGTTGCCAGAGTGCTGCCTTGAGAGAGGTCGCTGCGGCGGCCCCTGTCTCTGGTGCCTGGCACCTTGGGGGAGAAGGAGGGGGAGGGGAGAGCGCTACGTCTCTGGGGAGCTGGCGTCCAGGGCAGGGGGCCTGGGGACTCTGCGCGGAAGGCTGCGGAACAGCCGTCTCGGCCTGCTCTAAGCCAGCCTGGAATGCAGGGGGCAGGGTGGCTGGAAAAGCACCTGGGAGGGTCACAGGGAGTCCCCTGGTTCGGACAAATGCTGGAAAAACCCCTTGGCGATGACGCTTCTCCCCGTGACCTGAGGCTGCTAGGAGCCTGGCCGCCTCCCGCACAGCCCCCAAATCCGCATCCACCGCGCAGGGCACCCCCGCCCTGCCCCACCCCCGGGGGCTGCTGCCCTGAGCGGCACGTACCCACCGCTGGGCTCCGGTCCTCCAGAGGCCGACCCAGCACAGCGGGGTGGAGGTCTTCGGAAGCCATTCCTGAGCATTCTGCCGCGGTTTCCCTCAGTACAACTCTGAACTCAGCTAAAGCAAAGGACAGGGGACAGGGGACCGGCCACCCTGAGTAGTGGGAGCATTAGCAAAGCCCGGGAGTCCAGTGGAGGGAGCCAGATACCCCCCCCCCCCCAGCTCAGGCCAGTCACCACCAGACCCACCCAAAGATCCATCCTAATGCAGATTTGGGCCCACCCCAAAATCCTTACGTCGACAGATGTCAGGGCAACTCTGCTCAGAGGGTGCGGACCCTCCAGAAGAAATGTTCCGACCTCTTCCTAGAGCCTCTGTTCTAAGCAATGAGAGGCCTTGGGTGGGAGTGGGGGTAAGTACTTAAATACAACCTTGAATTCCTTCTTCTTTACGTTCTTTGGCAGAGAGAGAGAGTGGGTGACATGGCACTAGATGGGCAACAGGCAACCAAGCAAAGGACCGTGTGGACAGAATCTGCCGCCCCCAGCCCTAGAAACAGGAGGGGCCACAGGCAAAGACAGGGCTGTGACAGATCACCGGGGGCTTGGGGGCCGCTGTGCTGGCAAACCGTGGCATCTCTGTGGAGACACTTGGTCTCTTCCTCATCTTTGCCACTGATTTGGGAGGGGGTGCAGAGAACAGCTCACAAGGCGAACCCCCCCAGCACTAGTTCTCGCGCAAAGCTGGTCTGGGCGAGGCTCCTCCCCTGCGCCGGCCTCACCCCTGCGAACCTGCCTGCCGCAGGACCCCGTGCCGCAGTGCCGCGCGGCGCCACGCCCGTGGCCCCAGCCGGGGCCCACCCTAGAGCTCCGCAGCACCTCTCCGGTCGGCTGGGGGCGGGGGCGGGCTGGAGTCTGAGCCCTAGGAGAGCAGGGTCGCCCCGCTCTCTCGAAAGGGAAGGGCAAGGGAGCTGGGAGAGCATACGCAACAACAGCTTCATTTGAAAGGTCAGAAGGGAAAAGTGAGGCCTATGGTTCTGGGCGAATCCTCAGAGCAAGCTTCTCTGCCCTCCCAGCGGTGGGGGTGGCCCTGACCTTGAGTCCAAAGAAACAAATATCCACTTCTGGGGGTGGGAAGATGAAGGTAGGACACGGAGCAGGCTCCCCGTCCCTCATCCTAGCCAGCAGGGAGCTGGCTGCAGGCAAAGAAAGAGCATCTTGGAGACCCAACTCGCAGGCCAGGAGCCGAGGCTGCCTGACACCAGCGCCGCCAGAGCGCCCCGGTGCTGAGGGCCTCAGGCCGCGTGCGCATCCCGCACGCACTACCAGCTCCCTGCTCCTCCTGAACTCTGCCAGGACCGTCTGCCCACACCGCTAAGCCTCGCTTCCTCTAGAGGTTTCCCTTTCTCCACTCAGGCCCGCAGGCACCCTCGCACACAGGCCCCACACTCCCTTCCAGTCTTGGGGGTTCCGGAGAGGTAGGTCACAAGGACAGGAGGCCATGAGCAAGCACTCTGAGATCTGGGTCTTTTGCCATCACGAGGCCCTGAGGCTCCCTACTTGACATTCACGCAAGAACTCGGGAGTCCAGGATCGGCCCTGCGACGCCCACGCCCAGCCGGCCCTGGGGTCCTGTTCCTTCATCTCCATCGAATGTGCTGGAGGCCCGAGGAACTGGAGACTGGGGGTGGTTGCGGCCCTCGGGAACGCCCAGGGCTCGGGTGAGGGCCACCCTGTCTCCCCACGATGTCTCAGGGGAGGGGTCAAAAGCTGTTTCCAAGGAGGCCCTGGTGCCTGCGCACCCACCGTTAACTCGCCTGGAGACGGGTGGGCTCACAGCATAAGCCCTTGCGCCCCGTTAACCCGCCTGGTAGGGGAAAAGGAATAAACGAAATTCTCACGAGTGAGAACCATACTCCAGATTTTTTTCTTCTTTGCATAAGGCTGACCCCCCAGGGCCCACTTCCCCCTCCCCAGGAGCAGAGCCAGGGCCTCCAGTGCAAGGAGGGACGGCCGAGGGCCGCAAAGAAACCGGCAGAAGAGGGTGCACATTAGCAGCAGGGATCCGAACCCAGAGCCTCGCGGAGAATGAGCGGGCCCCTAGCGGCTCAGCGCTGGGCGTGGGGCAACGTTCCCTTCGGGGCGCTCGACCCATCGTAAGGACTGATTTCTCGGAAGGCCCAGCCTCGGCTCAGAGACCTGCCCGTCGGGCTCACTGCAGGACAGGCGGAGGGGCAGTGCGCACCCGGTGGAGCCTAGTGACCGCCCCCACCCCCAAAGGACTAGGGGCGCAGCGCAGATTTCCACCACCTGGCCTCCAGGAGGAAAATCGGGCTTTTAATCCTCCAGAGATTTGCGAAGTCCGGCAGAAAGCGGGGAGCTCGTCCTCACTTAACCGTTGGGGGTGACGGTGGGGGTGGGGAGGTTGATTAGGACACCGCGGGCTCGGGACTCCTAATCGCTCTGAGCCAGTATTAGCGCCCCCAGCCCCCCGCGGGCACATCCACACGCCGTGCTGGGATGCGGGCACTGGGGGAAGGGAAAGCGGACGGCTCGGCCTGGAGGGCCCATTGTAACCGAGCGACCCCTGACTCGGGGGTCACAGCCCGATTCCCAGGATGCGCGCACTGGGAGGCGTCGGAGAAGCGCTATCCCGCCGCCCACCCAGATCCGAGCCCGGAGGGGCCGGGCGCCCGCTAGATCTAACAGGGTGGGGGAGGGCGTCTCAGCCGCGTGCTCTGAGGCTCCCAGGACGTGCGTCCGCGAAGCAGAAATGAGGTGGAAGTCCGAGATCCGCTTCCCCGTACTCCGCACTGGGCGGGGCCTCCCCGGGGGCACCGAAGCCTTAACGACCGGCCGGGAAGCCCTGGGAGGTGGCTGAAGACGCCAGCCAGCTCTCCGGTAGCCAACTCTCCCCAGTCCCGGCCGCCGGCCGCCTAGCAGCCTGCGCTTCCAGCCTGAGCCCGCCAGGGCGGCGCTGCGCCGACCCACCCCTGCCCGGTTCCCCAGGGAGGTGCTGGGGCCCGCGCGGATACGCACCTCGCCAAACACAACCCGCACTCAAGCCGCGCGGCCTCCCCACGCCCAGGCCACAGCGCTGGACGCACGAGTCTCCGGGGGCCCAGGACCGAAGGGCTGCGTGGGCGCCTCCGCTGGAAGGCGCGGGAGAGCTGGGAGGCTGTCCTGCTCGGTCATCCCCGAAGGCCGTCCGCGCCAAGCAGCCCCCGCCTGCCCGGCCTCCCGCCCGCAACCGGGATTCTAACACGGTTCGCCCCGGGGCGCCCGCCTCCACCTTCTCTTGCCCGCCCGGCGCGGGCTCCACCCGGCCCCGCCCCGGACACTCACCTGCGCCGGCTCCGAGCTGGAAGCACCGCCGCCTCCCGGCTCGCACGGAGTCCACACAGGAGAAACGCGGCAAAAAGGGCCCTGGTTCGGAGTGGGCCAGATGGACTGAACCTGGGCTGACCCCAGGTCGGGCCAAGGGCAGCGCCCTGAACCTCCACAGCGCTACGCGGGAAGAGGCGGCGCCCGAGCGCGGAGCCCCGCGGGGGAACAAAGAGGAGCCGGGATGGGGCCGCGCGCTTCCTGGGTGTCGGATGACAGATCTGCCGGGGGACGCCCCTGCCCGGCCACCTGAGAGGGAGCCACCTCGGCGCGGCCGGAGGGGTAGGACAGGAGGGAAGGGGGCCCGGAGTCGGAGGGAAAGGGTGCCCAGGATGCCCCGGACGGCGCGGCCGAAGAAAGGCCCGCGGGTTCCGGCGCAGAGGTGCAGAGGCTCGACGGAGTGCAGCGATAATGACTCTGGGAGGGCTCACGGCCCCTGAGCCCCGCCCTCCCCCAGCTCCGCGCCATTGGCTCAGGTGCCGAGAGGCGGGGGGCGGGCCCGGGATGATTCACCTTGAATGTGGCTCCGGTTGGTGCACCGCGCAGGACACGCCCGACTGGGACTGCGGAGACGCCGGGAGCCCCGCCTGCTCTCCCTACCCGGATGGGTCTGGTCCCCAGGGGTCTCGCCGCCCGCCTTGTGTCGCGGCCTCCTGCCCTCGGTCTAGGGTGCCGCTGGCCGAGGTGCGCCCCGACGCGCTGCCATCCCACCGCCCTCTGAGCCCGGAGCTAGCCGAGGTGTGTGTAGCGCTGCGTTTTTGGAAATTCGACCCTGGGCTGGGGGAGGGGAAGTGCGTTTGGATCTGGGACGCACTCTGGGGCCACTGGATGGGTCTCCGCAGTCTTCCCCGCAGAAAGGTGCGTTAGGCTGAGTTGTCCCAGTGGGCCCACCGGGCCCCGGGGGCGCAGGGCTTGAGTAGGGATGAGGTGCCCCCCGCCCCGTCCTCACCCACCTACGCTCCCCCAGCTCTGCTGCCGCACAGGTGTCTGGCCGCGGCCGCCGCCGGGAACAAAGGCGGCCTGTCCGGGAAGGGAGAGGGGGAGGGGAGCCGCCCCCAGACCCGTTCCCATCCCCCTTACTTCTCCCCACTGCGGCAGCCGCTCCCCCGAGAGGGGGCGGACACGGATTAGATAGATCCTTTTCAGCGGCCCTGCGCTCTAATACCTCCGGGAGCATTCCGAGGGGCGGGGCGGGGGCTAGCAGACTCCCAGGCTGTCAGCGTTGGGGTGGCCGCCGCCTCCTTCCCCAGCATCCTGGGCACCGAGCGCCCTCCCTCCCCCTGCCGTTTTGGGCGCCCTTCCCAGCCCCGCCTTGCCGCCCCAGACGGCAACCGCAGTTCAAAAACAGATTAGAATAAAACGTTAATCCGTCTTCCTGCCTTTTAGCTTCTAGTCCTCTCGACCGACCCCCGCAGGTCTGGCGACCGAGAAACCCTAAAAAGGAGAGTGCGTAACCGATGCCCTCACCAAGTCTAAGGGCCTCTTGTGTTAAGATTGAAGACCGTTAGCACCTCGTCCTCGGCTAGATCGAAGGAAAGGAGCAGCAGTGGTGGCTGCGGGAGGGGCGTCTATAGCTCTCCCCACCCCCGCCCCGCCGAGCGGAGATCAGTCGAGGGTGACGGTGCGGATACCGTCCTTCAATAGGTCCGACTCCTGGGCGGGGCCTGCTCCGCCCCTGGAGGTCGCAGCCCGGGGAGGCGGCAGGACTCCCACCCGGGCAGAGCTGGCTGGGCGGGTCTCCAGGCCTCGGGATCCCTCGCAGCGCAGCTAGATATGGGCTCGAAGCGCCAGGACCCGGACAGGGGCGATCCTAAGCAAGGCAATGGGCCCATCACGCCAAAGGTGTGTGGGTGGGGGTTACCACATGAACCGCTCCCCGGCCCGCACGCATCCCCCGCCTAGCCAGGTCGCCCCGAATTTCCTTGGCTGCATCCCCACTCACGTCCTACCTGGTCCCCGAGGGCTGTCGGACGCCGAGCGGCGGGGCGCGGTGTGCCCCAGACTGCAAAGCCGGAGCGCAGGCCACTCTGGTTGCGAGTGGCCCCCGCGGCCTGCCGCTCCCCCTTTATAGCGCGCGCCCCGCCCCCCGTGCCCGGCGCGCCCCGCCCGGGCCCATTCACCTGCTGTTGAGAACCAGACACCGCTCAGCGCAAAGCGAGCCACCGACCGGGCCGTGGGGTCCGGCCGTCGGTGCTGGCGGGGCGGGGGCACCGCCGAGACAGATCCAGTTTCCACCTTTTCTTAAATGCGCTGCTGAAAGTGGAGCCGGCCTCGGGAGCTAGCGCTGCTTTCTCCCCCCACCCCCCGTGGCTGCGGGCGCACGCCGACGCCCCCGACCCCACTCCGGGAGGGGCCGCGAAACTACACCCGCAAAAGCCTCATACATATTTTAGGGAGCAGGCCCGGCCGGTAACCCGAGCTGGACCCGAATGCTAAGGGGGCGGCCCCCAGGGACCCGATACCTCGGATCCTTTTCGGCTCCGGGCACAGGCGGGGGAGGAGGTGGCTCGGGACGACCTCAGGTCCTGGCTCTGCTGGCCTGCCCTGCCCTGCCCCCCGCACGCCCACGTGCGTGCTGCCCTCCCTGCGCGCAGGGGGCACCTCTGTCTGCCCCGCGGAGGCCTCCCCGCCCTCTGGAGAGGCCCTTATCTCTTGCCACCAACCTCCCACTCCGCCGGAGCCGGGCACGCGACGCAGGGCTTTGGGTTCCTCGACCCTCGGGTCGGGTTTAGGAAGCACCGCTAAACCCGTAGGAAGGACCACCTTGCCGACTCCGGCCTGGAGGGCTGTGGCGCACCTTGCGCTGTCCCCGGACGCGATCTCTCTTTCTCTCTCTCTCTCTCTCTCTCGCCATATTAGTGTTTTTCCCGACCCCACTTTGCTTCCTTAACCCCAAACCTCGCCCCCCTACGACAGTCCCAATTTGTGCTGAAAACGTTGGGTGAAAAAGACGTCCACCCTCTCGATCTCTCTCCCCTTCCCGCCATACGCCTGCAGGGCGGGGGCGGGGGAGGCAGGAGTCCTCTTACTGGCCGCGCTTAGGCTGGCGGGTCCCCGCGCTGCCCCGGGCTCTCGGTCCCACGACCGCGGGACTGGCACTCCCTGTAACACGGAGCCCCGGACTCGGGTCCTCCCGCGCTTCAGTTACCAGCTGTTGCGCCATTTCCAGCGATTGGCCTCACCACGGAGAGCCTCAGTTTCCCCATTTGCAAAATGAGTAGAGCCACTCAGTGCACAGAAGACAAGTGTGGGGACGCGAGGGCATTTCTGCCAACTACTGGAGAGGCACCATCGCTGCCTGGGACCCTGCACCCCGGCCTGCGCGACGCCTCCCGGGTGTCTGCCCCCACCGCCGTATTTCTGGCTCCTGAGTTGCCCCTGGAGGTCTCGCCGCTGACCGCCCACTCCACGCCCCTCCGCGGCCACGTGCCGGGGGCTCCAGGATGCTGGAGGCGCCTCAGCACTGTCTTTCCGTCTCGGCCCAAGCGCAGCCCTCTGGGCTTTGTTCTAGAATCTGGAGCTTGCAGGAGTGTTTGAAACCCAACTAAACCCCCAACTTTTTTTCCGAAAACGGCGTGTTAGTGCGTCTGTGCGTTCTCCTTCCAGAGGCGCACGGTCTCTGCAGGTTCTCCAGGGGCCAGGAACCCGGAGATCGGGCTGCGGCTGCGGAGAGCGGGGCTGGCGGAGGAGTATCGGGGCCGTGGGGCCAGAACCACGACCACACTGAGGCAGAGCGGCGGAAGGCCACCCAGCCGTGGTCATCTGCCCAGCTCCGTAAAGGGGTGGGGGAGATATGCTCGTACATCCTGGGAAGTATGTTGGATGTTAAGTGGAAAACGCAAATGACACCGCGTTTCTGTTCGTGTGAAAACACGCAGAGGTGGTGGTGGCTGGTGCCAGGCTCTGGACGCACAGAAGTCTCCCACGGAGACGGGACTGAGCCGACGGGAGCGACCCCGCGTGGGAGAGCTGGGGGCCAGAGGACAGGCAACTTCCTTTGTGCGGGATTCTTTCTAGACAGTTCCAAGTGTGTGTTTGATTACCATATGCTTGTGTTACATTTTCCATAAAAAAAAAAGAAACTTCAGGAATTTTCTTTTTTAAGGTCTGATTCGATCTTCTGAAGCCTGGAGGAGTGGAGTGGGAGAGGGTGGGCCTGCGGCGCTGAGGGCGAGCTGCGGCTCAGAGGACAGGGTAGTGGAGGGAAGGGGGTTGCCCCAGGGTTTTCGCTGCCCGCCCGCGCAGGAGCCGCCAGAGCTGGTTTTGCAGCCTAGTTTCCCACCTTCCTCCACCAGGTGACACCCCCTTTGAGTGTGGCCCTGGCGGAGGCGGAGGCTTGAGCGCACACCCCGGGATGTCGGTGACCTGAGTCAGTTGAGAAGGCGGAGGGCGGGAATGGGGGACCGAGCACTAGGTGCGGGCTCAGGGCGTTGGACTGAGTCTAGCCTGGGTTTTCTCCTCTGTCGTGATAAGCTAATACCTGCCGCACCTCCTTTTGGAAATTCGGGGAGAAAACTGGGCGTGGCTCCTGGAAAGAAGCCCTCTCCGCAAGGCCAGAGCTCGGCCGGGGTCCCTCCGGGGCTAGAAACCCAGCCTCCCCATCCACCTCCCCCGTAGGATCTGGCGCGGAGGACCCCAACCTCCGCATCCTCTGCACCCTGACCCAGAGCCAGCCTGTGGGACGTCACGTGCGAAGAGCCAGGGTCCCCGCCTGCAGCCCCGGAGCCATTCCCGAGCCCTAGGGCGGGGAACCCGGAGGTTCTAAGCGGAGATTTTGTCTGTGGTGGGTAGAGAGGGGGCGCGGGGGGCCGCAGCCTTCAGCAGATTGTCCAGAGGTCCGAGACACAGATACAGTTTTGGCCACGGGCCACCTTTCACTCCCCCGGTCCAAAGCAAAATTTAGCCCCCACAGCAGGCAAACGCTTTTATTTCTGTTTTGGGAAGCTTCAGGGAGTTAAGATTTAATTGTCTCAAATTAGAATAATCTCTGTTTGCAATCACTTAACACGTATTTGTTAGGCGTCTGCCTGACCTTTATGAGTCTCGGGTTTTTTAAAATTTGTTTTTGTTTGTAAATTGGGAGCTTGCCCAAGTCAGAGGACTGTCAGGAGACTCGAATAACGAAATGCATTTTTGCACGCGGTTTGGAAACAGCAAAAGCAAAATGCTTCTTCAGGAACCAGTTATTAGTCCTGCAGTCGCCACCCACGTTCGAGAGGGCCACGCTGTCCGCCTTTCTCGGAGGAGGACGCGCAGCCCATGCACCGGCGTGGGACGGTCTTTTCCCTGTTTGCCAGGCGGCTTGGACCCCGCTACGCACTGCGTTCCGGGGCGCCAAGTCTCGTCTCCCTCGTTCCGAGCGCGTGGCCTGTCCAGGCGCGTAACCCCGCAGAGCCCAGCTTCCGCGGTGAGCGCTTCGCCAAACACGCTGCCTCCGTGGCCTGCGCCCCTCCTGCGCCCTCCCGCCCCGGCTCAGGATGCCCTCAGCCGCCGTGTCCCTGCGAGTGTCGCCTCTCGCTGTCTGCCTTGGGGTCCGTTTGGTTTGCCCCGCGTCCCCTCCGACCCTCCCAGGAATACGGGGTTTGTCTGATCCAACCTCTCCTTTTTCACAGAAGATATCAGAGCCCAGGTAGGCCCGGAACTGGGGCCAGAGCCCGGACCACTGCCCAGTTCTCCGGACGCCTGCCTGGGGCTTTTGCCACTGGGCTGAGTCGGAGGGGCCCGAGAGTACTCCTGGGGCGGGGCTGTGGGCTGGGGGGATCCAAACGGAAATGCTGAGGGACCGTCTACGGTGGGGGGCCGAGGAGCCCCCTGCCTCAGAACCGCCCAGGCCCTCTGCGCGGGCTGCGGTCTCTAGGTCTCTAACCGAGGACCGGAGGGGACCTCGGAAACTGCAGGGGGTTTCCGGGGAACAAACCCGAGGGGTGGGTGCGAAGCAAGTTCTGGGACGTCTAGTAGGAGGGTTATCTCAGAGTCCCGGGCTGGAAGCTGGCTGCCCCTCCTGCCCGGAGGTGGTGCGGGGGGAGGGGTGGGGAATAGGGGCTCACAGTGAGAGCAGGGACTGCGGGAGGTGCAGGAGGAGCGGTTCCGCTGTGGGTGCGGGGATCGGGATGGTCGGAATTCCCGACGCTCCGCTCCAGGAGTCCGCTCGTCGCCATGCTCCACCAGCCTGCGCTCCTGCGCTCCTGCGCTGCAGGAATCCTCTCTGCTTGGCCCACCTCAAACTCAGGCAGCCGGCGGAGGGACTGGCTGAGGTGGTGCGGGTACAGCGCGGGCGGCAACTAGGGGCCCTGCCTTGGGGCTCAGGGGTCTCTAACGTAGGGAGCAGCCTTTGACCGGGTCAAGGAAGAGGAGCTGCCCTGAGCGCCCTGCGCCTACAGAACAGCCCAGCCTCCTGGGGTGGGGGTGGGGGCTGGATGGGAAGGGGCGATGGCCTGCCCAGGCCTTTAGCACTAGTCCAGGGTGATGCAAAATTCAAGCTCAGGGAGGACAAGGGCCACGTCACTCTCGTTCGCCTCTGTATCTCGCGCAGGACTCTCAGCAGGTGCTTGCTCTTCAAATGTGTTTGCACGAATCAACCAGCAGGAATGCGGTCACCACCAGGGCCCCGCGGGGTCCCTCCCGCCGCACAGCGAGGGCCACCTTGCAGAGGCCGCGGCAGCAGAATGGGGCCGGAGCCTGTCCGGGTCTCTTTCTCTCCGTCACAGCCGCTGATTAAACACATCACCCGTTCGCGGGGACCAAGGCCATTTCCAGGGAGGCAGGAACTGCGCAGTGTGACTTCCAGGGGCCTTCCCTCGTCCCACGTTCCCATCTCGTGGGCATTCACTTCGCTTAAGTCACGTCCCCCTCGAGGCTTCAGTTTCCTCACCTATAAATTGAGAGAATTGAAAGGAAACCCAGGAGGCGTGTCTTCTTTTCCAAAGCCGAGTTGAAAATGCGGTTCCTTTCTTCTTTCAGTCCTTCGTTCTTCTCGTTCAAGACACGCCTAGGAAGTGTGCCCTGGCCACAGCAATGGAGACTCGTGAGCTGGGCTGGGTTGGGCCCGGAAGAGCCCCACTGTGCGAGAGGTGAAGATCCCACTGTGTGCTGGGGGTGGGGCCGGGCCGTCGCAGGAGCCCCCAGCTACTTCTGGGTGTCACGTGCTCCTCAGGCTTCAATGAGCACGTGGTACCCCAGGAACTGAATCACCGATTCCTGGAATTCTGGACTGTTGGGGCCTTCTAGGAAGTCACCTTCTCTTTGTGGGTGATGCTCCAGCTTCCACTCCAGAGAAGGCAGAGCCGGCCTGAGACTCCCCTTCCAGCAGAGGCTGGGTGCAGTGGGATGGGGCGGGTGGTTTGAGATCGCGGAGCCAGCGTGCTCAGCCGGTGCACCACGTCAGCGTTCCTTGTTCCGTCTTACTGACTCGCAGAGTCCCCGCGGTATGGGCACGGACACCCCACAGGGGTACAGGAGGAGCAGGAGCGGGTCAGCTGGGAGTCCCCCTCCCTCCCAGCGTGCTGGGAATCTGCCTTCACCTTGGACCCACTCTGGGGCGCAAGCCTGGCACTCTCCCCTCCTCTGTTGGGAGTTGGGGAGCTGTGCCCCACCCCAGTCCCGCTGCATTGGATCCCTGTCCCAGGCCCCTCCGGCCTCAGCGTCAGGCCCCATGCCAGCTGATGGGTCTCTTTGAAGAATTGATCTCCACAAGTCCCTAAAGTGTTTCCTGGGCAGTAAATCTCCTGCCACCAGGGCTCTCTGCCCCATGAATGATTTAGTGCCTCAGAGGGGTTGGAACCGTCTATCTGTGCTGGGAGGCCTGCAGCTGTGACATCACCGAACCCTGCTGGTGACGGATGGCCCCCTCTGCCCTAATGGGAGGAGAGTGCACAGGGCCACCTGGGAGGGGCTCGGGCCCTGGAAGTGAGTACCCATCTGGCTCTGCAGGCTTCTGGTTTGGGGTCTTACTGATGGACCAGCCCACTAATAGCCTTCCAAGGTACCTAGAGAAAGGGCCTGACTCCATCTCCCTGTCCCCAGCCCAGAGGGACCCAGGCGCATTTCAGAGTGGGGTTTGTCTAGAGAGGAATTACGTATCCCAACCGCCCTTGTCCACTGCCCTGACTCCACAACACTTGCTCCCTCACACACAGGCGCCCACACGAGTGTGCACACACACTCGAGTGTGCACATACATGCCCACTCTCTAAAGAGCCCTCTCAGAAAGTTCAGCATTACTTCCCACCTAAATCTTTCCTGCTCCCAACGAACCCATCTGGAGCTGACAGAGAGCAGCTGGTTATCATCTGCCATATGCTAACCCCCCAAGCACACACGGTGAAGGGTGACATGGCCTTGGCCCCTCCCAGCCTTCGCCTCCTCCGGTCACCCTCTCTTTAAACGCCAGTGACCCCAGTCCTCCCAGTTCCACCAGCCTTCGGGGGAAAGACAAGGGTTTTATCAGTCAGCCTCCACAGGTCAGGGGCATCATCAGGCGGAGGGCAGAGGTCGAGAGGTGGCACCTGGGTGGGCGAGTAGCCTCTGCTCAGTCCGGCCACCCTGACTCCAGCTGGCGCATGTCCTGCCTCAAAAACGCTTCCCCATTGGCCTGTCCCGTGGACTGGAACCGGGGTGAGCGGATTGCTGTAAGGTTGGTTCTGAGGCATGCAGCCTGTGGGCGCACCAGTGCCACACACCTGTGAGCAGAGAGCCAGTCCCGGAGGCGCGGGATGCAGAGTGGGTAAGCGTTTGGTTTGGTTTGCACAACTTTGGTGAGGTCGATTTACACACAAAAAAGCGATCCATGTTAAGGGTTCATTTGGACGAGCATTGACAAGTATGTGCACCCATGTAACCACCCCCACAATTGACACAGGGTGGGCCTGGCACCCCTCAGATCTCCCTCGTGCCCCTCCCCCAGGTCATCTTCTTCTGCCCCTCCCCCACCTCATCTCCAGGTCTCCCACCTCGGACAACTGCTGATTTGCTTTCTATTGATGTAGTGCTGCCTTTTCTAGAATTTCGTATAAATTCAATCATTTAGAACTCTTTCAGAGTGTATAACCTGGCTGCTTTCACTTAGCATAATGGCTTTGAGGTTCGTCCAAGTCGCTGTGTGTATTAATAGCTCCCTCCTTGATTCTGCTGAGTCGTATTCCGCTGTGTGCACGCGCCACCGTTTGCTCGTCCGTCCCCCGGCTGAGTGGCGTTTGGGTTGTTTCCAGTGTCTGGCCGTCATGGATAGAGTCCATACAAACACGCCTGTGCCAGTCCGTGTGGTTGTGTTGCCATCGGAGGTCGTGCCGGTAAACGTTCAACAACCGGCTCTCTGGGGTGCATGGAGGCCCCGACTCGTGGCACTCGCTGGTGTCTGAGGCATCAACACCCTCACCGTGCCAGCCTGAAGCTACCAATGTGCCACCACTGATGGGCCTTCCCCTGGGCTACCTCCTGAGAGAAGTGAGTGTTCTGGCTGCTCTGTGTCCTTGTTCACGGTAGCATTCCAGGGAGGGCGTGTGCCACAGCTCCCCGTGGTTTTCATTTGCATTTCCTCGATGACTGACTGGCGCTGACCATGTTTTCATGTGCTCCTGTGTCTGGATGAGTAAGTTTGATGGGGCAGGGAGGAGGGCCTGGCCCTGCAGTGTTCTGGGGGCATGTCCGGGAGTAAAGGGCCACGGTGAGGGCCTCGGGCTCCTTGGACCTGCTGCAGAGACCTGAGGCCCCCAGGCCCCGGGTGGACCCAGGGAGCAAGCCGCCCTCACCGAGGCCCACAGATCCCAGTTTACAAAGTTCTTCCCTGAACACTTCCACTGTCCCCTCAGACCTCAGTGGTGCAGGAAAACCTGGGGTGTGGCGGGAGTGTCCCCAGGTTCAGTCGGAGGGTGCTTGGCGGATGAAGGCTCCCGCCCCGGTGATGCCACTGTACTGTTGTGACAGAGAGCTCTCACATGCTTCCTCTCATGGAGTCTCAGGACAACCCCGTCCCACTCGGGAGGAAACTGAGGTTCTGGGGGACTGAGTGCTTATTCAAGTTCCACGGCTCGCTGAGCGGCAGACCCGAGACTTGAACCCTCCTTTCTTGGTTCTCTGTCTCCATTTGCTCCTAGAAGGCCCCTCTGACCTCAGTCTTGTCAGGGTCCACGGAGCCCACTCCGGCCTGCTTCGCTGTGCTGGGGCCGCAGCAGCCGCAGACTCAGGCTGGCTGCCCCGGGCCTCGGCCAGTCCCGGCTCTTTGGAGCTGAGTCACAGTTAAAGAACTGCTTTCTTAACCTGGCTTTGATCTGCCTTAGGGTCGCCCTCAGTCTTGAGATTAGAAGACCGAGATATTCCTCCTGAAGACTCTTCACATTTCCGGAGCTTTCTCGTCTTTATCAAGAAAACCCAGACCCCACGTGCCTTATCACTACATCGGCTATGTGTTCTCTGCCCTCGAACTCGGACCCCACCTCTGACTGCCCAGGGGCGCAGGTGTGAACAGTGCCCGCCTGCGTTTGTTGAATAAATGAATGGCATTTGTGTTCGTGAACACAGCTTCTTCTTCCGGACTGTAATTAATTAAAAAACCCAGGAGGAGGGAAGTTACATGTATTGGGTGGGTGCTTTACGCTGTGTGAGGCTGGCATTATTATGCCCACTTTATGGACGAGAAAACCGAGGCTTCAGAAGGTCAATAATTTGGTCACTCAGTGAGGACGGGGTGGAGCGGGGGACTCGAGTGTGTCCGAGAGCCATGCCACCCTCTGTCCTTTGTGTGTGAGGAGAGAGGGTGTGGCTCTCTCTGGGGCACCCGGTGGCTGCTGGTGGCAGGGAGGGGCCCACAGTCTAGGGGAGCCTTGGCTCCAATATCCACAACACTTTCCACCCACTTTGAGGTCCAACAGGCCAGCCCCAGACACCCAGCCTGTGCAGGCCACGGGCGACATGCAGCAGCTGTGTGCAGCCTGTGGCTCTGGCTGCCGAGGCCACCAGAGGCCTGGATATCAATATGACGGCTCCCCGCCACCCCTTGGGAGGGAGAGACGGTGGTCGCTGTGGAGGTGGTGATGCCGCTCCATTAATGTCCAGCCTCCTGGAAAGCCGCTGGGACCCGTCTCATTTATGTGCTTGCTTGTTTATTTGAGGCCAGCTTCCAGAAGGAGCAGGTGATGAAAGACCCTCTTCAAAAGAGCTGTTCATGGAAAAAACCCCAGCACGATCCCCACAGAAGGAGGGGCAGAAACACACGGAACTACCAGCTGACGTAGTGGGGCGCCCGAGCCCTCATGCTCACGCCAACCTCGGGGACCGGCAAGCCCTTACCACCAGCCTTGCAAGGCACAGACTCCGGGGACTTCGCAGCGTGTGCCTCGCCCCAGGGCATGCAGGCCTGTCCTCCACCTGGACGTCCAGGGCACCTGCTCGGACCCAGCCTCAGCCAGAGGCCAGATCTGAGCTTGTGTGATATGGGGTTCTCTTTGGTCAAGAGACATGGGTTCCAGAAAAAGCGCCCAGAGTGCGTTGGGTGTGGGATGGGACGCCCACCAATGAAGCCACATTGGTCAGGGCGCAGCTCCGCGTTTTCGGCAGGAGCCCTGGCCCTCTGGTCTGCAGCCCACCATCTGGGCTATGGTAGACCCTCTCAGCAGAGACCAGTCCAAGCCTGGGAGGAACAGGGAGGGGCCCCGCCTAGGCACTCAGCCCTGCTGGGTCTTCCTTGGTGCCCTCGGCAAGAAAGAACAGCATCACCGATACCTCAGGAGTGCCAGGGGGAAAGAGCCTCTCGTCTTTCTCATCTTTCTCTTTCCTTCACGGCCCACCCTGTCGGGGCTTGAGGGGAGGGGCAGGGAGGCTGGGGGAAGGCCACCTGAGGCTGCTTTTCAATGAAACTATCCATGTACAGGATAGAATTACTTGTATCAAGTGCACAGGACTTTTAATCCACTTGGTAATCAAACAGGGCATCACTCCAGAGCCGCTCGAGCCTGGGATGACAGCGTATTTCCACCCACTTCACAGGTGGGGTAACTGAGGTGCAGGGGAGACTCAGAAGTCATCCACTCCAGCCGAGCAAGCTGTGGAGAATTCAGAGCCCTGAACTGTGAGGCCAGCCCGAACCTGTGCAGAGGGCAGGCTGGGGGCACAGCTTACCAGCAAAGAGTGCCTACCTCTCATCTTTCAAAACTTTGCAGAGTTCCTTCCATCATGAATTGGGATCTACCAAGATTGGGGGTGGGGGCCATACACAAATACAGAAAACGTTTCGTCTCCTGCCCATGCCATGAACTTGAGTTTCTGTCTGCAAAGCTAGGCACCTTCTCTGGGTCCCCGCCCAGACGGGCCACAGAATTAGCAACACGTTACCCTGGGTTCCTTGTTCTGCCTCCACCCAAGCCAGTTCCGATTCTGGTGGGGGCTCTACACCCTTGCGCTGTGGGACTCTGGGCTACGCCTCAGTTTCCGCATCTGCACAAACAGCAGTGCTGGCGGTTCAGCCTGTGTCTGCAGTGGCTGCGACAGAGGAGGGCGGAGGACTCTGCTGAGCAGAAGATGCTGGACCCCCATGAGGGGCAGTCACACGTCATGGCCAGAGGCCACAGCGGCGAGGTGGCACTGGACCCCACAGTGGAGAGCACTGCCCCGAGGTTGCAGGGCCTGGCTCCGGGCCCTGAGGCTGTGGACCCCAGGACACTCATCTGCGAGGCAAACAGTCAGAACTCCCCACCAGCCAGGGCATTCTGTGGGGTGGGCTGGGTGTCTCCCTGGCCGAACCTGCCCGTACCTGGGCCCCTGGACACCCTTTCACAGAGGCTGAGTGTACTCCCGGCACTTGCACCAGACCATCTGCTGCCACCCACCCCTTGAGGAGCCCATGGGCTCAGCCTCTCAGCCCACTGAGCCCCTCGGCCAGTTTCTGGGAGCACCGGCTGGAGCAGCTGCAGACACCAGGGGGGAGTGACTTCTCATTCTGAGCTGGCACTTGAGAAAAGAGCCCTGTTGTGAATCAGCATGTTCCCACCCTGGCCCCATGTACCTGATGACAAGATTTAAGAATGTCCCATGACCAGGGGCCCCCTGCCTGGCTGCGTGAGGGTGGCTGTCAGTGGCCGAGGTTCGGTGCCTTCTGAGTGGCTTCAACAGCTGAGGACAATGTCGATGCTGGGTCTAGCGTTGCCTGACAAGACACAGGATGCGGTCAGATTGGAATTTCAGGTAGCGAATCACTTTTTAGCATAAGCACCCCAAATATCACATGGGGCATTTTCATACTAAACGTATTCCTTGTTTATCTGAAACTGAAATTTGACTGGAAATCCTGTATTTTTATTTGCCTAATCTGGCGACTCTACCTGGGTCCGATCCCTCACCCCCCACCAGGCTGCGCAGCTGGCTGCTGTGTCTGACCCCAGTTCCGGCCCAGGGAGCACCTTCCTGTCCTGTCCTTGGATCTTGTGAAGCTCTGCCACCAGCTCTTGCCGGCTCTGTGTCCATTTCTCACTTTGTCTCTCCATCAGCTCAATCCTGGCCCTCCTGCCCGTCACCCTGTCTCAGACCATCCTCCACAGCCTCCCTCCCGCATGCCCAGCTGCCTTCTAGTTGACTCGGGCAGCCCAGCTACAATGCCTGGTGCTGAGGGCTCTGACCCACCCCAAGGGGCCAGCCTCACAGAGAGGAAGGGGAGACCCCTGAGGGCAAGGGGGGAAGAGGGGATAGGCCCTGCCCCCTGCAATGTGAGGAACACAAGCCCCAGGCTCCAGTCCACAGCCCCCGCACCCCAGTCTCTCAGGGGAACCGTCTTCACCCTGGAACAGCAGTTTGTCCTGGACCAGGAGAGGGGAGGGTGGTGGGAACAGCCTGCCCATGGCCAGGCTCCAGGCCCCACTGGCCTGTGGGTCAGCCGGCTGGGCCTCGGAGCAGAGGGCCCTCCCAGGCTGGTTCCACCGGTGTCCCAGCTGAGTGGGAACAGAAGGGATCTTCTGCCTCCTGCGTGCCCCAGGACAGGGGCTGGGACCATTGGGACAAGCAGGGAGCCTTGAGCCGAGTCCCACCGGTAGCAAGGGGTGTCTGCAGGCTTTCCTGGTGAAGATTACCTTAAACAAGCTCCCTAACTTCTGTGAGCCTCAGTCTCCTCCTCTGCAAGAAGGGGCCAAACCACATCTGCCTCGTGGGAGCGCAAGGTCTGACTTCAGTAACAGATGCAGAGCCCGAGCACAGCGCACGGAGGTGGGAGGCCCTCGCGCCCGTTTCTTCCCCATCTCTGCAGGCCGGAGCCTCCTCCAGTACCTCACCGCAGGGTGAGTGAAGGGGGAGACCTCGGCATGCAGGACCTCCGCCCCATCTCAGAGGGTCCTGCCCCCACCCCGACCACTGGAAGTGCAGAGGGCTGGGACTGAGAAGACTGTCCCCTCACCCATGGCGGTGTGGGCTTGCTGTACCGCCTCGGCGTGGGGGTTGGGGAGCTCCTTTTCCTGGCCGGAGCTGGAAGCCCAGGGAACATGGTCCCAGGGAGAGGGCCCAGGAGATGGAGGCCCTGATCACCGGGAAGGTCACGGTGCCCAAGTGACGGAGAAGCTGTGTGAAAGGAAGGGGGGAGCCTCGGGGGTGCCAGGCCTCTCACGCCTTCGTGCCACAGGTGCGCCTCCCAGCAGAATTCGTTTGGGTGCTTGTGTTTCTGTTTTTCCTTCTTCTCTAATTTTAAAATTAATGTTTGGTGCCCCGCCCACCACACCACAGAAGTAAACCCTGGAATTGCAGACAGAGAAGGCCGAGCAGATGTCACAACCCCGGAAGACTGCGGCCAGCACGCACAAGCTCTTCCAGACTCCTTTTCTGTGTATTTTGTTTTAATCAAAAATGAGAACTATAAAACATTTTTATTTATTTTTATAGAGCGGGGAAGGGAGGGAGAAAGATAGGGAGAGAAACGTCAGTGTGAGAGAGAAACACTATAGGCCCTGATCGGGAATTGAACCAGAGACCCAAAGCTTTTGCGGAATGACACCAACCAACTGAGCCACACTATTCAGGGCAAAAGAGTGAGACCATTCTGTGTACACTGCTTTGTGTGTTACTTTTCACACTGAGTAACCTTTTCTCATGTGGGAAATTACATGCTCTGACAATGAATAGTTAAGCATTATTTCACACCATGCTTATTCCTTCATTCCCCAAGCCCGTCTTCAGGACATTTGTGTCGTTTCTCATTTCCTGCTGTCACACAAATGCATTGTTTTGTTTTGTTTAGGCTACATTCTTATATGCGGTATCTCTAGGTCAAAGGTGGTGTCTATTAGCAAAGCCAGACGCGGGCACACCAGCATTCACTGTCACAAATGCCGACAAGCTGGTTGCCAAGGGGTGGCTCCTAGGGGAGGCGTGTTGGGTCCTGCTTGCTTTGTCCCATCCCTGGTGGGCTGTCCCCCTCACCCACCCTAGGCTGCAGGGCCCTAGGTACACAGAAATCCAGACGATTCAATACTGACGCCTGGGTACCTGGGGCCATGTGGCCGCCCTGGGAGGAGGCTCCTCCTTCTCTTCTTAGGGCAGGGGTTCGGGGGGGCGGGCATTTGTCCCCCTCCCACAGCCAGCAACTGGTGGGAGGGGCCATCCTGAGCTGGAGGCCGATAGTTGGGGCCGGGAGACCATCACGGGTTGGGGTCAGGACTGCAGGGTCAGCTGTCATGACGGGTACCGAAGGCAGTGGCTGTCAGTGGCTGTTGGACAAAGGCAGGAGGCTAGCTGGCCCCTGGCTCCCCATGCCCCCATTGCTTCACACAGCTCCACTTTCATCCCTTGTTCTTAAGACTCCCCCACCCCTGCTCTCCCATGCCACAACTGAGGACGCTGATACTGAGTGGCAGGAATGACTTGGCCAAAGGAGCAGCAGGTCAGCAACGCACGGTGATGGAACAGACTCCTGGCCCCACCCTCCTTCCGATGCTGTGAAACCCCCGGCTTCAGAGAGGCTGTCAGCGTGGCCCCCCTCAATCTACCCCACTTCCCACCGGCCTGCTTCCAGCCACCTCCCCAAGACCACAGGGCTGGGCAGCACCCTGGCCTTCTGCCTCGGCTGTGCCCGCGCCCACCCTTCTGCCCCAGGACCTCCTCACCACTCCCAGTCCGCCCGACTTAAAAGTCACTTCCTCCTGGAAGCCTTCCCCGCCCCCCAGAAAGAAGTGCTTTCTCCCTCCTGCAGCATCTGGGCCAGACCCGTTCTCTAGAGCCTGGGCAGCGGCCCTCCTAGCCGGGACCTGGGCTCTCCGGCCTGGTTTGGTGGGAGCCTTGCTCGTCCAGCAGGAGGCCTGGGAAGTGAAACCGTGGTGGGTCCTCGAGGCAAAGGACGTTCCGTGTGGGGGCCTCGACAGAAAGCGAGGCTGTGGTGGCAAAAGGCGGAGGATGCACTGGGGCGAACAGGAGGAGAGGGGGTGGCTAGAGAGCCCAGGGAACTAGAAACGGATGCCCCGGGACAGGCTGGCTGTGGGCTGCGTGGGGGGAGCACCCAGGGCCCTGCGGGAAGACGACTTCCCGAAGTGACTGCATAGGGTCAGGGCTGGGAGAGAAGGCCGAGGTGCACGACCGAGTGTCCCAGGCCAGACACATCTGGTTCACGTCTGGCTGCTTCAGTGACTGGCCAGGAGTCTGAAGGTGCGGCAGCATGGCACCATGGCGACCAGGGCAAGGGCAGGCGCAGAACTCAGGCGACTCACGTTCCACGAGCCCATGCGCTGGCGGATACCCCAGTTTCTGCCGAGTTATGACAGTGTCATGCCCTCAGAGCCACGGGCAGGGGAGCAGTCTGGGAAGAGGGGAGGTGGGAGGGTTGGCAGGTTTGGAGGGGGAGGGCATGATGCCTCAGGAGCCTGCACACTGGCTGCAGGAGCCCAGTCAGCCCACACTCAGCAGCCCACACTCATCAGGGAGCAGGAGCAGCTCTGGCCTGGTGGGTGTGGGAGGAGCCAGGGCCCAGGGACCAGGCACCTCTGTCCTCTTCTGCCAGCCTGGCCTGGGGCCCCGGGAGTCACAGAGAAGCATAGAAACCGCAGGACGACAGGACAGGCCATTCTCGGGGCAGCGAGAGGCCAGAGCGGGCGAGGAGCTGGGAGAGTGGCAGGAAGGTCCTCCTGGCAGAGCTGCCTTCCCTGGGGAGGGGTGGGGGGACTGGGGCCCCTCCATCCTGGAACATGCGATTCTGTGCTGCCCCGGGTCTCCACGGAGTCAGGCAAGGAAAGGCCCTGAGTCTCTGAACAAACAGGCTGTCATCCACCGAGCAGATGTGTGTGGGCAGGGCCGTGGGGGTGGCCTGGAAATGACCGTGTGGGGCCAGGCTGTCTCTGCTTACCGCCAGGGCTCGAGAAGCCTGTGTGGGCATCACCTGCGCCCACCCGCTTCCAGCACTCATGCACCCATCCGGGGTGCCAGCCAACGGCGCCAGCAGCTAAGGACATTGCTTTTGAAGTTGACAGAGGCTGAGAATGGAACTCTAAGACTAGCCCTCCCTCTTCCAGGAGACAGGTGGGGCCCTCTGCACCCCCGGCCCTCCAAAGCCAAGGTTGCCTGTGGTTGTCACCACGGAGCTGCACAGGGGCCTCCAATCTTGACCAGCGTGTTTTTTCCCCAAGGAACCTCTGTCTGTGTCTCCCAGCCCAGCGCAGAGCCGTGCAGGTGCGAGGCTGCAGCTTGCAAACCTCAGGAGAGATGCCACGCAGAACTTCCCGATGACAGGCATCTTGAGCACGAGGAAGGGTGCAGGATCTTCTCCTTACAATTCTTTGGAAAAGCACCCCTGAGGCTTCCTGGCTAGGGTACCCACTCATCTGCACGATGTCCCCCATGACCTGGGTAGTGAGGTTCACCAAGACATTCTTCCTTCAGGGGGCTTTTCTGCTTTCAGGACTTGAACTGCCCTGTCCTAGTGCCTCCCAGAGCCAGCTCCCAGCCCTGCTCCTGTCACCCCAGGCCACAGGCTTCCTGTCCTTGCAGAGCTGCTAGGCTTTCCCTGCTCTGCTGCGTTGGTCTCCTCTGTGTCCCCCCACGGGGCTTGTGAGAGTTACTGTGCAGCAACCACTTAGTGTGTGTGCCCGTCTGTCCCCCAAACAATGACCCTCGGGGGCGGCATGATTATCCTCTGTTTTCGGTGAGGGGGACTGCGGTTCTGGGAGCCACCCGACCAGAACGTCTGCCCAGTTTTGTCCAGGCTGTGTAGCTCACTTCTTCCCCGCCGCTTGCACCACCACCTGGCCCCGCCTCCAGCCCCCAGCTTAGAGAAAGCCGTGCCCCAGACCGGCCTGGGGCACCTTCTCCCTGGGTACCACCCGGACCGCTCACTGCAGGCACAGGCACGCACTGGCCAGCACCTGCCTGGGCGAGCCCCGGGGAGGTGGCACTAGGGTGATGGGCTGCTCCCGGCTGTCTTGAGGCTCATTGTCTTAAAGAAGGTTGAGCAGGCTTTCCCTGGACAAGGGGGGCTCCCAGAACTTGCGGGGTCTGGACTCCATCTCTCTGCCAGCCCCTCCCCAACACTGCCCCTCCCCCGCCTCTTCCCTGCCTTCCTTATTCTGTAGCAGGACCACCAGCTTCTTGTGTGAAGAACATCACCTTCCTGGACAGAACAGAACCATCTCTCCGAGAGCAGGCAGCTGGTAGGGAGGGCCTCTGATCTCCCCTTTCCCCGTGTCTCTCCTGCTAGTGGCTGCGGACGCTGCTGTGGCCCCAGGTGAGCTGCACTCTGTCACTCTGGCCCAAGAGCCATGTTCTTCACCGCACGGTCAAGACTGATGGGAACACTCAGTACGGACTTTGCTAAGCCCCAGAGAACAAACCTCGGTGTAACAGTAGCATCCAAACAACCTTCTCTCTTCCCCGAGCGGGACCCTCTGCAGTCCTGTGGCGTCAATGGCCTAGCGGCAGGGGCGGCTCCTGTTCTCAGGGTCCTGGCCTGTTCTCCCTTAAGTGTGCTGTGGGGGGTTGAAAGGCGGCTCCCCCCAAAATATACCCACATCCCAATGAATCCACAGAACCTGTGAATGTTACCCTGTTTGGAAACGGGTTCTTTGTAGATGTAATCAAGGTGAGGATTTGAGGCAAGGAGATTATCTGGGATTATCTGTATGGGCCTTAAATCCAATGACAAGTGTCCTTACAGGAGACACCCAGAGGAGACAGACACAGTGGAAGAGGAGGAGGGGGTGTGACTGGAGTGACCGTGTGCCACCAGCCAAGGCACGCGAGGGGGAGGCATGGAGGACCCTCTCCGAGAGCCTCAGGAGGGAGCAGCCGTGTCTGCTTTATTTAGGACTTCCAGCCCCCAGACCGAGAGAGGGCACGTCTATGGTTAAAGCCGCCCAGGCGTGGTCATTTGTTACATACACACAACAGCCTCTCAAAATGGCTGGAATGTCGCCCGACCTCCACTACCACCTGCAAGCCACCCTCAGCGGAATCGTTTTGTCCAGGCAGATCTCCCTGAGTGAGTTTCAGGTCTCTGCTGCCGGTGGCCCCTGGACACCTGCACATACCCTGCCCACGGGACCCTCAGCACCAACGCATTACATGAACCTCAAACCTGCCTCTTCTCCAGGCTGGCCCTTCCATGAACAGGGCAACTCCCTCCACCCCGCGAGGCCTCCCTGCCACCTTCCAGTGCCTCCGGCTCTGGGGTGGCGCCCTGCAGCAGTTCTCTCTGGAGTGGCCCAGCCTAGGTCTCTGTTTACACGGTTCCCTTTCAGTCAGATGAGCCTGCAGCATCGAGCGTGGGTGAAAGTGACACTCTTTCTCATGCAAGTCACCGTGTCCAGTGTGAAGGATACGCTTTCAGCGCGATGCCAGAGGGTGCCCGCTGCAGAGAGGGGCTCCTCCACCATCCCCACTTGGCTCCTGGGGGACGTGCTCCACCTGGTACAGTTCTCAGCTGTCAGTTCTCTGGGACACCAAAACAATTGCTCACTCGGTTTACTCCACCGTCCAGCACCACTGGCTCCGAACAGCAAAGCCAACCCCTCCACCACCGGCACGATGGCTAAAAACTACGTAGATGTTTTCAGTCCTTTTATCTCCAGAGTGTGTCCTACTAGGAGTGCAGCCAGATTTCTGTGCTTCAGAGTCATTCACACTTCCTTTGTGGATGCGCCATTTCACTAGAGTCAAGGGTTCCTTTGTTTTATTCCACTTCTGATTTTTAGGACTTTTTAAAATATTTCATTTTTAAATCACGTTTCAATTCATTTTTATTTTTAAAGAGGTCAGATATTTACTTGGTCAGAACCTAAGTAACATTTAAGATAAGCAGTGAAAAATCTTCCTACCTGGGCTCTAGCCTCTCCATTTTCCTCTTTCTAGCTGCTTCTATTATATCTCACATTTCCTTCCAGGGGGCTTTAAAACGCAGGCCAACGCAGGTATGTGATGTTCGCTGCGACACGTCTGTCCTGGAGTTCGCTCTGCCTGTGCTGGCGCAGCACCGTCCCGTCGGAGTACCTGACGGCCAGGCTCATTCTTCTTCCCAGCTGCACCGAATCCACTGTGTGCAGGGAGGGAAAATTGTGCGGCCAGCCCACTCCTGACTCCTATTTTGGCTGTTTCATATATTTTGCTATTACAAATGGTTTACGTTTAATTTTGTTTTATAATTTTTGCAAAATATTTACAAAGTTCCACAGCCAAACCCATAAAACAAAGTATATCAGATAAATTTAGCATCTAACCCTGCCCTAACTTTAAAAAATTTTTAAATTTTATTTAATATGTCTGGGAGCCCACTCCATAGAAGTAAATTTTTAAAAATCTTTATTTCTTTTATTTTTTATTACATTTGTTTTTTTTAGATTTTTATTTATTTATTTTTAGAGAGAGGGGAAGGGAAGGAGAAAGAGAGTGAGAGAAACTTCAGTGTGTGGCTGCCTCTCACACGCCCCCCACACTGGGGACTCAGCCGGCAACCCAGGCATGCACCCTGGCCAGGAATCGAACTGGTTCGCAGGCCAGCATTCAATCCACTGAGCCACACCAGCCAGGGCTATTTCTCTTATTTTTTTAACAGTTGTGTGGAATTGCATTATGTAAATATACCACAGTTTGTTCAATGGCTCCCTGTGGGTTGTTCCAACATTTTGCTATTACTAATAGTTGTCACATACATGTCTGAAGCACCTGGAAACAACCGAGTCTGGTGTTTTATTTTACTTTATTTATTTACTTTTTTCGAGTCTGGTATTTAAAGGTTCTGGGTCCACAGCCCCGTTCTGTAGAAGCTGCTGGACGCTCCTTTCGGAACACATCCTGGATCTCGGAGGCTGCCTCCCACCAGCCCGTCCGCAGCCAACGGCGCCCAAGACTCACGTCTGCGCCAGGCACTGAACCACCGAGGGGAACTTGGGGAGCCCAACAGCGTCTGAGGAGGTTTGGGGGCAGACCGCTTTGCTGGGGCCCTCCATGCTGGAAGGTGACAAAGGATCCAATCAGACTTTGTTTCAGGAAATTTGAGTTTTTAGCATTTACAGAGGAAGGTCACAGGAGCTCTGGCCCTACCCAAATGGTAAGAGGAGTCTCAGGACCCAGAGTTCAGCTGAAGGGACACCTTCCTGTCATCAGTTCTCTTGCCATAACCTCCCGAAGAGCCGGTGTCCATGCTTCTTGTAAGATATTAAAGAAGTTTTTTTTTCTCAATCATGCTCTTGATTTTTCAACACTTGTTTGCATACAGGGTACAAAGGTACATTTCTTCCTGCTCTTGTTATTACAAATGTCCAGTTATGAATAAAGATGCTTTTCTGGAGGTGCTCTCGCAACGTGGAGGAGTGAGCATGTGTGCATGTGTGGATGTCCCGAATTTGCATTTGCGCCAGACCCAGGTGGATGATTTTATGAATGAGACTCCAGTCAGGATGACACGAGGCAGCTGTAGGGGCATGAGGTGCCCACCCGAGGAAGAGAGAGACATTATTTGGCTGCTTCCTCCCAGCAGGGGAAAGAAATGGACAGAATTCTGAACACCCAGGTCCTCCGGCTCGAGGGAGCGGGTGGAGAGCTGCCAGAGGGACAGCAGAGAGGCTGGAGCTGCTGCTCCAGAAAAGTGAGAGGAGGGATGTGGTCGATGGCCACCCTGCCAGCCAGGTGCAAATTATTCATGGGGAGCTATGGGAGGCTGGTGGAAAGAACTGGGGCTGGCGATAAGGAGGCCAGTGTGTGACCTTGGGTGGGTTCTGTCTGGCCCTGAGCAAGTCACTTCGACTCTGGGCCGAAGCACCTGGGACAGGTTGCACGGGACAGTAATCTGCCCTCTGTGTCTCAAGCAGTCCTTTCTGCCACAAGGCAGGTCACAGACAGACAGACCGACCAATAAAACCAGGCCCCTCGGGATGCGGGCGAGGACGCTGGGGCCCAGCCCAGGAAAGCCACTCGCCGAGCAGCCAGGGAGTATCTCGGTCGTGGCTCCAGGAGGAGCAAGCAGCTGGTCTGGGGCCTTCGTGGAGCAGAGCAGCCCTGGGGCGCCGGGCACCCTGGGAAGAGCAGGGAGACTGTCCAGGGTGGAGGCCCTGGCAGGAGCACAGATCATTTTCCTTGCAAAAATGGAATTCAAATCTGAGGATGTGCCAGAGCTGCTGGAGGCAGTGGATACAGATGCGTCCGGGAGGCTCCAAGTGGCAGGGGTCACGTCACCGGGGAGCACGGGACCAGGATCCCGGCTGCCCCCTCTGTGTTGCTGGTCTGAGAGCTCAGACCGTGGGAGCCCGTTGTCCCCTCAGGCCAGTCTTGGCGTTTCCCTGGGGCTGTGGCTGGGGCCAGGGCTGGGTGAACTTGGGCTCAGGCCCCCCCACCTCCCGGGACCCAGCTGGGGAGGCAGAGATGGCCGCTCAGCCACAGCCAGCACATGCATTAGTAATAGCCACTGATCCTGCTGGCCCCGCGCCCTGTTTCCAGCGGGGGGCAGTAACCCGAGCCCGGGTGCCCCCTGCCCGACAGCGGAGCCATCAGACACCACCTCTGTCCCCCGTCCTTGGTCTCTGCATCAGAACGAAGACGAATGCAAACGAGCTGTTTCTTCTCCAACACCCTGAGCGCACGTTGTCTGCCTCATCACTGCTTTCAGAGGTTTCCCTGATGTGGGGGTGTTAGAACATGGCCTGGCAGGCTCTCAGGTCACCTGTGCTGGGGTGCCAGGCCTTCCTGGGCTGGCCTCGTTTCCTCACTGGTGATGGGTCTGTTCTGAGGCCACCTCTGGTCCTGCAGCTCCGGACCCCGGGACTTGGTCTCTGCCCTAATGGGGGTCACAGCAGGTCGGGTCAGGGGCCCAGCAGGGCCACAGTCAGACCACGGCAGGCTAGATTCTGTGCCAAAGGGCAGCAGAGGTGCAGCTGTGGGGGCTCCCGAGGGTGCATCCTAGACCAGGCAGGCCTGGAGGGGGGCAAGCTTTGAGAACAGCAAGGCGGGGGACGGGGAGCCAAAGCTCAGGGGGCAAGCAAGTTGCAGGGGGTGCTGTTCACGCCGAACCGCTCTCCTGGGGGTGACCCAAATCAAGGAGGGAGGAGGTCTCGGGAAGCTCAGCTGACCCAGGGGCTGCGCAGCCAGCCTTCCCTTCCCGGGACAGAGCTCTAGGCTCTCCATACCTCCTCATGGTCCCTTTACCCACACAGTAGCCATGGGATGTCCCCAAGGGACACACACTCTGTCCTGGGGCCTGTGACCTGTCTCCAGCAGCTGCCCTTGAGTGGAAAGGTCTTGGCCACCCCAAAATGCCCCTCCTAGGAGCCCTGTAATTCTCCCCATGAGAGATAAGACATTGTTACCTGAACATATACCACACTGGAGAAAAACACACCTCTAGGAATTAGGCCATCAGCGAAGGGATAGGCCTGTGTCAGAAGGGAAACTTGGGGGCAGGGGATAAGCACATCCTTGGGGGGGGGCAGCTTGGGGCAGCCCAAGGGCCCTGAGAAAGTGTGGCACCACAGGGAAGGGGGCAGATAAGCTCCTCACAGGAGAGGTGGCCAGCCCAGACTGTGTAGGCAACCAGCTCTGGGACCCTCAGGAAGGAGGACACCTTAGCCCGCTTCCCCATGCCCCACGGCTGCCCTGAACGGAGCCGCCAACACCCGTGGAGGCTGACTTCTGGGCTCACGTTGGGCATAGGCAGGGGACAGGCAGACGGTGCAGAGATAGGGGTGTTGGGGGCTGGATGACTGGAGGGGTCTTCTCTGGCTGAGGCTTTCACAAGGGCCCAGGGCTTCAATCGATTGCCCAATGCCAGGCCCCAAGGGTCAGGACCAGAGGCCACTACCTCTGCTGAGCTTTGCCCCCAGGGCCCTCCTTGTCTGGTTCCTGGGATCCAAAGAGATAAGCAGAGGGACGGTGGGGGCAGAGGACCTGGACCAGGGTAAGGACACACCTCCCCTTCAGAGCTTCACTCTCATCAGCCCACGCATGGAGCCAACCCTCACCAAGCAGAGACAGGAGGCCCGGCTACCAGCCTCCCGGAAGTGGACAGGAGGGCAGGTGCAGGGACAGTTCCCGTTCCAGCCCAGCCAGAGGCCTGGCTGCAGGCAAGGGGTGGGCTCTCTCCTTGAGCCTCAGGACTTCCCTGTCCCCGCTTCCTGGGCAGCCAGCAGAGCAACCTGACTTTCTAGCTCCTGCCCAGGCCCTGCCCATGCAGTCACAGCCGAGAGGCAGCGGCTAAATAATTCAGCAGAGCTGCGTATCTTGACTCCTCGTGGGAGGCCAACGGCTGGCCCCAAAGTCCTCCACCTGGACAGCGAGAGGGATCCCAGCCTCCCCACCTCAGAGGGTTTGGCAGGCTCCCTCACCAGGCCCAGCGCGCCCCAACGCCCTGCTTTCCCTGCAGCTGTGACCTTGCCAGAGCTGTTCCTCCCGTTCCCACATCACCAGGCTTTCCAACCCCACCTCCTTAGCTCTCGGATTCCATCCGCTCCTCTCCCTCTGCTGGCCTCCACCCTGGTCCAAGCCAGCACCACCCCACCCTGGATGATGTGGCAGCCCCTGGCTGCATTCCCTGCCTGCAGGACAGCCCCCATTCATTCTGCACAGGACACGTCACCCCCTCCTTCAGGCCCCTTCGTGGTGACCACGTCCCTGGCCCTGTCTGCCCCTGCCTCACACCGCAGGAACCAGGAACAATATGCCGCCACAAGTGGGTCCCTCCATGCTGTCCCAGCCTCTCTTCTTTCACCGAGGCCTCCTCCTCAGCCTGGGTGGTCACCCCACCCCCGCCAGCCTCACTCACCTAGATAGAACGCTCAAGCCTCCCTCCTCCAGCAGCCTCCCCTGAGCACCACAGCCCCACTCTGCCCTGCCTGCGTCTGTCACGGCCCCTCCACGAAGCCTAGGGATGTCCAGCCCTGTGTCTGCTTTCCCACCAGGGTACGTTTTTCCTGTGCATGTTTTTTTGACTTTTCGTTATGTGTTTATCAGGTGTTCTACCTAATTTTTCAAACATTTTTATTCTTTTTTTGGCAAAATATACATAATAAAACACTCACTTAGATGTACCCTCTGTGCCTTCTCACACCTCAGACCTGCTCCCACCTGGGATTCTGCACCCGAGGAAACAAGGAAGCATGCGTGAGACACCAGCAAATATTACAGACACCAAAACGGTCCCACGAAGATGCCCGATACTGGGATTATCAGACCCAGTCTCTAAAGACATGCATACTCTGTTTGTAGACTTGAAAAACAAACTTGAACAGATTGACAAGGAACAGGGAATTTTTTTTTAAGCGACAGAGTAGGAGGAAAGAGAACCAGCTAGAACTTCCAGGGCTTTCATACCATAGGCGGTTGGTAGACAGAACACCATGCAGCTGTTTGAAAGAAACAAGCAGCGTCGTACGTGCTGCCGTGCAATCAGCACCGCGTAAAACAGAGCAACACGCAGACGGTGTGTGTGATCTGCTTCCACGTGCATATAAAACTGTTACTTCTTTAAAAATTTTTTTTAAAAGATTTTATCTACTTATTTAGAGAGAGGAAGGTAGGGAGAAAGAAAGGGAGAGAAACGTTGATTGGTTGCCTCTCACGTGCCCCCAGATGGGGACCAGGCCCACAGCCCAGGCAGGTGCCCTGACCAGGAACTGAACCCGCGACCTTTTGCTTCACAGGAGGAGCCAAACCAGTGAAGCCTCACCAATGAGGAAAAGCTGTTACTTCTGATTATATGCACAGGGCCATCACGGGGAGGCCCCAGGGAAGTTACAAACAGTGGTTGCCTCCGGGAAAGGAACCTGAGTGCAGGGGGGTGGGAAGGACAAGAGATTTACTTTTTAAAAAAATTAAATTACCCTGGCTGGGTAGCTCAGGTGGTGTCCCAGATATACCAAGGTTGTGGGTTCGATCCTCCGCCAGGACACACATAAGAATCAGCTGATGAATGCATAAATAAGTGGAACAACAAATGGACGTTTCCCCCCCCCTCCTCACTCTCTTTCCAAGATCAATCGAAAATAACTTTATTAAAAATCAATTAAAATTAAATTAATTTTAAGTTAAGATTTTTTTTAAGAGCAGTTTTAGCTTCACAGCACAGAGATTTCCCATAGGCCCTCTGCCCCGCCCCACACAGGCGTGGCCTTCCTGACCGCGAACTTCGGGCACCGGCGTCTATTACAATCGAGGAACCCGCACTGACTCATCGCGCTCACCCGGAGTCCGTGGTTCTCAGTCCGGTCTGCTCCTGGTAGTGGACATTCTGTGGGTCTGGACAAATGAAAAATCCCACACATGTGCACCATGATGGTGCCATACAGAGTAGTTTCACTGCCCTAAACACCCTCTGTGCTCCGCCTGTTCCCCACCATCACCACCCTCAGCCAAAGCCCTGGCCCCCGGTGACCCTTTGACTGTCTCCATCATTCTGCTTTTCCCGGGTTGTCACACGGTCGGAATCCACGGTGTACAGACCTTCACGTTGGCCCCTTTCACTTAGTAAGACGCCGTTCAGGTTCCTCCACGTCTCCACCGAGCTTGACAGCTCATTTCTTTTCAGCACTGAGTAGTATTCCCTTGTCTGGGTGTTTCCCAGTTTTTTTGAGCACTCGCCCGCTGGAGGGCGTCTCGGTCACCTTCGAGTTTGGGCAACTACGCACAGAGCGGCGTACACACCTGTGCGCAGGGTTTCGTGCAGACCTCAGTTTTCAGTTCCGCTGGGTAAATACCGAGGGGCACAATTGCTGGATTACATGGTAAGAGGTTTGTTCAGTTTTGCAAGAGACAGCCACGAGATTTATTTTTAACTGTATGATTGTAATTTTCTAAAGATCTGCACTGTGTTTATGTGCTACCAATTCACAATATTTTTAAAAACTAATATTCCCTGTTCCTGAATAGAAAGACTAAATAGAATGTCATAATATTGATTGTCCTTAAACAAATTTATTTATTTTTGTAACCATTATGAAAAATCTCAGCAGTTATTTGAATCTTGCTTTTGTGATTCATTTGCAAACATAAATAGGCGATAATTTCAGATTTTATTATGGAAAAATGGTGGTCCAGTCCTAGACAAAGCATTACACCATCAGCAAGTATGAAAAAGAAACAGTATTTTAAAAACATGGTGCCAAGAAAAATAGAAGCACCGATAAATGAGACAAAACTAATGAACGCAAATCCTTAATATGAAACAAAGAAGGTTTTAAAAACAAGCAGGTAGGCAAGGACAATCTCTCCCTACCGCTGCCCCCCAAGCAACCTCATTCAAGTCCATGGGTCTAATGTTATCTGAGCGCCTGTGACTCCCACATTGGCTGTTCCCACCAGGCCGTGACCCTGAACACCAGCCTCACTCACACAACTTCCCACTTGACGTTTTCACTTGCACATCCTTTCCTCCTCCGACCCCTCATCCCCACCTCCCCACCTCCCCAGCTCCCCAGTTACCCACGTGGAAGTCCCTGCTTCCTCCCTCTCTCTTCTCTTTCCCTCCCACCACATCCAGGCCACATCCAGCTCCACTGCCCCAGCCCCGGCCCAGGCCACCCTCCCTCCAGCGTGGATTCTGGCATGGCCTTCCACTCACACCGGCCATCTATCGTCCACCCAGCAGCCAGGGCCGTGTATTTCAGATATGTCCCGTGCCCACTCCCCCATGTCCCAGCTCCCATGGCACACCCCCACCTGTGGGTTTCAGGGTGCATTGCCCCTGGATATGGAAACCTTCGAGATGCGAACAAAGGCACGGTCTGGAAATTCGCTTTGGAGAAAGCTTCCTGGGAGCTTAATCAGGGCCCCGATCCTGTCTTCCGGCTCTGGGTCTTCCTCTGTCACACCTGTGTAACTGTTAAGGCTGAAGCAGGTGTTAAAGACTGTATTTTGGTCCTTGTTGGAGGTTTCGGAATCTGGGTGTATTGTCCAATAGCATGGGGTGTGGGATGACATTTCACCTCTGTGATACCCTAACTGGTGTCACGGCCCTTGAGAAAACATCCTGGGAGGGAGAGGGCAAAGCCGGCATCAGCAACAAATACTGAATATAAAAACTTACACTGAAGTGTAAGGAATTACTCTCAGGCTAGTCTTGGAATCCATTCTCAAATAAACCGTTGTCTGAGAAGAGTATATCCTTGGAAAAAATGGAACAGTATAAGCTAGCAACACATGTAATGTATTGCTAAATTAGTGGTGGGATTTCGAGGGGACTACCATGTTGTTTTTCAAGACAGACTGGTGAAAATGCATTTTAAAAAATTTTACACAATACTTTTGTCAAACTAAAGTGTGCTTTATTCAATAAGGTATTAAAATAACCTACTTTATCAAGAATACCATAGAATATCATTTGAAAATAATGTATTACAATTAATCTTTATTTTATTTAATCTAATAAAATGTTTCATATTTTCACTTCCTTTAAACAAAAATAAAATTATCCGACAGATGGCAGACTAATTGGTTCTTATGCTCTTGTCTTTCATTAAAATGACTGGAAAAGTTTGAATGTGACGTCTGACAAAACTAACAGCTTATTTCTGATTTTCTAATATCAGATTCCTCTTAATTAAGCACGTGTTTATCGAAGGAGTCCTATGCTTTTTTATCTTTTTCAAATGATAAATAACTTATCATTTTAGCAACACATGAAATCATATCGATACAAGTTAAATAGTGAGTGTAAGGCAACTTTTCCACAGTGTGGAAATAAGGCGGGATAATGGCCACGTGTCATCTCGATGTCATACTGGAGCGCTGTGTGCCTGGACCAGCGGTGAGAGGCTGCTCATTTCTCCAGGAGAATGCCTCTGCACTGGGCTGCCTCGCTGCGGGCGAGGGACCAGACTCGGCCAGTGCTTGTTGACTCGCAGACCTCTGCTCAGGGGAGATGACAAATGCCGCGTAAGATATAACCCGTTTCGCTCCTAACTTAGCAAATGGTCTTCAGCGTTCTTCTTTTTTTAAATCCTCACCTGAGGATATATTTACTGATTTTTAGGGAGAGAGCAAGAGAGAAACATCAATGTGAGAGAGAAATGCTGATGGGTTGTCTCCTATGTACCCCAACTGGTGATTGAACCCACAACCCAGGTTTGTGCTCTGACTGGGAATTGAACCTGCAACCTTTTGGTGTACGGGGCCACAGCTCCAACTGCGCTACTCAGCCACGGCAGCATTCTTTTCACTGACTGGCTGAATAAATCTTCATTCCTCAAACTGTCATTTGAACCAGGTACCATCCTTATTTCCTCATGCATTTCTTTAAGACTTTGTTTGTTTGTTTTTAGAGAAGGGAGGGAGAGAGAGAGGGAGAGAAATATCAATGTGTGGTTGCTTCTTGAGTGCTCCCCCTAGGCACCTGGCCCACAACCCAGGCACGTGCCCGAGACTGGGAATCGAACCGGTGACCCTTTGGTTTGCAGCCTGGCACGCAATCCATTGAACCATACCAGCCAGGGCTCATGAATTATTTTTGATACATTATTGCTTGTGTTTATGTGAGTCATGTTTTTAACTTTTTTAAAATGATACTTTGATATAAAAAAACAGCATTTGGATTTTTTATTCTGTTTTTAAAACATTTTTAAAAGATTAATTATATTAATTTATATTAATTTCATATGTTCTAACTGTATCTGCCTTTAATAATCTATTTTGCAAGATGTACATCATAATTTGTTTCTCAATATCTTTTTTTTAATTCTCACCTGAGGACATGCTTATTGATTTTACAAAGAGGGAATGGAGAGAGAGAGAGAGGGAGAGAAATATTAGTCCATTGCTTCTTGCACAACCCTTTACCTGGGACAGAACCAGTAGTCCAGGCATGTGCCTTGATGGGGAATCGAACCTGCCAACTTTTGGTTTACAGGATGTTGCTCCAACCACCTGAGCCATACCAGCCAGGGCTCAATATCTTTTTTACTTTCCAAAGTGCATATGAAAGTATTTAGTTGAATTAAAAATTGATGTCAGGCTTTTCCAGACAAAAGGTCTGATTTGGTTGATTGATTTGATAACAAAAACTAAATCAGGATTATATAGCAAATGTTTTCCATGAATCAAATAGCCAAATCTGCTGTTTCAAGGTTTTGACAAAAAAACATATGTATGTGTGTTACACATACATGTATATATAAAATGTGTGGTAAAGGCATTTTATACATAATTATGTTGATAAAGCCATATTAAAATGAACAATGTTTTTAGTTTCCCAAACCTTCTAATTATGTTAGGTTAAGTAAGGTTACTACAAGCGACAAAAAATAACAGCTACAATTAATGTGTTTGATAAGTCTTTGCTCTATTTGATAATTAACTTATTTGATGTCTTGGTAAATCTTGGGATACCTGCCAGGACTGACAGAGTAACTTTAATGACTCAATTAAAGAAACGAAATTGTTCTGCAAGTAGGGTGCTTCCAATTCTTCGCTTTCAGCAAATTAGAGAGAACTGAACAGATTTGTCAGCAGGTAAATCATTAAAAATAATTTGTGACGACAGACTACTCTATGACTTTGGCTATCACTCAGAAAGAATTCAAAGAATTGATTAAAATTGTTTTGTCAAAATGCTTGCTATTCCCATCTCCAAATTTATGTGAACAAGGTTTCTCAGTGCTTATGTCTCTAAAAATGAAAAATAGCATTTGAATTATTGCTGAATTCTGTCCTAAAGACATGGATATAAAAAATAATTGCAAAACAAACAAAAACAACCCATTTGTCTCATTGAGAGATATTTCCAAAAATATTTTATAACAGCTTTTTAAGATGTAATTCATACCCCCTGAAGTTCACCCTTTTAAAGCAAACAAGGTAGTGATTTTTAGTATAAAGTCATGTGACTACAACCAGTATCTAACTCTGAAACATTTGCATCATCCCCAAAAGAAATCTGTTACCCACTGGGAGTCATTTTCCACTCCTCACTTGACCACTGATCAGTCTACTCTGTTTCTATGGATCTGACTATTCGGGGCATTTCATTATAATATGTGGCCTTTTATGTCTACCTTCTTTCACTTAGTGTGTTTCTTAGGTTCATCATGTTATTGCATACAGATATCAGAATTTCCTTCTTTTTCTAATATATTTTGTTGATTGGGCTATTACATTTGTCCCATTTCCCTCCCTTCACTCCCCTCCACCCTGTACACCCTCTCCCACCCACAGTCCCCCCCTTTAGTTCATGTCCATGGGTTGTATATACAAGTTCTTTGGCTTCTACATTTCCCACACTATTCTTAACCTCCCCCTGTCTATTTTCTACCTACCATCTACGCTACTTATTCTCTGTACCTTTCCCCCCTCTCTCCTCCTCCCACTTTCCCTGTTGCTATCCCTCCATGTGATCTCCATTTCTGTGATTGTTTCTGTTCTATTTGTTTGTTTAGTTTGTTTTCGTTTCAGGTGTGGCTGTTAATAACTGTGAGTTTGCTGTCTTTTTACTATTCATATTTTTAACCTTCTTTCTCCTAGATAAGTCTCTTTAACATTTCATAAAATAAGGGCTTGGTGATGACGAACTCCTTTGACTTGACCTTATCTGAGAAGCACTTTATCTGCCCTTCCATTCTCAATGATAGCTTTTCTGGATAGAGCAATCTTGGGTGTAGGTCCTTGCCTTTCATGACTTGGAATACTTCTTTCCAGCCCCTTCTTGCCTGCAATGTTTCTTTTGAGAAATCAGCTGATTGTCTAATGGGAACTCCTTTGTAGGTAACTCTTCTTGTCTCTTGCTGCTTTTAAGATTCTCTCCTTATCTTTCATCTTGGGTAATGTAATTATGATGTGCCTTGATGTGTGCTTCCTTGGGTCTAACTTCTTTGGGACTCTCTGAGCTTCCTGGACTTCCTGGAAGTCTATTTCCTTTGCCAGATTGGGGAAGTTCTTCACTATTTGTTCAAATAAGTTTTCAATTTCTTGCTCTTCCTCTTCTCCTTCTGGTACCCCTATGATTTGGATGTTGTCATCCTGAGGCTTTAAACGTGTTGCCAATGTTTAAAGTCATCCTGGAGGTTCCTGAGCCTCTCCTCATTTTTTTGAATTTTTGTTTCTTCATTCTGTCTTGATTGAATGTTTCTTTCTTTTTTCTGGTCCGAACCACTGGTTTGAGTCCCGGTTTCCTTCCTGTCACTGTTGGTTCCCTGTATATTTTCCTTTATTTCACTTAGTGTAGCCTTCATTTTTTCATCTAACGTGTGACCAAATTCAACCATTTCTGTGAGCATCCTGATTACCAGTGTTTTGAAGTGCTCATCTGATAGGTTGGCTATCTCTTTGTCACTTAGTTGCATTTTTTCTGGAGCTTAGATCTGTTCTTTCATTTGGGCCATTTTTTTTTGTCTTGATGCACCTGTTCCATATGAGGGGTGGAGCCTTAGGTGTTTGCCAGGGCAGAGCAACCCACGTAACTGCAGTTGTGACGCCATTTCTGGGGGATGGATCCAAGAGGGAACAATGCTGCTTGCTCAGCTCTCGGTGGGCTTTCAGTCTCTTCCTCTGATGACCACAAGCAAATTGGGCCCTTCTGGTGCTGATTCCCAGTAGGTGGGCTTGTGTACATTCTAGGATCCTGTGGGTCTCTCCAACGAACTCTCCCGTGAGGCTGGGAGTTTCTCCAGCTGCTGCCTCAACCCCCACAGGTTTTTATAGTCAGAGGTTTTGTGGCTTTATTTCCCACACTGGACCCCTGGGTTGTGCAGTCTGTCTTGCTCCCCAGTTGTTCCTCCCAGTTTATCTGCACACGAATGTGGGACTACCCAGTCCACCAGCTGCCTCACCTGTATTCACAAACAGCTCATAGGCAAACCCTCTGCCCACACCTATCAGCTGGTCTCTCATGCTCCTTATTGCCATGACGTTCCCACAGTCCAAAAAGTGGTCCTCACCCACAGGGTCTCCAGTGGGGGATTCACAGACACTATTGCTTGTCCCCAGATGAGGTCTCGGATGCTCGATCAACTCTAACACAAAATCCATGGGCAGTTTGCGCCCCGTTTCTGTTCAGTGCTTCACTTGCAGCTCTCTCATCCTTAAATACAATGTAAACGTTAATGTTTTTCTGATCAGGATGACTTCTATGTCTTACTGTGTCCAACTTCGTGGGCAGAGTTCCCTCTGCTGGAATCCCAGAACGGAATCATGCAGATTCTGTTGGTCCATATACTTCAAAAAATGACTTCAGTTTCTTATTGCCTGTGACAGGCAAATTCCCCACAAACACAGTTCTTTCATTCACTGTTTTTTAATTAGGTAAGAGTTTTAAAGAACTTATGTTAACTTTAGAGAGAGGAAGAAAAAAACGTTGATTTGTTGTTCCACTTATTTAGGCGTTTTGGTTGATTTGTGTATGTGCCCTGACCGGGGATGGAACCCACAACCTTGGTGTGCCGGAACAATGCTCTAACCACCACTGGGCTAGCCAGCCAGGGCTGCTCTCTCATGCTTTAATCTCTCTTCTTTTTAGTCGATTTGAATTTTCTTACTTTGACCAACAACTACTATGTGATATACATCCCCGAGTACTTCTTTATCTGCTACTTTAACACCAGATTGAGAATTTTTCCTTTCTGCTCTTGAAATTCTGGTGAATTTCTTCTTCTAAATCAACATTGCTAGAGTGTCTTTTCTGTTTGCCAGCTTTGCGTCTGCATCGAACATTTCCCCTTCACTTCCACTCTTTTTACAGGTTCTTGCAAAAGTGGTCTTTGAACTTGGGATGTACTTACTTCCTCCTCATCCTGTGTTTCTTTCCCAGTGGTTTTCTTTCAGGGCCATTATCAGCCCGAGCCCGAGCCCCCCACCTCACCCTCACCCCCCACCTCACCCTCACTCACACCCTCACACTCACCCTCCACCTCACCTTCACCCTCACCCTCACCCTCGCCCATGGGGAACTGCAGCACGTGACCCTGCACTTTGGGTTCCCTGTGACTTCCATCCGTGACTCTTAAAAACATTTTTTAAATTGGGATATAATTGACCTAAAATTGTGTAAGTTGGCTTTTTTTGTGATGTCGTTGTTTGGCTTGGGTGTTATAATAATATTGCCCTCCTAGAATGAGTTGGGGAATGAGGGCTCCCTTCTTTATTGTTTTTGGTTTTGGAACTCAGTACAAACCTTCCTTTACGTGTTTGGAAGGACCAACCAGGGAAGCTAGTCTGGCCTGAGCTCTCCTTGTGCGTAAGATACCCCAGTGTCTCCGGCTCCTTGGCTCACTCCGAGGGGAGTCTTTGCATTTCCTGCCACCTGGGACGGCCTGGGGCCAGGCTTCTGGATGCCCAGTGGAGGGTGGAGGCTAAGGCCATACTCTTCTTCGACGTGTGAACTTTCCCTCTGAGCCCCGTTTTTCCGTGTGGTCATGTCTACTTAGCTGTGCGTGTGTGCCCCTGCTCTGCTGTTCCCCTAGCCAGACCCACCGGTCTGCTCCATGGGGAGGGTCCGCGGCCGGCTGCACAGAACTGCGTGGAGACTGAGGCACCCAGCACTTACTCAGCCCCCCTCCTGTTACAGCTCTTCCTTCACCCCCAGGATCAAAGGGACCTGGAGCCACCAACCTTTGGGGGGGTTTCTGCAGGGAAAACTGGGTGTCTTCTTGACCACCCTCCCTTCTGGTTTAGGAACAGAATTCTGATGAGAGAGTTTTTGTTCCGTTTTGCTTTTATTCCATCGTGTCAGTAACCACTCGAATACCTGTTCTCCAGTTTCCAGTGTTTGCTGGTGTCGCCTCGTCCTCCCGTGTGCCTGTGGTCACACTGCGTCCCCTTCTGTGACCCTCTGCTGTCCTTCGGCGGGGTTGGGCAGGGAGTGAGGCTACCGTGTGGCCAACTGGCCGTCTTACCTGGAGGGCACCGTCTCCTGTTTAAGGCTTTGGCTTCAACCTGTTCTTTTACCTGCACTTTCAGGACTCTGTCCTCGAGGGCCTAGGGTGTGGCATTCTGGAGTCCAAGCAGACATGGTGACCTTGGTTTGTAACTGCTCCTGCCGGTTTTCTGCCCTGAACATCTGAAGGTGCATATCGGTCAGGATTCCAGAGCACCAGTGACAGAGAGCAGTGTAACACGCTTTGACAAAAAAAGAGCTTTATTTGAACATTCCCATCTAGAGGGAAGGCCTGGGAAGGAGGTCCCCAGGCACTGCCCTCCCAGCCCTGCTCCAGGCCCACCTCCTGCCAGCTCAGCACCCCCAGAGGGAAAAGGATCTTCTCTTTCCCCTGGTCTTAACTGAAGGTGGGGGGGGCTCCTCTCAGAGCAGGGCACTCGGCTGGCTGGCAGGGAGGCAGGCCCCCACCTGAGGGAAGGGAAGAGGGTCCGGCCTCCAAACACCACGTGCACTGGAGTGAGTGAGGAGCGTGGCTCCCCCAAACAGCGTAGCAGCACTGACACCAGAAGAAGAAACAGATGCCGGTCAGGCAACAGTGACAGGTGTCCACTGCAGGGAACCACACCGGCCTCAGAGCCTTGGTGTAAATTAAGCCCTTAGTTCGACGCCTGGACCCTTAAAACATTCGCTATTGTTGCTGTTGTGATTATTGACATTATTCCCAGGGACACTCGTGGCTTGCCTTCTTACCCTTCAGAATGAATTCCTCTGTCAGGGACACAGACGGGCACAGAGCCCTGGGCCCCTCGGGCCCCCGAGACGCGGTCGGCAGCCAGGTTCAGCGAGGCCTCCCCATCGCATGCTCCTCTCACCAGGCAGGTCTCCTCTTTCTCAAGTCAAGGCCCAGTTCCTCCCTGCCGCCTCCTTCATGCAGCCTTCCTGCAGACCTTGCTTAAAGAACACACATGGAGCAGTTTGCCACCTATTAGCACGGTCTGCTCAAATACATCATTCACTGCTTGGGGCCCGGGCCTGGGCCTCACATGCCTTAGTTACACCCCTTCTTTCCTCCCTCCTTTCCTTCCAGGCTCGTAATGCAACTGTGGCCACACAGAGGGATCTAGTAGGCGCCAGGCATTGCAGGGATCTAGCTGGTGCCAGGGCCTGAGGGCATGGCCCAGGCCTGTGGGGGACAGTAGGTTGGGGGACAGTCGACCCATCTCTGTCAGGAGTTGAGCTCAGCTGCTGACACCTGGCAGACAGCTCTGGGTGTCCCCTAAGCCAGCCTCCCCCATTCCTTAGTAAAAGAACTCCACCGTTTTATAACCCCGATTTTAAAAATACAATTTTCAATACTTTCTTTAGGTGTGATTGTTAATAATTGTGAGTTTGCTGTCATTTTACTATACATGTTTTTTTTTTTAATCTTCTTAGATAAGTCCCTTTAACATTTCATAAAATAAGGGCTTGGTGATGATGAACTCCTTTAACTTGACCTTATCTGAGAAGCACTTTATCTGCCCTTCCATTCTAATTGAAAGCTTTGCTGGATAGAGTAATCTTGGATCTAGGTCCTTGTCTTTCATGACTTGGAATACTTCTTTCCAGCCCCTTCTTGCCTGTAAAGTCTCTTTTGAGAAATCAGCTGACAGTCTGATGGGAACTCCTTTGTAGGTTACTGTCCCCTTATCTCTTGCTGCTTCTAGGATTC
The DNA here is from genome assembly GCA_004024845.1 of Tonatia bakeri. Lineage (NCBI taxonomy): Eukaryota > Metazoa > Chordata > Mammalia > Chiroptera > Phyllostomidae > Tonatia > Tonatia bakeri. The sequence continues at coordinate 217,279 of PVIA01001202.1, forward strand.
TCTCCTTCATTTTTACCTTGACTAATGTAATTACGATGTCCCTTGGTGTGTTCCTTCTTGGGTCCAATTTCTTTGGGATTCTCTGAGCTTCCTTGACTTCCTGGAAGTCTGTTTCCTTTGCCAGAATGGGGAAGTTCTCCTTCATTATGTTTTCAAATAAGTTCTCAATTTGTTGCTCTTCCTCTTCCCCTTCTGGTACCCCTATAATTCGGATGTTGGAATGTTTAAAGATGTCCTGGAGGTTCCTAAGCTTCTCCTCATTTTTTTGAATTCTTATTTCTTCATTCTTTCCTGTTTGGTTGTTTCTTTCTTCCTTCTGGTCCACTCTATTGTTTTGAGTCCCAGTTTCCTTCTCATCACTATTGATTCTCTGTGCATTTTCCTTCATTTCTCTTATCGTAGCCTGCATTTGTTCATCTAATTTGTGACCAAAATCAACCAGTTCTGTGAGCTTCCTGATCACCAGTATTTTGAACTGTGCATCTGATAGGTTGGCTATTTCTCGGTTGCTTAAAAGGATGGGTTCTGGGACTTTGATTTGTTCTTCTGTTTGAGACATTTCTCTCTCACTCTTTTTTTTTTTTTTTTGGTCTGGTCGCACCTGTTACAGTAGGGGGCGGAGCCTTAGGTGTTCACCAGGGCGGGGTACCTTGTCGCTGGGTTGTGACACTGTATGTGGGGGCGGGGTCGAGAGGGAACAATGGCGGTTGCTCTGTTCTCCTTGGTACCTCAGTCCCTTCTGCTGCTTCCCCCAAGCAAACGGGGCCCCTCTGGTGCCAATTCCCATGTGGGTGGGCTTGTGCATGCCGTGGGACCCTCCAAGGACCTCTCCTGTGAGGCTGGGTGTCTCTCCCTGTGCCTCAACTTCCACAGGCATCCGTGATCAGTGTCCCAAGGCTCTATTTCCCAGCCCTGGGATCCTGAGTTGCACGCACTGCCTTGCTTTACAATCGCCACCTCACTGGGTCTGCCGGGTGCCACCCCTCTGCCACAATTGCACTCAGGGTCCACCCACTGCAGTCTTGTGCGCCGCAGATGCCTTATGCACCCTTGGATGCCTTATGCGCCCGGTCCCAACTCTGCTCTCTGCTCTGCGACCCGCGCCCAGCTGCCTGACTCCGCCCCTCCTACCGGTCTAGATGAACAGATCTATTTCAACTTCTTGGTTGTCCGACTTCCATTTAAATCAATTTTCTGTCAGTTCTGGATGTTATTCTGTTTCTAAGTTGTTGTTGTTCCTATCTTGGTTGTGCATGGAGGTACGGTGCATCCACCTATACCTCCATCTTGGCTGGAAGTCCCAATACTTTAATAGCAGAACTTTTAAGGAACTTTTACTATGGAAAATGTATAATCTATTCAAAAATAGAGAGAATGGTAAAATGAACTTCCATTGTTTCTGCATGCTAATCATATTTTAACAATCATATCCTTCCCATCACTGGGTTATTTTGAAACAAATCATATCATTTCATCCATCAACTCGATATGTATCGCTAAAAGGCAGTCTTTGAACACACACACAACACAATACCTTCTCATGTGTAAAAAGTAATAATGCTTTATATTGTCACATTGCCCCTCATGGTCAAGTTTCCCCAGTTGTCCAATAATTTTTTTAAAGAGCTGATTTGTTCCAATAGGATCAAAAAACACAAGACCCCTATACTGCACGAGTAGAACGCCAGTGTTATTCGAGGGGGCAACGTGTGCAGCTGAAGAAATGCACTTCCGTACTTCCTGTGTCTGGTCTGGCCAGACAGGTAGATGCAGAAGTGTTGGGGAGGCCTCTGAGAAGATTCCTTCAAAGGAGCTGTCTGCTGGGAGATGAGCACCTTGTATTCATCCCTCCTCTCTTCTCCCTGCTGCCTGGAATGCGAGATTGGATTCCTGGAGCTCTAGCATCCATCTTGGGCTCTGGTGGCCGTGCAAAGTCAAAGTAGGATGGCAGACAGCAAGAAAGTAGGAAGCTGACTTTCCACTCTGCTGCTATGTCTGGTCTTTATTATCAGATCATTTAAGATTAGATTCAGTCTTAATAAATAGAAAACAAAACAAATATTTTGAAAGTAGAGGCCTAAATATAGTAGAAATTATTTTTCTCTCTCACCTAAAATAGGCCTAGAGGTAAACAGTCCCCACCTAATACAGTGGGTCCACAGAGTCAGAGAGTATTAGCTGTCTATGGCTGTGTATGTCACTAATTACACTCCAAACACGAAAGCATAAAATCATAGTTGATGACTAGATCCAGTTTCTGAGCGTCAGGGACCTGGAATTCCTGAGGCCGGGGTGGCAGTCCCCCCAACCTTTGCTGAGTCCGGAGGAGCCACGGGTCTCAGGCTTCCATTCCCAGCCCTGTGGGTCTCTCCATAAGGCAGCTCAAAATGTGAGCTGACTTCCTCCAGAACAAGAGATTCAAGACAGAAAGAAGGAGCAAGAGAGTGGGTACCCTCAAGGTGGGAGCTGGTCTTCCTTCAGTCTCAGGCGTGGGCACCACTAGGCCTCTTTCATCCTTCCTGTGCTTCCCTCCTGCCGTCAGCCCGCTCCACCTCCCCGACCTGCAGCCTGTCTCACTGTCCCTCCCCGCCCAGCCCTCTTGCTTCTGAAGAACACTTCAGGTCCCTGCCCATTTCTTTGTCTCCCTGTCCTTCTTTTTATCCCCGCTTGAGCCCTGATGCCTGATTTGGTTGGCTGAATGGTGCAGAGGCTGCCATTCAACCAGCTCCTTGGCTGCCATGACCTCCAGGCCAGCCAGAACCCTGAGACCCATCCTGCTCTGTCCTCCCCTTGGGTCCACTGTCACCTCCATGCACACCCCTGGCCCCTTCCCTTTGTGGGGTGCCCTGCCCTCTTCTCCCTTTATCCATTTCCTTCCCATCCAGCCAGGCCATGATGGGGCCCCCTCCTCCAGGAAGCCCCTTCCTTTTGGTCTGTGGTGCTTTCATGACTTTTATTCCTCCCTGCACAAAAGGTTTGCTGGGGAGACGTGATGAAGCTGGTGAGCGGCCTCTCCCCCCTCTGGACTTGTGGGGGCGCGGGGGAAGATCCATAAGTGGGGGCACAGTGAGTGGTGTAAGCTCCTGGCTGTGGCCTCTCTGTATTGAACTCCCTGTCCTCTGGGGGATGGGGGGACGATTCTTCCCTGAGCATGATTGTGTTAAAGAGTAGACCTACACCCTCCTCTCTGGTCCCCACCACTATGACAGGGGCCTGGCTCCCGCTGGGGCTTTTCTGTCATCCCCGTGTGAAACAGAGAGGAAGGGGTGGTTGTCAGACGCATGCCCGGTGGCCCAGCACAGCTTTCTGGGGTGGCCTTGTTCTGGCCCGGTAGCTTCTGGGACCGGGTCTCCAGTCCCTGGCACCTCTCATTTGCCAAGTCTTGTCTGCGGCCTCCCCAGCATCCTCGGGCCCCACCTGGACCTTCCAACAAGCAAGCCCCTGCTTGCCTAAGTAGCCACATCTGTCGTCGGCCACTGGGAGCCCCGCGGAAGGGCAGTCAGGAGTGGCCCTGGCTCTTCCTAAGAGGACCCAGAAAGGTCAGGCCGGGGTATCAGGGCCCTGGATTCTCTGAGTGGGGCCGGTTTCCCGGGCTTGGTGTTTGGGTAGCCTTGACGTTTTTTTTTCTGGCAAATGCCGGGCACCAGGGGGCCTGGGGCCTGGGGCTGGCACGGTGCCACGGGGCCTCCCGACTCCACCCCATATCCCCTCCGCAGGCTTGGGAGCAGAGGAGCCGCCCGAGACTCGGGGTGCTGCGCGAGGTCCTGGCGCCCCCTGGTGCCCGAGGCAGGGACGAGCCCCGCAGCGCGGAGATGGCCCTGGTGGCCGCGCCCTCTGCAGGGCCCGCTCCAGGAAGATCCCCCGACTCGTAGATGGTCACTCCTGTCTCTGCGGGGACAATGGTGAGCCGGAGGGACTGGGAGCCCCGGGCTGATCGCAGGCTGCGGGCAGCAGCGCGCGCGGCGGGTGCATACCCGGGGGCGCCCTCGCGTGCTGAAGTCACCCTAAGGGACGCAGTTGACTGCAGTGGCCCCAGAGGGTCCTTCCCGTGACCCCGGCCATCGTCCCGATTCTCCCACATCCTGCGGGGTCCGCACGCAGGGACAAACCTGTGTGCGCATCTCGCCTCCCAAACCCGACCGGGGCTCTGAACTGTGCGCTGGGAAGGCCGGACCCCCGGGATCTTCTCTGCAGAGCGTGAGGTTCTGGGTTCTGCTCCAAGTCCACAGCAGAGGTCGCTCCTGTGACTCGCTTCTAAAAATTCCTGCTCTGCCTGGGAGCTTCCAGTCTACACTGCCCAGCAGGCGGCCCTGGCCACATGCGGCTGCTGAGCTCTTGACGAGTAACAACAGAGGAACCCAATTGCTCATCTTAATTTTAATAACATGTAAAAGCAAGCAATGTAAGTTTTCCTGTAACACAGCTTTGATTTTGGTAGGGTTGTGTATCACTTTAAATGCTGAAGACGTGGTGTCCAGGTTAAGATGTGCCGTGTAAAGTACACACCGGACTGGAAAGCGTTAGTGCACAAATAATGTAAAATACCTCATTCATGTTTAAGTGGTCATTGTACACTGAAGTACTTTGGATATGGAGTTAAATAAAACATTTTTACATTTGAAAACATAGGGCCACTAAAAACTTTAAATTCCTTGTGTAGATGGCGTTCTATGTCTGCTCCAGGGATGGGCTTAACTTGAGTTTTATTTTCTGACTCTACTGCAGGCCCCAGAGGGTGGGAACCCTGCTATCAGTGGACACTCGGTCCGTGTGGGGAAAGGCCCTGACCCCCGGCGACCAAGCCCATGCACCCCCTGGGCAGGAGGCTAGCTAGGCTCTGGGGCAGACCTGGAAGCATGGAGGAGTAGCCCCGGGGGGCAGGCTCACACAGACCGGTGCCCATGGCCCCCGGCGTGTTAGATGGGCACCAGGCTTGGCACGGCATGCGCTCCTGCAAAGAACACTCAACAATGTCCTCAAGACCTGGCTTCCACTGCCGACCTGGCTTCCTTTGCCACTCACCGTGTGCCCAAGTCTCTGGGCGCCTCACAGGCAGTTAATGGGAAACGTGGCCGCGCCTGGCCTACTCCACCAGGGGCTCCTGGGGCCAGCAGGAGGCACGGGGGAGCCTTCTCCTGCCACTGCCGAGCTGGTTCTCTCTGGAGGAGGGCATGATGATTTCCACATTCCTGGGACGCCAATCTGAACTCGGCAGAGGTGCATCTTCTAAAAGCTGTGTCCCACACTTTAAAGTGCTCCTCAGTGGACTGTACTAGGCACCTGATTTATTTGTTTCTAGAACTGGGGAGAACAGAACCTGGGCTGAGCCTCTCCAAGGGAGCTGCTTGCTCTGCACTGGCCGACTTGGCCGGCAGGGGCTCCGGGGAGAGAAGCTGGGGCAGATGGGAAGGCCCAGCGCCACAGCCGTCCTGCAGCCCCTCTCCAGGTTAGTGGTGATGCCCAGGCAGCCAGAAGGTTGTTTTCCTCTTAGAAATCCCGTCTGTTCCTGCCACCCCAGCCACTTGACACCAGGTCCTAGGAGCCAAGTTTGAGGTCCCAAAGAGCTCTGAGGAACCCAGGTCCACAGAAGTGCCAGCTGCTTCAAAAATAAACATCCTTTGTTCTGGACACACACGCACACATTCACACACACCTCACACACAGACCAAGAGGGGGAACGCTCCCGTGTCTCTCATCCTCTAACGGCAAACCCGTCAGAGCAACTCTTCACTTCCCAGAGGTTTGGGGGCGCGCCCTGCGACGTAAGGCACCGGAGAGCAGGGTTGGGCTGTCAAGGTGGACTGTTCTGGGCTCACCCAGGGATCTGAGTCCCTCAGAAGCCTGCAAGCTTCGTTTCTCATCAATAAGGTTGCTCAGTGTCAGGAGCGTCGGGGCCTCTGCAGCACCAAGGGCTGTGAGAGCCAGATTCCCTCTGCCCTGGTTCTAGGTGGGGAGCAAGAAACAGCAGAGCCCAGTATCACCGGAACGCATCCTGGAGGCAGAGAGCCGCCTTCAGAGATGGCAAGAGAATTTAAGGTTAGTAAAAGTTCTGGGGCACCAAGCACACAACTTTAATTTACAGAAATTAAATCTCAGGGTCCCCTCCTCAGGGGAGGGGCACAGCCTCAGGCAGGCAGCAAGTCACCCACCACTTGGGAAGCTGCGTGAGACCACTACTGAACGCACTGGGACTCCACAGCAGTGTTTATTTATTTATTTACTTTTAGAGAGGGGGGAGGGGGAAAGGGAGAGAGACAGAGATTAGTTGCCTGTCATATGCTCCCAGCTGGGGTCCTGGCCCACAGCCCAGGCATTTGCCCTGACTGGGAATCGAACCTGCGACCTTTCCATTTGCAGGCTGGTGCTCAATCCACTGAGCCACACCAGCCAGTGCATTGGCGCCCTGGCTGGACGTCACGGAGCAGTTTGTAAAGCAGCCTGGTGTGATGTGATGGGTGACTACTCACATGACCCACAGGTTTATTCTTTCAGCTGGAAACCGGGCGCGCTAAACTCCCAAAGCTCCTTGCATTCAACAGCTCTAGACTCTGATTCTGAAACCCTGATGCTTCTCAGGTTGATGTAATTCCTCTCAGGACACTACATCCGATACTGTTTCGGAGCCCAGGCAGAGTGGGGTCGCCAAGTGCCAGAGTCAGAGCCTGCTAGTTTAGGGACTGACTTGCGCACGTGAGCCTGCGGCCACACAGCCAGCTCACGAAAGAGATGGGACTAGAACTCACAGGGCTGGTTCAGACCTCTGGCCCATTACGCCCTGGACTGGGGGGTCGCTGAGACCACCTGTGAAGAGCACGTTTTGCCTCTGAGCACTGGAGGCAGCCAGGGTAGCTGCAGGGTTTATTGACACCAGACGTTTCCTAGGTGGCCCACCCTCCTTCCCTTTCCCTGGTGGATACAAAACTGGGCCTGCTGCAGAGTACATCAAGATGCAGCAAGGGGAAGGAGTGTGAAGGAAACGAATAAAGAGAAGGAAACGGTGGAAGAGTTGAGGGAATGAGAATATGATCAAAGAAATTCGTCCCTTTGTCTTAAGGGCCTCTGACACAATCCAGCACCAAGTAGCTTCTGCAGTGCACTTGGGCAATATCACCACCTGGTGGTCACTGAGGGCATATGCTTCAGGAAGGAATGAAAATGCAGCAGTAATTCAGCAGTCAGCTTCTGATGCAATATCCACTGCTCTCCCCTCCCTGGTGGGGGCTGCCACCTGGCACAGGGGGGCACCTGTTGAAGCAGAATGGCCCCTGGCAGGAAGCCACACTGCCTGTGAACTCCAGGCCAAGTTGGCTCAGCATTAGCTGACAGGTCTGGAATGTTTGGGCTGTGACAGGGCAGTCACGCCTGCTCAATCATCCGCTTGAGGGGGATTTGGGTCCTTCAGGCTACAGGCCTTCACGGAAGAGATGGCTTTTTAAGGCCCTGCTGAAGCCTCACAGCCAGCAGTCACCTGCCGCTCCAGGGACAAGGACAGGATTCGGTGGGCAAGGCCCCTTGGTGACTACTGCCCACACGTGACACCCTCCCCAAGCTGACCCAGTCTGTCTTGTAAGAGCCTCTTAGCCAAAAGGTGGGGGTGGGGAGCCAGATAAACAGGAAGGATACTTTAAAAACAAGCTATGTAATCATGGGGGCTATTATCTTATTCATCAAGGTCCAGCCATTTGCCAAGGTATATACACATTTTATTTAAAAAAGTTTACAGTTTTCATTATACACAACTATGAAGAGGTTATAGTCAGAGGAGGCATTTGTCCTGTTGACAGAAGTGCCCACTAGATCATCACAATGCAGGGAAAAAGGGCGGGCAGGGGGAGAGGGCGAGGAAAAGAGAAGTGATAAAAAGCTTAGATTTCAATTAGGGGCTGGTCAGTCCCTTTTGACTCTTCAAGTATCACACAGTATGTACCAAACACAATCAGTACGTGATGGCCATTTCTTCCCAAGCCCACAGCCACGGCCAGTGTTTGCTGAGTTAAGAGTCCTGGCCCTTCTTCAGGCGAGTGGAGAACCTCCCCGCCTGAGGGCTGTCAGCTCCCCTCCCCCAGGGGCCTCCACTCCAGCCAGTCCCTAATGGAATCGCCAAGGTGTTCAGTGGCCAGCGAAAATGCGAACATGGATTCAGAAGTCCAAAGAAACACAGGTCTTTCCGCCCAGTCAGAAATTATTTGATTTCAGTCAACGAGGCTGTGAACCCAGTCAGAAAGCTGATGAAATAAAACTCACTTTTGTTAATGGCTTTCACTTTTCTAATTGAGTTCCTAGAACACAGAAAGGTCACGTGCCACTTAAAATCAAACACTAGTTCCAAGGAACTTGACCCTTGGAAGCTAGTGGAGGGTCTGTTTTCATGATTCTCAGCCATCCCAATAGGAAGCTTAATAAAAAGCCAAGTGTCAGGCCAAGGCCAACAAGGACTTCAGGGAGACTTTGGAGGGGAAAAATTTCCTTCCAGGGGAGACACTCTCCAGGAGCTTACATCAGCCAAGTTGGCAATTAGAACAGCTTTTGAAGTGGAAGAGAAAAAAAGTTAGGTACAGGAGAGATTCATGGCAACTTCTGGTAATTATCTCACTAGTATAAAATGCTGGTTGAAACTGCACAGTAACTTCAAGGAGGGCAATTAGAGGAGATTAAAGACTAAAGGAGCGAAGATGCCATTGTCTAGGTTGGCTACCGAGACACAGCAACCCACACGGCCCCGGGGCGGGGGCAGCCGGAGAGCAGCGAATTCAGCACCGCGGCCATCTTGCCGGTTGGCATTTGGCAAGAGCCTGAGCTCGGCTGTCTCAACAGGGGCGAAGAACGGCCGGGGCCGGCACACCCCACAGTAGGACTTCAAACACCACCGGTACCAAGGAGGGAGGGGAACGGCCAGAAGCAACTCTGACTCACCACCACCACCTTTAGAAGCAGTAACGTTCAGTCTCTCTGAGGGGCTCCACACACTTTTCTGAGGGCTGCGATGGGGCAACCTGGAAAAGCTTCTGGTGCTGAAACACCCCTGCCTCAGCCTGACTCTCCCATCTTATCTTCACTGGGGGCCCAGCGTCCTCGATTCACAGCCAGACGTCTTCCAGCTCCCTCTACACATGAGTACGGTCTCCTACACCCGCCTCTTCCAGGTTCAGGGAAGGGACAGAAAGTTAGCATTCAGGAGGGATCCTGTTCAACTTATCTGAAGTCAGTTTTGCAGTAGAGAGGAAAAGACCTCCGCAGAGCCAAACACACGCACGGGACCAAGGTTGGTGCTGCGATGCAACAGACTTGTACGGAATGAGATACAAAGCCTGATTTGAGTAGCAATTCCAGAAGCTTCCAGTGCTAATAGAGAAGTCCTAATTACACCTTCAACACACAAATCTGGACGGACACACAAGGACAGACATGGAGACACGCGCGCACAGAGCAGCCTCCCCGCACCGAGTCTTCGGCTGGGAATTCTGCACCACCAGGCTTCCAGTGCTGGAGCTCTTGACTGCAGGCAAGCTGATGTCTTTCCGTCAGAAAACATGGATTTAGTCGGGGAGCAGCGCTGTGGCCCTGCTCACATACCTTCCCTAAACTCGGTTCTGCTAGTGTTTTTTTGGACAAGATTTGAAGCAATTATTATTGGGACATCATTTTTTCTGGAAAGGTAATTAGAACACTATTGTTTGTACAATATTGAAAAAATACAATTTTTTATTGTTTGAACTCCAATGACCACCCAGCACTTTAAGCCTACCCTACGTCGCACCTACAATGGTTATACCACAAGCAAACTGCTACGTCAGCAGGTCAGCAGGTCAGCGCCGGCAGAGACCCTCCCTCCCCCGAACAGTGAGAAGACAACGTGCTGGGTAAGAGGTAAAGCACACCATCACATGTCAAATAGTCAACACTACCCTTCCAACGAGCCACAGACGCTAGGGAACTCGGTACGGGAACTAACCACAGCCCTACGTAACTGCACTTGCAAATTTTTTTTTTTTTGAAAGAAAACCTTTTGCTTCATGCCCGTTATTAACATAAAATAAGGAAATTCTTTGTCTTTTTTTTATTTAGGAAAATAATCATGCTAAAAGCAAATTGTACTTTATATAGATTTTCAAAGAAAAGATTGTGCTTTTTGAATAAAAAAGGGTTACCTTCCAACCTCATTGACTCAAATCTTGTGGAATACAGCACTTCTAAACCAAAAACACACATCAGAAAGAAACATTAAATTATCCCTGTGGGACATTCCAAAACTGTCTTGAGAAGGTTTGAGGATTGGCTAATTCTGCTCCTGTCCCACCGGCTGCGACAGGGAGAGAAGGCAGAGGCGCCGCTCGGAGCCCTCCAGACCCAGCAGCAGTACTTGCGTCTGCAGGACACTCGCCAGCAACCCGGGTGTGTGGTCGGCTGAGCGAACATTTCATTAGCAGGCATTTCAAACGGTCCGATTTCCTCTTAACACACACGGAGAGAAGACTTTCTTCCTTCACAACCTGTTTTACTACCACATCTTGTTTCTGAATCCTTTCCTCTACTCAGTCACACTCTGAAAAAAGCTGTATTGGTTTTCCCCACGTAGAGTCACTTTGGGTACAAGAACCTTTATTTGTTCCAATGATTCCTCATTTGAAATTCAGAATGTGCTGAGTCTAAAACACCCATTTCCCACCCCAGCAAGCAGATGATGACCAGGCCGCCACCCAGAGCAGCAGCAGCAGGAAAACCAAAACCAAGACGTGAGTGAGCGTGCCCAGGAGTCGCAGCAGCCAGACGGGTCTTCTTCCCGAGTCTAATGGTCCACTGACCGGCTGTCCGAGGAGGAGGCCATCTCTTGGCAGGTGAATATTGAATTTGCAACCTGTCTAAGCACAATTCACACACACACCAAAAAACCCAAACAAACCCCCCAAACAAAAATAACCCACAACCACCCTCCAATTTAAAGCTCTTAGTCCAGGTCGGCGGTGTCAGAGTGGCCACCAACAGGACGAGGATGTGGCTCTGCACGAGCTGGGCAACAGGAAACACCCTCCCGGTTACTCTTCTCTTCCTGTCCTGTCCTCGCAAACAAGGTCTGGACTACAAGCTCTACCCCGGGAGAAATAATCAGGTTCAGAAAACACTTCCCAAAGGTTCTCCAAAGCAACACACTCGTGGCTGTAGGGCCGGGCGGCCAGAAGGGCAGGAACCTACATATAAAAAGGTACTCAAAATCCGAGGCAAAAACTGTTTTAGGTTTCATTACTCCAATTAGCTCCCTGTTCACACTGTTACTCCACAGAAATGGGGCCACCTAGGAACCACAGGGAGGCGCCCTCCGGCGCGGCTGGCGCTGAAGGCCCCCGGGCAGGCCTTTCCTCCCCAGTTTTTCCTTTCCATTTTGAAAAAGCACTATTCTATCTTCACATCCAAGAGCTGGTTGGTTTGGTTTGTTTCTTTGGAACCATCAATAAAAGAAGCAACTTTTCCCCGTTATTTTTACTCATGTCTATCGGAGCGGCTATTTCTTGACAGTTCAGCAGCACACAGGCTGACTTGGCCAAATGGACTCATGAATGCATGCATTCGGACCGCATACTGCTACCAAAATGGAATGTGGGGATATGCTATGCACCTCAGGTTGAGAAATGACCAAGAAATCAAGATCTAAAGGGTGATATATAATATATATATATCAATGCTATTATTCATAAAAACCTTGTTTAGTAATAAAAAAAATTGCTTTGTTTAAATATGAATATTATAGTCTGCTTCTCATGGTTAGGAAATAATAGTCTTTCTGAAAAGCAGGTGCTTTTGCTACTACAACTCCATATCCTGGGCCTCATCTTCCGAAAAGTCAGACATAGAACTCTCCGACGAGCTGTCACCGGTGCCCTCTTCCTGCTCTTTCAGCGCCTCCTCCGTTGCATACTTCTGGATATACTCTGCATGGGAGACAGGGATGAAGAAAGCACAAGGGCAGTGAGCAGGCAGGCATGAGCTCGGCGACCCCCAAGCGGTCAAATCCCAGGGAGTCCACACTCTCCTCACACGTCAGGGGTAACACAGACGGCAGCTGTGGTCATGCAAGCCACGGGGTAGGCTTTGGAGGTTGTACGTTTTGCCCCCATTAGTAAGAGAGGCAAAGCAGGACATGTGATTTGTGGAGGAATGAATACACTGTATCGTGCCACCCCAGCATCCGTGGGCCAGTGCTTCCCAAAGGGATGTGTGCAAGGCAGCCAACGCCCCCGGGCCTTGCTGTGAGGCAGAGGGTGGCCAGCAGACCTGCAGGACGCCCACCAGGGTGAATGGGCTTCCAGTCCTCCAGCCCCCCGGCTCTCCGTGTAGGCTGCCCGGTGTGGCTGCCTTCCTCCAAACTTGATGGTTTAGGAAAATGCGATGCCCGCCCTTTTTTTAACTTTCTGTATTAATAAAACCATTCACTTCCCAGACAGCACGGGCCTAGTTATGATTCCATAGTAATTCATAAGGAAATCCCCCATCATTCTGAGATTTGCAGTTCTGTAATCGTCAGCCCAAATCTAATATTTTAGAAATAGATTTTAGTTTAAATAGATCCTGCCTGTAAGGTTTTTGAAGCAGCTGGTAAAATGTATGCTCCTATAACCAAGGCTGAAAAACTGCTGAACAAACAACTAAACTTGTTCCCGAAGTCTCTGGGTGCACGCTGTTCTCCAGGAAACAGCCGACACGGTGGGAAGAGGCCAGACACTCGGAATCCCACGCAGAATTCCAGCAGGAAAAGCCTCAAACATCTCCCGTCTTCGAGCTGTTTCCCTTCCCAGGAATCACAGGGGCTAAACCAAAGAGGAAAGGTAAACGGCCAAAAGGGCTTGCCAAACTGGAATAACTTAGTGTAGGAACCTAGATACGGATATTTTTAAAAAATATTTTTAAAGGATTGTATAAAAAAAGAAAAAGAAGCGCTGGCTGGTGTAGCTCAGTGGATTGAGTGCAGGTCCCTGAACCAAAGGGTCACAGGTTCAACTCCCAGTCAGGACACATGGCTGGGCTGCGGGCCTGGTCCCTAGAAGGGGGAATGCCAGGGGCAACCAACCACACAGCGATGTTTCTCTCCCTCTCTTTCTCTGTCCCTTCCCCTCTCTCTGAAAATAAATAAATAAATCAAATAAAAAAAGGAAAAAGAAGAATAAGTGACAGAGGCCTTAACCGGCCAAATCTGGCCCTTTACAAGAAAAGCTGGCAGATCTCTGACTTAAGAGTCCTAACAAATTCTTAGTCACAAAATTTCAGAGGTTAGTTGGAAAAAAAGAAAAAAAAAAAAGGCGCCCGTAACTAGATAGAACCAACCTTAGTTCACCTTTTAGAGTGAGAGAAATGTTTAGTAAAGCCCCAGAAATTTTATTTTTACTCTCTAGTGGGTTGGCTACTTTGTTTCTTCCTTTGCAGGAAGAAGATGCCGGGCTGTGACTCTGCAATTTGACACTATCAGCCTTCTTCGTTCAGAACACTCAAGGAAACATGTACGCATTAAGTGCTTACTAGGACAGGGCCTTTCAGGAGAGAGGAAAAGAGCGAGCAAGGTCACTGAGAGAAAAGGGCCATCAGAGGGAAGCACAGAGGAAGGGACTCGGCCCCAGGGCCAGGGAGAGTCACATCTGCACAGACCCCTCAGGACCGAGGCCCCGGTGGGAGCCCAGCCGGTGGGAGCCCAGCCGTTCTGGGGAAGCCACAGCCTCGCCCGAAGCGCCGAGGGAGAAGGAAGTGGCTGGCATGTTGAAACACAACATGAAGCGAGAACTACATTTGTTTTCTTTCTTTAAAAATTTCTGAAGCAAATAAGGCAATGTACAGGTTCATCGAGAGGTGGGTGGTGGGTGCACGTTTTTTTTCTGTGGTGCTGAGACGTCCCCTAAGGAAAAGAATACAGTTGGGTATCTGCAACTCATCGCATTTTACTGTCACACACGGATGCACACGGAGGAGTGGAGGCAAAGACGCAGGTTGCACACGGGCAGAGAACCTGGAACGCAAGCTAAGAGGCCACCCCACGGAGGCTGGGCAGGGAAGTGGCGTCTTCAGAGTGCCAACGCTGCCCGCTCTCCCGGCAGCCCCAGGTTCACAAGGTGAAACGCACTGACTCTGTGTGAGCAGATCCTGCTCCCGGTAAGAAGGGCGTGGGACTGTTCTGTGGGCAGCTTCCTAAACGGTGGGGGAGGAAGATAGGCGGACTGAAGGACTGAATCTTAAAGAGCATGGCTGAGTTTGGGAATGGAATGAGAACTGTTTTCAGAAAGGCAAGAGGTAAAATACCAAAGCTGCAGAGAGGTCCCTGAAAACAGGTCTCGAGAAGGATCCAAAATATGAGGAAGAAATGAGATCACGGAATCAGAACTGGAGGGGGAACAAACTAGACCTCATGAGCTTAAGGCACAGAAGCGAGAAGTCTGAAAATGTAAGGAGATAAACAGCAAGACTCCTGAAGGGATCCACAGGCGCAGATTTGAGCTTCTAGATGCAGATGCCTCTGAGAGTCTAGGGAAAGCGGAGGGAGGGGGAGGAAGGAGGTATGTGGGGGAACAAAATCACAGGCTGGTGGGGGGAGTGAGTCTGAGAGGTAGCACAGGACACCACTCAACGTCCCATGGGAGGGGACAGGGAAGAGGTGGGGCGGACATAAACAAAGGCAGAGTAGGAAGCCGGGGTGAGCTCAGGGCTGACAGCCGTGGTGATTTCCTCAGATCACTCAGGAAGACAAAACGGTTGCCAACATTAACCTTTCAGAAAGCTGGACTAGCCATTCGAAGACAGAAACGTCGGCTGGGTTCCTTGTGCAACCAGCCGGCACCCGGCAGACGCGCACCAGCAGGGTCGGTGTCGGACAGCTGCGGCGCACTGGACGCTCGAACAGAGACAGGTGCTGCACCGAGGCTCTGCGGGCTGTAGACCCTGTTTAGTGATTCCTTTGTCAAATTTTCAATACGGTCTCATAAGAGAATTTCATCTGGTTGAAACTGACTGCCTTGTTAAAAAAAATACGTGTCTGGCTATGTAGATATTCTGCTGCATAAACTAGATAATTTGCAAAGCACCTGAAACCTAACTAAATTAATTAGAGTAGATTTATTTCTACTTTATCTCAACAGAAGAACCAAGCAAAACCCTGTAAAGACCACAGAAGATGAGAATGAGAAGGAAACCCAGGTTCCACCAGTAGCCCCAGATGCTTCTCTCTGCCTCATAGCTGTGCAATTCAGAGTGAAGACCTATGTATTCAGGCCCTCATAAGTGATTCCTACTGCTGTGTCTTGCGAATGTGCCTCAGAGGGGCACACACCTTGCAGAAGCTAATGTTCTGAGCCGCTAGGGAGATGGGCAAGCACTGCTAAAAACTGGGTGGATGTCGATGTCTTCCTTTTGTTAAGAAGATGGGCCTGTCTCTGTGGACTCTGGATTCTCCTCCTTTCTGTGGAACCCTCGTGCCCAGCCGTCTCTCTGTGGAAGTTCCCACGCACACACGGTGGACGAGGACAGCAGGATGGACGCCGGCATGCCTGTGTGAGGCTCTAAATGCTCCTCGTGACCGTAATTTCCCTTCTATGAAATGCATGCCCCGTTAGCATGCACACGGCTCGAGAATGGGAGAACAGGATTCTAAATCCTAGAGGGTGAGGACACCAGTGCTACCATCACAGACAAGGTTCTACCTTTACCGGTGCATTTCAGGTTCCAGGAGAAAACCCCACGGCACCAGGGCCAGGTGTCCGCAGCAGGGCAGCACTGTGCCGAGCGCTTGTCCAAGTAGAAGTGCACGGGTATGGGACCAAGCGAAGAAGCCAGCATTTTTAATTCAACAAGTAAAATGATATAATTTAATGCTGGACGTGGCCATTATTTTCCCAACTCCCAAAAGAAACTGTTTTCCTGAGGGCCAGGATAGCTGTCTATACACAAATGTGAGATTATACCTTTCAATTAATGCTTCCTTCTCAAGTCCAATTTTCTAATTTTACGAGCCAAGAGGAAGCAAATGCAGGCAAAGGTCCTTTAGCAGAGGTGTCCGCAGGGACTGCTGGCAGGGTCCCATCTACTGACACCTGACAGTGAACCCTCCCACTTTCTCTTCTTTCCCTCTGCTTTTTCTCTCTCCTTCCCTTCTATGCTGCCACCTCCAGCCTTCCAGAGTTTGTCTCTCGCCCTCGAACTACTAGCAGAGGCTAGTGAGAGTGAGCTCTGCTCCAGCCAGCAGCTGTGTCTTTTTGGGCCTGGCAAAAATTATTAGTGACTAAGAAGCCCAACAGACTAAGCTCTCCCGTCTCCAGGTGAAACCACTGGCTTCCTCACCTTTAATCTTCTGCTTGTACTCTTCTGGTCGGTGGAGGTACATGGCCGCGGCGTCACCGTTGAGAGGATCTATGGGGTTGGGGTAGGCCAACAACTGGGGCAGGAAGGACTCAAATATATTGGTAAGATCTGGAAAAACAAACAGAAGCACATCACGCACGGAACAAGTTCTGAAATTCACTTGAATTCCGCAGTCGAAGCTGCTTACCTTCCTAGATATTGGACCACATGAAAGTGGGCTCCATGACACGTTACATATTCCTTTCAAAACCAATTTAAAAAGCTTTAAATTTAATTTTAATTTGAAGAGCCAGATAAAGGTATACCTGACACTCACTTTGAAAGGTGACTGTCCCAACCCTAATTCACCCCATTTTCTAAATTGAGAATTTGGAAGTACACACACTGTTTCTTAACGAAAACTTGTGCCCCAAGATGCTACATTCTCACACAATGAGGGGTTCATCTGCTAACATGGCCTTCTCCTCCAGCTTTGGAAGTCCCCACTCTGGAGAATATTCAAGCACCACATCATAAAAAACTGAACACAATTTTTATTTAATTATTGTGGGTAATGATGGTAAGAACCTACATGGACCACTTAAAATCGTAAATAAGACAGGTTAAGTACTAATTTATTGCATTTGTTAACAGTCATTTAATGAACATTTAGTTATTCCCTTCCTGCCAGATTCAGCATAAGGTGCTGGGTGCACACACGACGCCCGCCCCCCCCCCAAAGCAACGAAACCGGTGCGGTCACACAGCACCCCACCGGCAGGCCCGAGAACCTGTGGAACAGCCCACACAACCCCGTTAACTTCAGAGACGCTGTGACCTCCTGTCAGCGGCCGGTGAACAGGGAACCCAGTGCTTCCACTGCTCTGCACTGTTCTAGCTGCTCCACACGTTAAAGGAGACATTTCTGTTTCCGGAGGGAGCGCTAACATAACATTAAAAGTATTCTTTAATTTATTCTGCTCTTTAAATGGACCTTGTGCGTATTACAAGTGGACATTTTGTCAGGCCCCATGGCTGTAAATTAGTCCTCATGGCCAGGGGTAACTCTTCTCCCCGGATGGTGCCTGGCCTGTCTGGAGAAAACCGTCTGTGAGGTTGTCACACTGGGTGGGGAAGGGGGCAGGCGGTGGAGAGAGGCCAGGGATACTGCTAAACATCCTATAATGCACAGGACAGCCCTTCACAAATAACTCTATGAACCAAAACATTAGTAGTGCTGAGGCTGAGATACCCTGGTCTAGATAAAAAGGATTGGAAACTTTCCATAAGGGGGAGTGAGTACCTGCAGGCCACGGGCCACATGTGGTCTGTCACAACTACCCACACCGCCCTGCTGCGGCGGCAGAGGCAGCCACGGACAACAGACAGACAAACGGGTGCAGCTGCATTCCAATAGAGCCTTTAAAACAAAGGCAGCCAAAGTCGGTTGACCTCTGCTCTAGGAAACCCTACAAACAGGCGGTGGCTCCCCCTTGTCACCATAAGGGTAAGGACCTGGGCAGCCAGAATAAGCTAGAGCTGCACTATGTCACAGAACTCTCTGCAGTGAAGGAGCTGCTCTGCACCTGCTCTGTCCAATGTGGCAGCCACTGCCACACGTGGCTCCCAAACCCATGAAGTGTGTGAGGCCGTGAGGAACTGGACCACTCATTTCACTGCATTCTCGTTAAGTCACCACAGGCGGCTAGCAGATCATGCACCGGACGGCTCAGGTCTCGAGAGGGACGAGACGCCGAGCCCCGCAGCGGCAAGACCAGTCCTGCACTCAGGCAGAGGCGGTGGCCCACAGCAGTCTCACCTCTCACCCCGAGTTACAGACTTGGTGTTATCACAAGGACCAGGGCTCTCGCATCTTCATAAAGCTAACTGTCCAAAGAATTACATTCCAGTCAGATTCCCATGCACCGGGAACAAATGCAGAAATTCCTAATCAAAACAGAAAAAGAAATCTTCCAAGATAACTCCCAACCAACCATCTGCACTAGGATTTTCACTGCCATTTTACTTATCGTTTTTTAAAAAGGAAGCAACGTACCCAGCAAGCCAAGAATTACCCGTTAATTATGCAAAACCACCGAGCACAGTTTGCCAAGCTGAGGGGCAGGGAAAATGCGTGCTCTTGCGCTGGACGGCGGAAGCCCACCCGCTGGTGCGCGCTCTGGAATTACAAGTATGTACAGTATGCGTCCAGAATATTTTCAGAGTTATGTCAGGGCAACAGGCTTGTAATTTCTACTTTCCACACTTCAAATGCCACTTTATTCTTTTTAACCTTTGAAAATAGCATTTTCCCATAAATATATCCTTTCTTCTTTTGCGTATTTGACATATTTAATAAAACATGACAAATCTGAACATTTTTTTCTTTTCATCCTTGGATGGGTGAGTTATTAAGACAGCAATAGAAAAATGCCAAAAGGTAAGCAAATTAAGAAAGAAAAACAAGGAGTGTGGAAGTTTTGCAAATTAAGCACGATCCCAGAGCAGGGAAGAGTTATCGAGAGTTATAGTAACACCAGTAATGGTAACAGTGGCGGCGGTGGCAGCACTTACTACAAGCCAGGAACTGGTCGACAGTTGGCACAGACACACTTAATTTCTCCGCAGCCTATGAGGGAGGTTCCATACTACCTCCATTTTGCACGTGGGGAAACTGAGGCAGGATGAGGTGAAGTAACCTGCCCACAGTGCTGGGCTTCAAACCTGGACCTATCCGAAATGCTGCCCCCATTGCCGGATAAAACGGACACCTCCGTGACGGCACAAGCTCCCCAGGTCTCTGTACCCTTGGAGATGGCCACTCCCTCCTCAAAGCTTTCCTTTTTCACAAGTGCAAGGCCAGCAAGATGGCCTCTGTGACTGAGCTTCCTGATATTTCAGAGGCAGTGTGCTCGTTTTCAAGCAGCTTAACCACAGGAAGTAGCCCAAGGCTGTTCACAGACACCGGCTCACAGTGACCTGGGTGCTTCTACGGCCCATCCTCACTACCCGTGTTGCTCACAAGGCTTAGCAGTGGAGTGCTTCTATGATCCAATAACATCTTTAAAAGTAGTACGGCTTTTACTTGCTTCATGTTCAGAAGTGCTGCTTGGGACAGGATTCCAACACTGCAGATAACGTGTTCACAACTAGGGGTTTCCTGTGTTCCAGGAAGAGATTTTATACCCTTCCTCACCACTTTAGGTTTTTCAAGCTCCCAGTAAGCGGCCCTGCCGAGGTCATTTGTACCAAACATATAAAACCACCCTCAATTATTGGTTCTTTCTTCCTGTCTCTTCCTGTGTTGAGATACTTTTGATCCATTTTACAGATGCCGAGTCACATCTGTAGCACAGAAGAGCAGAAAAGGGAAAGTGCGCAGCCCAGTTTGGGGTAGAGATGGCAGCTTTTGAAGGCCACGATGTTAAAGCAATGAAGCATTCCTGAAAACGGCTTCAGAGTAAGTACTACCAACAGGGTTCTCCCCAAAGAAATCCCTCTCAAATATGCAAATGTGCCCAAAATCTTCAAGATAAACATGTTGGCAGAGGAGACCTAAACTATAAATGAAAAAAATGAAATAAAGATACTCACCTTTGGAAAAATCCATAATAAGCATTCCCCCCCTGGAACTATTAGTAGTAATAAAAACAACTGTCATTCTGCCCTGACTGGTGTGGCTCTCAGATGGGTTGGGCGTCATCCTGTAAGACGAAAGGTGGCCAGTTCGAATCCCGGTCAGAGCACATGACTGGGCTGTGTGTTCAGCCCCCAGCTGGGGCACATACGGGAGGCCACCGATTAACGTTCTCTCTCACATCTATGTTTCATTCCCTCTTTATCCCTCCCTTCCCTTCTCTCTAAAAATAAATGCTGTAAATAAAATCTTTAATAAATCTATCATTCCAAAAGCCTTTTAAAAAAAATTAACCTTCCATTTTTTGAAAGGGAGTCAGACATGCGTCACCTAATCTACAGATTATCATCAGCTGGCTCCGGTACTGGCTGCCTTCGTTTTTAAAGAGAGTGCCAAGATTCCCGAGAAGCATGGTTTATGGTGAACAAACAGCTCTTACTTTTTGCCTTGGACTAAACTGGCACTTACCAAAATGCAGTCCCTTGGGACGGACTCCTCAGCCTGGTCTTACGAGTACTCATGTTAATTAACAGTATCACAACACCCACACCTCTGTTCAGGCACATAAACTAATAACTTATATTCATATTTACCTTTCTAAAACATTCAAACTACACTGATCTCTCATCTAAAGCAGTATCATTTAGCCCACTCAGTCAGGAGCAATGGTTTATGGGCGAATCTAGGTCTCGGCTGTTTGTCCATCAGATTTACCTAAGGAGTTTTTTCATAATATGCATGCCAAGGTCTCAAACCTACTCCAGGGACTCTGATTTAGGACCAACTAGTGAGTGTGTATGTGTGTACGTGTGTGTGTTGCACGCCAGGGTGTACAGAAATGCACAGCCAGAAACCACTACCTACCCTACGTACCCCTCTAACCCCAGAAACCAAATGAGAAGAGGGTTGTTTTCTTGTGGGTTCTCTGCTCAAGAAAATGCTGTCTTGGTAGCTAAGCTGCTGAAGAGGCTCTAGCCGAACAGCCCTCCCCGACCCTTTCCCTGTTCTTTTCTGTAGACCCTTTAAAAGTAACTGCCACTCCTCCAGGCGGAGGTGTTCCAAACCATGGGCAGGAAACAGTGGATCCAGTTTAGAGGGCACTGAAGGGCTGCTTCAGAGTAGAACAGGTAGTGCTGGACATCCCCTAACACACCGCGGATGGTGGGCAGAGCAAGCCCACGAGGCTGAACTGTTCCCAGCAAAACGGGAGCTGGCTCCTCAGTGGTGAACACAAGAGGAAAAGCCTGGAAGACCCTAAGTCGAATCTCAGACCTTCCACTGACTGGGTCTTTGACCTCGGGCAGGTCTCTTCCTCCCTGTACCTCAATTTCTTCACCCGCAAAAAGAAATATATACAGTACTGCAGTTCCTTACAGTGAAGAGCCACACACTGCTAAAATAACTGTAAAGCAGCCTTCAAACTGCATCAAAGAGGACTAGACTAAAATATTAATAAAACATGCCATCTTCTTAGAGTAAAAACGTCTACCTGTATCCCTTAAGGAATGCATGTTAATTAAAGTGAGTCACTGGGGAAAAAGCACCCATTTGCAAAGCAAAGCACCACTACTCCAGGTGACTTACAAAAGATGGCACACTGCTTAAAGGAGAACACTCGGAGGGCGCGAATCACACATCTCCCATTGTGTTCTTGGCTGTGCATGAACCAGTGACTGTAAGTTATTTCTTTTTCCTTTATTGCCTTTGAAAACCACAGTGGAAACTCTTGTAAAGCATGCTGCTCTCTTTAGGTTAAAACCCTGTGGACGCCCAGTTCCTCCCGGTCTGCCCACCAGGAACCACAATCACCAAGCAGGCGGCTGTCTCAGACACTTTAACTTGCACAACCTTCACTGGTTTTTCAGAGGTAACACCCACAATGCCGAGACTCAGAAAACACCACCAGCAAACAGTACAGCCAGGGCCGGGTGCTTGGCACCACCCGTGCCTTCTCCACCTCTCACCCCACTTCTCCAGTTCTACTCCTCGTCTCCC
This sequence comes from Tonatia bakeri, assembly GCA_004024845.1. Classification (NCBI taxonomy): domain Eukaryota; kingdom Metazoa; phylum Chordata; class Mammalia; order Chiroptera; family Phyllostomidae; genus Tonatia; species Tonatia bakeri. The sequence goes on from PVIA01001202.1 coordinate 239,219, forward strand.
AGATGCCTAGTGCCCCAGGTTCCTTCTTTTTAAAGCCAAACACAGTACAGAAAAGCTTGTTTGGAACGACATCAGTAGTGTAAATTCTGTGGAATTTGTATTTTAAGAATTAGCTTTATACGCTCTCACTCTGGGAAGCTCATCATCTTACAATAAGCCTATGCTAATAATGACCAATTCTTTCTGATCAGTCCTTTATATTTCTGGCCTTATCACACTCAACAGGTCTCAATTACTTCCCTGAAAGCCTATTCCTTTCTCCCAATAGCTAGGTTGCCTCCAACACTGTTCCTCAGTCCATTTCATTCATCCCACAAGGTTTTCTTGGGGGAGGGGCTATCTACTATATGTATGAAAAATGAACATACAGACACGTGTGCAGCCCAAAGCTCTGGGAGGACCATGGTTAGGCTGTCCTCCCTTTCCCACTTATCAGTCAGCTTCCCAGACTCTGTAAGGTCCTAATAAAACACATTCAGTTCCTCTTCTGTTTCCCCTGCCACGTAACTATGTTAGGCTCAATGAATCAACCCAGCCTTGGAGCAAGGCAACCGTCTGCCGGCTGGCCTTCCAGGCTGTAAACTTTTGCCTTTGTAATCAGCCTCCTTAAAACAATCACTCAGGTCATTTCTCATGAAGAACAAAGTTCCCCTTGTTTTCCTTCACAACTCTTCATATTCCAGTATCAGGCTATCCAAACAAATTTATATTTCACTGTCCCCCTCCCCTCTGGAGAAGGGCCCCTGGCTTCTCAAGTTGTGAATGGAGGAGCTAGCCACCACTCCCTAAGGCACGGAACTGTTCTGCAATCCAACAGGGAGCAGGACTGATGAAAGGAGGGGAAGACAAGACAAAGAGATGGGCAAACGCTAGGAGGTGAACGCTAGGAGGTGATTTGCTCTGTGACTCACACAGACCTCTTTCCTTGGGCTTTGGCCATCCTAGCTGGAACTCAAGGCTAAGCAAGGTGGGATCACCTGGGATTTCATGTTACTCATATCCTTGATTCACTATAGGAAATCAGAAGCTGACCTTTCGAAAGCCCACTGATTGACTTTGGCTCATCTTACAAGGCATTGTAATTAATTCATCATGAACTGCTAAGCAAGTCATGAATTTAAAATGTATTCAAAATAAAACCCAAGGGTAAAAGTCCATTTCATTCATCCCACAAGGTTTTCTTGGGGGAGGGGCTAGCTACTATATGTATGAAAAATGAACATACAGACACGTGTGCAGCCCATTTTGGGGTAAGATTGAAATGGGGCAATTTTGGGGTAAAACTGAAATGGGGGAAATAAATCAAAATTTCAGATTTTGTTCACTTATTTAATAATTTGGGATTAACAGTTCTTATTTTTCTACTCTTTCATCAGCTCCTCAGTTTCAGTCTTACCAAAGGATTTGAGTGTTCTTTACTTTAACCTTCTGCTCACAGTCTGTGAACATGAAGAAAGAGTGAAATTCTACGTGCAGCCCATCAGCCGGACAGTCAGCACTGCATCTGACCCAGCAGCTGGTCCGCTCGAAAAAGACACGGAAAGCAGTGCGCTCGACGCAGACAGACATTCCCCGGAGAACTTCAGTAAAGCCAACCAGGAGGCTTTTTTCCTGTCTTAAATGCCCCAGAACAGGAAGGACTTGAAAAAAAAAAACGGCTTGGAGAGTTAAAATAACATTTTCTAAAATAACTAATCTGAACCCATCTTCAACGAGGAAAGGTCTCCTCACAGCCGCTCTGAGGGCAAACCATGGCGAGCGGAGGCGGACCGCCACGCAGACTCTTCCCGCGGCGCGTGGCAGGGCTGCTGGCAAGGACGGCCTCGCTGTGCTTGGTTTACGGGTGCTAGCACGCTGCTACAGAATAGTGCATCCCGCCACCAATCTGCCAGACAACCAACTCAAGAAGGTATCCGGTTGCTTGCTTAACTGAGACAGTTTTTCTGTGTGGACAAAATGTAAAAAAAAAAAAAAGTCTGAGCTGATCAGGTTTATGTATGTTCTCGTGAGAGTCTGTTGAAATTTTTAAAAGACAGAACAAGGTCTCATGAAAAGGGTCGTGCAAGCAAAAAAAAAAACAACAAAGCACCTCCCTCCCTCACACCCCTCTCTCTCTCTCACACACACAAAAAAGAGCAATTAGTAGGAATTACTAAGAACTAGTAATTAGATATCCAAAGAATTTTTGCCATATATGAATATAATTAATCTCACTAGTGGTGGGCAGCATTAGTTTTTAAGTATCCCAAGCTAAACACAAGTATCTCTGTTCTATGCGGGAAAGGGGAATGTCAAATATGTAAGGTACTAGACACATTTTGCTGAGTGCCAGATCACCAACCAGAGGTATGTAGTTATGGAACATGAATAGTTTAAAGCATTCCTCTAACTTAGAGAATCAGTTCTCATCCACTGCTTACATGCAGCACCCTCCCCACAATGTAACAAAACTATAGAGATCTGCAGAAGAAAATGAATGCTGATAGTTAGGTCAAAATGAAGAAAACAGGCTCTTTCATCAAAAACAATCCCCTTGGCTGCCATGTCAATCTCAAAACATTAACCACCTTCCTCAGGTGTTCTTCAGAGGTCATCCTAGTTCAAACATGGCATGACCCCAATTACCTTGAGCAACTGCAAGCTAAAACATGGTAGTAAGATTTGTTATTACCCTTCCAGAAATGAGTGCAGTTAATATATAATTAACTACTTGGGTATTCTCATAGCCCTGCTAAAACTCATTATTAAAGTTTTTAATGACTAGATAATTTCCTGTGTCCTTCACGTCAGAAAAGAACAAGGTAACGTCATGCCATCACAAGGTAAGCGGCCGTGCATGGGCAGACATGACTTACAAGCAGCGATCACGAGCAAATACAGAGAAAACAAATCCACCTAATCACAACTGAGTCCTGAAACTGCAGCCCCAAAGAAAGCAGGACCAAGTTGTGGCTGTCTTTCATGGTCGGGCTCATGTCCCACAACCCACTAGGCCTGGACCGCTCCAGGGTTCTAACGCTGACCACCGATGAATGTGAACGTGGTGTTTTTAACAAAGTTCTGCTACGCTGTTCAGCCCAAGAGATCCCATTTGTCTGCGCCACAGTGGACTGAACTCTGGCCTCCTACCAACACCACGTCTGAGTATCTCCAAGCAGACAGATAAAGGAGGCGGAGGAGGGAGCTAAGCACAGTCGAAGCCATCAAATGCAAACTCAGCAGAGTTCTTATCTCCCACCGCTGACATTTCCCCCCCAGCACCTGAGAGAAGCTGCTCTACCTGACCTGTCCCAGAGACTCATGACGACAGCCAGCTGTTCAAAGGCAGGATCATGTTTGTGATTCCCCTGTGGACGGATCGATACTGGGTTTTCAAGCCTGTTCAAATAGGAGTTGTTGGCCGATCATCCATGCAGACAGATACATATGCCTTCTATCTGTGTAACCACACAGAAGGTCTGGAAACAGCAAACACTAATTCCAAGTAAAGCATTATTTTAAAGTACATTTACCTTCAGCCAAAATCTGAACTGTTTGGAAAGATTCACATGCTATCTAACTGAAAAGAGAGGTGGAGTAAGTATTTCCAACATGAGAAAGCTTTCATTCATCTAGCAGCTTAAATGCATTAGGCCATGATTTATTACTATTAAATAAATTCATGGTTAAAAATTTTCTAAATGCCGCCCTGGCTGGCGTAGCTCAGTGGATTGAGCGCAGGCTGTGAATCAAAGCATTGCAGGTTTGATTCCCAGTCAGGGCACATGCCTGGGTTGCAGGCCAGGGCCCCCAGGAACCGCACACTGATGTATGTATGTATGTATGTATGTATGTATGTCTGTCTCTCTCTCTCTCTCTCTAAAAATAAATAAATGAAATCTTAAAAAATTTTTTTTTCTAAATGCCTCGTAAAACAAACTTTCTCTTGTCTAATTCTCATCTCAAAGTCCCTTAAGCATTCTTTCTGTTGCAGTCACCTTCATTTGTCTGCAATGACACCCCTGATGACCTGAGGGAAGTAATTTCCCAAATGCTGACTGTTCTCACCAGCAAAATAAGGGAAGCATCCAGTCTATTGGCTAGCAACCCTAAGGGCAGGAATAAAATGATAAACTGCCGGATTTTATAAGAAAATTGTCTTCCACCTTCCATGTCCACAACTTAATCCACAAAACAAGTAATTTACCAAGTCAGTTGAGGAGTAAGTCAAATGAAAGTTGAGGAGATAAACACAATTTGCAGGGGTCAAGTGTGCATGGCCCAGACATGTGGGAGGGATATTAAAGCTGTATTTCAGTGAAGGTACCTGACATCCAGCAGTCTGGGCTGAAAAGACAACTGTGGATAAAATAAGTATTTTGAAGTAAAAAAAGAAAAACTGAAAAACACAGGGAGGAGCTTAAAAAGCTACTTATGGTTTAATGAACTTTCCTTCCACCAGTCTTTAAAAATTACAGTTGTTTTTGAAACTGAAATCCAGACCCCCTGGCTACACTTGAAGTTTCCCTGAGCCTTTATCACTGCTGTCTGGTCTGGAAGAGCAAGCAGGAAGGTGCTCGCTCTTCCAGAAAAGATGCTAAGGCACCGGAGGCCGAATGTACCCATTCTGGGATAGCACCCTTTCCTTTCCTTTTGGTGCACGAGAGTAACAACAGAACCTAAATACTCAAGAGAGAACTTCATGTTGATGACAGGCATCTTTAGAAAATTAGCCCTATTACCCACTGTAATGAGCTCTCTTGCAAGGTTAATATAAAATTAAAAATTACTGGTTGATTAAACTACAATTACGCCAGTTTTGAGCTTCTGAATGAACAAACTTCTGTATGCTTGGCAAAGAAACCGATGAGAACAGGAGCAATGAATCACATGGGCTACCAGAAATCATTATTTTGGGGTGGGGGGAGGCTGGAGGGTAGAACACAGGACCAGATTTGCTACAAACATAAGCCTTGTTTATTACCAAGTTACGGTAAGGAAAGTCTGAAACTGCAACTGGGAATTGCTATTATACTACAAACGTGTGTATCTGCAGCACGGCACGGGCCCCGGGGCAAAGGGAACTGCGGGAAACCTCCCGTGATCCCTGCTGCTCACCAGACCGGACAGCAGCGCCGCTGAAAGAAGCTTTCACTGCCTGGCTAAGCCTCTGCTTTCCGGTTATTTACGCTAATAATCCAACTTTGTAATATTAGCTGTTACATACTAAGTTAGATTTTTTTTGGGAGGGGGGCTTTGAATGAAGATTTTTCTCAAGAATTACAGCAGAAATTTGAGTGATTCAGAATTCACCAATTACGATTTAATCTTTGATGCCGGAGGCTTTAGCAGTTTGTAATAAAAATCTGGTTTAGATCTCAAGATCAGGTAAGTCTGAAAGAAACAAGGTACTCTGAACCAACCCGCTCCACAAATACTTTGATACAAGTCATGTTTACTTGCTCCTGGAACGATCCATAAAAGAAATTTTAAATTTACAATTTTTAAAATTTAAATAAAATTCTGAAATTTTCTTGAGGAAAAGTTCGGGTTAAAGCAACATAGCAAGATAATTCTCTCACACACAGTATACTCTGGGCTATATTCTAAATGTACTCTTCTGGTTTCCTGCACTTACCTGTAATGCTAACATGTCCACACTCTTGCATTACATGGAGCATTTAACAACAACTGAAACACATGTAAATACGGAAATCAAAGTTCACTTTGACCAATGAGGTTTAGTCTGTTACTTATTAGATGCTTTGCAAGCTAACACAAGAACACGTTCTAACACTTATAGACAGGATGAAACCTTGGTCATCTTGGCCTTCTGCTTCAAAGTCTGTTCTGAACCTTTTTCACCTGCTGGTGAGAATGTAAAATGTACAACCACTCTGGAAAACTGTGAGTTCCTCAAATGGTTAGACTGTCCCCACCACTCCACCCAGGAATCTGCCCCTAGGTAAAACACCCAGTAGAAATGAAAACCTATGTCCACATGGAAGCTGGTGCACAAGTATTTCTATGAGCCCAAAAGTAAAAACAACCCAAATGCCCATCATCTGACAAATGTGTGATATCTGTACAATGGAACATCATTTGGCCATAAAAAGGAATGAAGTACTAATACATGCTACAACATGGATAAATCTCAAAAAGACTATATGGAATGAAAACAAACAAACAAACAAACCCGGTTACAAAAGACCACGAGTTTTATAATTGCATTCATGAGGAATGTCCAGGATAAACAAACTATGGAGACAAAGAGGAGTCGTCACCTAGGCCTGGGGAGTGGGGATGGGAGGAGACGGGTGACAGCTAAGGGGGAGGGGTTTCCTTCTGGGGGGATGAAAGGGTTTGTAATGAAAATGTGGTGATGACTGTGCACAACTGTGGATATACTAAAACCCAGCAAACTACACACTTTAGATGGGTGAATTTTATGCATGTAGATTATAATTCAATAAAGCTATTATTTTAAAAATAATCTGTTCTGCCCTGGCTGGTGTGGCTCAGTGGCCTGCAAACCGAAAGGTTGTTGGCTCCAATAATGAGTCAGGTCCCCCCTTGGGACGGGCAAGAGGCAACCAATGTTTTTTCTCCCTTTTTTTCTCCTCCCCTCCCCTCTCTCTAGAAGTAAATAAAGCCTTTAAAAAAGTGAAAAATAAGTAAATAAAAATAATAAAAATAATCTGTTTTGAGATGTGAGGTACTTGAGAATCAGCAAACTTCTTCCACAAAGATTTTCTGGTCAATAGTAAAAGAATTAGTTAAACTAACATCCAATTCACTTTATTGTAATCGGAACCAGCTTGCAGTGTTTTGTTATGTACATTTCTAAAATGTGAATGCAGTTTAAGGAAAGACATCATTACATCAGATATTCCAGGCAGCCTGCCATGGGACTTTTCACCAAACAAACCATCTTAAAAGGATTCTGGAGTGTGTCTCTTCATTGTTGCCTGATTCTCCTTATAAGCTGCAATTTCCCTAAAACTCTCATGTTAAACAGCGCTGAGCATGATGAAGCCCCTTGTTAATTCAAAAAAGATCTGCACCCCTCCTGCACATCAGGCACCGTTTCAGACACATGCGCGTGTGTGTACGCGTGAGCACACACTACAAAGCCCTGCTCCTGTGGCGCTTACACACTACCAGGACAAGGTAAACGATAAACAAATACTGGTTTTAAAGACAGCTCATTAAAGCAGGTGCCATGCTATGGAGGGGTATTTACTTTAGATGCAGGGGCTAGGAAAGAAGGCTTCGCAGGAAGTTATGTTTGAGGTGAGAGAAGGTACCAGCCACTCAAAGATTAGGGAAGAAAACTCCAGGCAGAGGAAATAATCCTTAAATGGCAGAATCAGGAGAAAAAAGGATTACTGTGTGCTGCTGGTGACCAGCCTTCCTGAGACTCTCACGCACCGTTCTCATACAAGGGTATGCGGCAAGGCAACTCACAGATGGTGGCGGCAGTAAGACAGATGCCTGCATACCTTAAACCTTTAAAAGGTCTCACAACTCTTCAACAACAGGAGGCCATCCCTGGTTAATCCCAAACTATAGTGGTCTTCCCTCCCTCTTCTTGTACCTCTCAGCACCTGTTTGTACCACCCACTTTTTCAACTGCATCGGTGCAAGGCACTCTGGCAGGAGTGCTGGGACTCAAGACAATCCAGACACGTACGCCTCAAATGGTTCTTATGGCAGGAAATAATCAGGTAGCACAAAATATAGAGTCATAACAACACACACAGTGTCGAAAGGAAATGCAGGCCACAAAAGAGAGTTATAGAACGTAAGAGTGGCCAGAGACTGCTCCCAGCCCAAGCGTCAGGGGAAGCTCAAGGGGTGGAGTGCGCCATGGCAGGGCGAGCCTGTGACGCACGAGACATCACACTCGTGGGGGGTGAGCACGCCAATCTGCTGCAGCCCTAATCAACTTCCAATGTATTTTAAAGTGTTTTTAGCTCTCCAATCCAGTTACAAGCTCAGGGAGAGAAGGCTTGATGTTCCTTGTACTTCTCTGCGATGCTGAGCACGGTATTTTGCTGAGCTAGGCAACTCGATGTGGATCCACTGGAAGAGATGTCAACTTCGGCACTAAAGGTAAAGCTAACGTATTCTTTATTCTTTTGCTTCGTGGCACAGTTCCGGCCTTTGAAACAGACAATCCCCCAAACCTCTTTATACACTGTACCATTTCACAGGGACATTTCTAAAAGTGTTTCTAAAAATAAAAGGTATCACAGATAAACACATATACAATGTGCTTCTGAATATACACAGATATGCAAACAGTTTAATATATATCTCTATGTCTGCATGTATCACTATAATTTCAGAACCTCACAAGATTATTTTCAACTTCTGCTACACCAAATTTTAAACTTATGAGAAAACTTGTTTCCCACCCACTGATCAAACTTTCCCATCCAGGCCTTTAAAATCCCTTCCCATTCCCAACAAAATATCTTAAATCAGAGAAGAAAAGCCACATGACATTTTTTAAGGCAGTGTCTCAATACCTCTAAAAAATATTCCATGGCCAAACTCACCATAGAGAGCTGTCCAAGTTTGATTAATTACATCTAGACACACAGTTCCTGACCTGAAACAGATGGAAAGAATGGCATTTTTTAAAAAATCAGAAAGTTAGTTGCATGTATCTGGCAACTAATTTTATTTATTAAGAAAAATACTTTAATAGGTCATTTAAAAAATCTCAATTAGGGAAATATGAGGAGGAGAATATACAGGGTATGGCAAAAGTAGGTTTACAGTTGTGAGTGCATGAAACAATTTATTCTTGTACTATTATTTATCATTGTATTATTTTCCACACAAACTGTTAACTTATTTTTCCCCCACCCTGTCTTAAGTATCTCCTCACAGATTGCAGGGGAAAAACTGTCACTATACAATGGAGAAACCAACAACATCTTCGCCAGATGGTGAGAATGAGCACTGGTAACCAGAGGCCGGCAGGCCTGTGTGCCTCAGAACAGGACACCCGAGGAAGACACAACCTACTTTGTGGTTTTCTGGCCGTAAGTGCACACTCAGTGTCACAGTAAGGAAACATCAGAGAGGCCCAAACTGAGGAACAGCCATCCTATAAAATAACTGGTCTAAATTTTCTTAATAATACCCATTTCATAAAAAGCTGATTAAAGTAATTCCAGGTTAGTTTACAGAAACATAACAACTAAATGCAATACTTGAGCCTGGATTGGATCCTTTACTGAATGAAAAAAAAAAAAAAAATGCTAAAAAAGTACACTGCCAGGGTGTGGCGGTAGATGAAAAACTACTACTACATTAACATTTAGTTCCTGAGTCTGATGGCTGCACTGCAGTTACATTAAGAGAGCATCCTGTTGTGAGGGTGACTGATACACAGGAGTATCACAGGACCCCGGGGCACGATGCAGGTATACGACCTACTCACACAGGGCTCGGAACACCCCATTGTACACGTACGTGTATGCACACGAAATACCAAAATGTAGTGCCGTAACAAGGGAAAAAATGCAAACAAATCATCTCATTCTAAACAGCACCGAAAGTAACAAAATAGGAGGCACTGGTGTCACATTTTAAAATATCTTTCATATTAGAAGGAAAGAAAGGGATAATTTAAGGTTCAGTAACTGAAACGAAACTACAATTATTCATGTCTGCTCTACTCTCGCGCGCTAAGAAATACTTTAAAGGTTGAAAATGATAAATCTGTACGCTGAAAACAGTTCTCTGAATTGTGTCTATACAAAGAGAACAGAGATGTGAAGTACTACAAATGCTAGCTGGCTATCAAGGAAATGAAGGACCCATTCATGACCATGGAAAAGCTAAGCAGTCCAGTAGCAGAATCTGAACTAAGTGGTTAGAATATCACACCCCTGGGACTCTACAGTTTAAGTGACCACTCACACGGGCCTGTCTGCCGATAGAATCCAGAAAGAAACCGAGGCTTGTGTGCAGCAGAGAGAGATGAACGCTTATCAAGAGCAGCTGCTGCTAAGGGTTAAACATTTTTAAAGTTACTTACGCTTCATCAATGTTGGGATGGAAAATTTTATTCATGAATCCTGTAAAAAGAGATGTTAATTAGCAGCAAAAAGTATCCAGAGAACAATTAGTTTTAAAGTATTTCTGTACTGGAAACAATTTCAGAATTGGAAAAAAGTGATGATACCCATAACTCATTACTTTCAATCTTAGACCTGTGATTACTGATAAGACTATATATTCTCCTGGCAATGGCATTTACTTAAAATACATTAGAGTTCCAATAAAAAAAAAACCCTAAAACTAACAATCTGAGAGCAATGCAACTTTTTTATACAAAATAAGCATTAAAAGAATTTTTTTCTGAGCTATGAAGGTACTCGCCAAGAAAATGTATTGTATTAATTTCTAACTAGTGCCATGACAAAAGTTAAGAAAGCATTCCTCCGACTCCCCTCCCCAAAGTTTAATTGTCCAATCTCTAAATGTGGAGGTTCTGCATTCGAACTTCTCTTTCTAAAGCTCAGTTCCCGGCAGCACTCTGCCACACTGTGTGCGGACATCAATGAAACTGCTGAAATGTTAAAGGGGCACCACTTCCAAACCACAAAGAATTTCATAAGGACGGTGACCAAAGTATTTCCGTTCACTTTAGTCAACTCACTCCAGGAAACCCAGCTTTGATTAAAATTGGGGCAACCAAGAAATGAGGCAAGGAGTTAAAAAAAAATTCTGTAAGATGGCTAAATTTGTCAGGGATCCAAGTTCTTTTGATTTATTCATAGAAGAACAAGTATGGACTTTAACAAATATACTGATGTTTAAATCCCAAGGGGAAATTCATTTATTTTCTACCTTAAAACTGGTGACACATCATCAGTTTGCATGCATGCAGATGGTAATATTCTAAAGCAGAGATCCACTGTCAGAGCTGTCATTTCATCATCCTTTTCACCTCAATTCCTTTTAAAACTTCCTTATTCCATTCCGTGCTTTCAAAGACTGAAGTGCTTACTGAACTGACCACCCCTGTTTCCCACTCCCACTCTCTCTTACCACCCCCCCTCACAGTCTCTCACTTTCCTTTACGCAAATGATATCTGGTCAGCGTCTGTGTGTCTGGCAGTGCACTTGTTGAGGGAACAAAACAATACTACACTACCCTTGCGGAGGGCACTGCAGCAGGGGAACAAGAGACAGGAAGAAGGACTGCAATGTCTGTGCAGAGCTGATGCGGCCAGGGAAGAGGAAGCGGTCGGGAAAGAGTCAGAGAAGTGGCATCAGAGGACCGTCAAGAGTGAATTGTGACAGAGGACGTCTCGGAAAATCTAAGAAACTTCTCTAGACTCAGAAAAGGGAGAGACGAACATACAATCCCAGGTATGCCAGTCCTCGCCCGCTGATCATGCTTCTAATGTTTGTTTTGTAATCCTGTGTTGAAATAATTTATGTTTTATCTACTACTATTAAGAGAACCCATGCAATGTTCACATTACTCTGATGCAAAAAGAAAAGTCTTGTATCCAATTACAATTTCATATTAATTTTTATTATGGAAATGAAAGATGCTTCAAAGTCTAGGCTTAAGAGGCATGTGTTTATGAAGGTTTTACTAACCAATGGAAATGCTAATGTCTTAAGGTTAAGAGGAGAAAAAGCAGGATAAAAACCTATATGACTCTACAAAAATATAGGTGTTCAAGAAGATCCATGAAGACTATTCACTGAAGCATTATTTATAAAAGCTAAGAATCACATCTGACTCCATCAAAAGGGACTGGAGAAACGGTAAGCACATCCATATACTCGGAGTCCCATACAGCCAACGTAACGAACTAGACTGTTAAGTGTCAACTTGGATCAATCCAAACCGAGGGGAGAAAGAGTTGCAGAATGATATATTTACCACATGATACCATTTAGAGAAACTAAAACAAAGCAACGTCATGTATTCTCTATGGTAACAAGGTAACAAGTTCGGAAATTGCACTGGGCCACATGTATCAAACTTGCAAAAGTAATTACTTCGATGAAAGTGCACAACCAATGGTAGAATCAGGGGACAGAATGGGCAACAGTAATTAAAGATGAATTTATAATACTATATGCCTTTTAAAAAGACAATGTGTCTGTATATTCGCTCCATTTTTTAAAAAGTGTACACACAGATACAAAATAGAAGCAAATATGTACAACTATTAACAGTGCTTAATTCTTCAAGATGGAAATATCTTCTCCATTATACTTTTCAAATACTCCCCACACCCCTTTTTTACATTTACCACCCATATAGCCGCCTATACTTTTCCATACCGCCTGCCCAACTCCAGAAGCAGGGTCAAGGCAATGTGAAAAGGCTGCAGGGAAATACACAAGTGTCAACGGGAGTCAGTTTTAGAGACCCCCCCCACCATTTCTACTACTACTCTTCTACTTGCCACAATTTTTACAATGTCTAATTTTAACAGCTGAAAAACACTTTCAAATAAAAAAATTATAAACAGTAGCAAACACTCTGAAGCAAACCTAATTATACACAGGCTATCCAGTGCTGAACCCTTCCAAGGAAAAGTCACTAAAATCAACCATTTCAGTTGAGTGTTTAAATCTCAAATACTCTTGCTTAAATAATACAAATTCATCAAAAAAATCAGAAGACCCTCAGTATTGAGGCACCCAGCTGTCAAGATTAGTTACGTACAGGAACATACTGCTATCGTAACTGCCAAGACACTTCCTGGTGCACGGGAAAGACTCCTGTTTAGCCATGATACGGTTTAATTCAAGAGACTTGTTCTGTTATGTGGGAAGTATTTTAAAGTTACAATTGAGAACCTGAAACTGAACTTGATACTTAAGACACTTCAGCAGGAATTCTGGAAGGAGCACCTAGTGAGGCAACAGCAATGGCAGAACGTCCTTGTGCTGCCCGCAGGGAAGAATCACCAAGAGAGCCCTTTAAAAACAGAGGTGCTGTTAGAACGTGGCAAGTGTTACGGAGAAACACACAGCAAAGAAGGGACTGGAAACAGGAATGCTGGGGTGGGGCTGCAATTTTAAATAGGATGGTCAGGGAGGGCCTTACAGAGAAGGTGACTCAGTCTGAAGGGTGTGAGTCGGGGAAGAGTGTGTACCGCTCGGACAGCCAGTGTGAAGTGCTCCAGGAGTGTGCTGTGTGTTTGAAGACCAGCGAAGAGTAGTGAAACTGGAGTGGGGTGAGTAAGGGGCAGAAGACCTGTCGAGAGGTCAGAGAGATAATGAGCACCTGTGGGTCCCTTTAAGGATACTGGCTTTCATTCTGCGTAAGGTGGGAAGCCTACTGGGGAGAGAATGATGAAGAATGGCAATCCAAGCAGAATGGAATGAGCTGTCCCTCCTACAGTAAGGACGAAGCTTCAACAACTTATGTCACAGGAAACCTCAAAGGTGTGTCCAGAAAACAGCTATGGTGAAAGACCTTTACATGTTTATTAAAACTGTCCCTGAAAGGTCAAGGTGCCTCCCTCCCTGTACAAGGCCTGGAGATTACATTTGGAATCAATGTAGTTTCCATACTGCTTTCAATTAAATCTAGATTTTTGGCTTGGTTGAGTCTAAGAGTACATAATCAAAAGAGGGCTAAAAAGGACTTAGCCCCCCCCCCCCCCTTAAGAACATTTTTAAGTAATGAATGGGCTGGAGCGCAGTCCCCAGTGCCCCTGCGAATCGGAAAGGCCCGTCTGAGCTGGGCAACAGACGGCAGCATCGACTGCGGAGAGGACAGCATGGCAGACACTTGGGCTCATCCCAGCTCTGCTACCAGCCGCAGGCCTTGGGCTGCGCACCTCCTTCTGCGGGCCTGTTTCTCCGCCAGCAAAGAGAAACAGCAGCTGGACTCCAGCATCTCTGTAACCTCCAGTCTTACTCCATCAGCCCAAACACGGCAGGATTTAGTAACAACAACCAAAGCTCTGAATACAGAAGACTCAAGGAGAAATGTCCAGAGTTTAAGTCCTTAAAGGAAATTTATTCCGTAAGGCGCGTGTTTAGGAACAAAAGCATTCTGGAGAACACAGAGCTACCAACGTGCTAGAACACCACCGAGCGGCACTGTCTCTGCTGCCTGCTCCACAGCAGGCAGAAAACAGGGACAAAAGCACACGCAGCCGGACAAACGCTAACGATTCCCAGACTACAATCCTCTTCCTGTTCCAGGCTTTTTCAATTGTTGGAAAAATACCCAAAGCAAATAAATGAAAATAAGCACATATATCTCCTGTACATTTGTTCTTGGCTAAGCTGTGGGCAGCACCTGTGGCAAAGCCACTTCCATTCTGGACGATGATGGCAACAATGGAGCTTCGGACACGGAGGGGAGCAGATGAGAAAGCGCAGGCCAGGAATTCGGGAAAGGAAGGTTCTCAGGGCCGAGTGTGTTTGCCCTGGCATGTCCTCCTTCCTTTTGGCAACGCTGACACCACACTAATGAATGTGTCTGCGATGAGAGAATTTTCCCAACACTTGTTTCCATTCGACCAGGAACTATTTTGAAGCTATTTTAAGAGAACATATTTTGAAAACTACTTTTATGGAAACATGGTAAGTGGAAGCAGCAAGTCATTTTTAATCTACGTGACTTAAGATTTTATTCATGACCAGACATTTTCTAATGGTATATTTCAGTGATCTGACCAGATAAAATTCAGAACTCCTTTGTCTAAAATCTTTTTATTTTAAAGATTTTACTTATTTATCTTTAGAGAGGGGAGAAGGGAGAAAGACAGAGAAAGAGAGAGAGAAACATCAGTGTCTGGTTACCTCTCACATGGCCCCCACTAGGGACCTGGCCTTCAACCCAGGCATGTGCCCTGACAGGGGGTCGAACCAGCGACCCTTTGGTTTGCAGGCCAGCACTCAATCCACTGAGCCACACCAGCAGGGCATGTTTAAACTCTTTTGGACGATTATTCTCTGGCATGGCTCTAGCACTTGTACAACAGGGAACAATATAAACAAATGTTTAGCTAAAACACCTCTGTTCTCTTATCTTTCAGCAAAAGAGAGTCAGGTGATTTATAATTCTGGAGGAAAAGTCCAAATCATACTTAGTTGATGTAAAACTATGTATTTTAAAAATAAGAGCACAGATTTTCTTTTATCCTTACCTAAGGATATAGTCACTGATTTTTTAGGGGGCGTGGGGCAGAAGAAGAGAGAAACATCGGCTTTGTGTGTGTGCCCTGACCAGGGAGCAAACCCGTGACCTTTGGTGTGTAAGACAATGCTCCTAACCGACTAAGCCACCTGACCAGAGCAAGCACAGACTATTAAGAAAAAAAAAGTCATGCTTTGGACTTGTTCCACTCTAATACTCAACTGCTCCGGAGTAACAAATCTCTTGCCCACAGGCTGGTAAGTGGAGAAAGTAAGTAACATCTGCGGAGTCATGCTGAAAACAGTTTTTATCTCAGCCGTTGTCTGTGCCCAGTCCCAGGAGGGAATCTGTACAAAGTTGCACACACTGTCAGTACCTTCTGACACTGGGGTCAGCATGTGAACAAAGGAACCAGAAACTCTTCGTGTTTCCCACCGGTGCTCCTTTTACTGGTGAGGACATTTTTAACGATCAGATCTGTGGATAGGATGAAACATCTGTGGCTGTCATCCATCCAAAAATTTCATTTAGAACAATCTTCAAAAAACGAGAGGTCAAACAAGTGTAAACCAACACTCAGGTAAATCGGCAAGAAAGTGGCAAAGGCATAAAACAATAGAGCTCTCCCAGGGACAAAATGAGCCTGGACTGCAGATGGTTGAGGCAGCTGTAGCTGACGCAATTTAATTATAAGCTTATAAATTCCTGAGAGAAAGCAGTAAGTGAATAAATTAATTCCACATTCCATCTTGAGGACAAATGCCCACATAAGGAAGACCATTCGGAATCGAACTAATTAATGCTACTTTTTAAAATAGATATAATTATTTAAAACGTATTCATTAAAGACTGAATCTTCTCTCTCCGATCAGTGTCTCAGACTACATACTTTTTAAGGGCAATGACTTAGACTCCACTCCTAGCATGCAAGAGGTGACTGGGTTTGGGGGCATGGCCGGCTTCACCAGCCACAGGCACACTGCCAGGCCGGTGCCTTGGTGAGCACTTGCCAGACTCTCCTCTTGCCTCAGACAGCCAGCCTGCACCCGGGGAGATGTCTTCAGAGAGTTGGGCCTTTCCTACTCTGGACAGACGGACCTGGGCTGGTCTCTTCTTGGGTGAGGAACCAAGCAAGGAGCTCGCTCTCCAGGCCCTGTGTCACGGGAACTTCCGAACTGATCCTGTGTGTGTTTGGGAGACCTAAACTCAACAAGGGATCCTCCCTTCCCTCCTGCCCCACCCCCACCCCATAATACAGAATTTGAGGAACGGGCTGGATCGGTGAGGAAAATTCATTTACAACCACGAAAAGGCAGTGTCCTGCAACAGCATGACCTTCCCACCAGCCCAGCAGATTACAAAATCCTGCAGCCTTAAACCTACTCTCCCACAGTTTCATTTTTGGTAGATCATAATCTCTTTCCTGTTCCCACAGTTTATCTTTCACCTTCCCGGTCATTCACACAGCCACACTGTCTGAGTCAGGCCGTATTTACTTTCATTGTCAGAGGCAATAAAATATAGAACACCCTGGACTTCAAATTGCAAGACCCATTTCAAGCCTCTGCCACTCACCGCAAACACATTTATGTTTAAAAAATCAGGTTCCGGCCCTGACCGGTGTGGCTCAGTTGGGTGGGCGTCGTCCTGCAAAGCGAAAGGTCACCACTTTGATCCCAGGTCAGGGCGCATGCCTGCAGTGCGGGTTTGGTCCCCAGTCAGGCACATATGACAGGCAACTGATCAGTGTTTCTCTCTTTCATCGATGCTTCTCTCACTCTTCTTCTCCCTCTCTTCCCCCCTCTAAAACTGAATAAATAAAATCTTTAAACACACACACAAACACACACACACCCCACCCCACCCCCCAGGCTCTAGTCAGACCGCCTAAGTTCCACTGCCTGAGCTCTGGGCAAGCTGGGAGTGACTGAGTCTCTACCTCTCTGCTCCCTTAACCACAGAGCTGGGCTGAATGACAGTATCTGCACATAACAGGACCGTTTAAATGAATTAATAAACGTACAGCATGTGACCAGTAACCGGAACACAGTAAGCACTCAATAATGTTACAATTTTATTTAATTAGCTCAAGTAGGTAATCTCACTTTCCTCGTCGTAAAAATGAAAGTATCTACCCCTACCTATCCATGTCTTAGCCCTGTAGGAGCTGTCAAGCATTAGAGGATAGTTTGATGATGGGACATTGGGTTTCCTACAACCCCATCACACTGAAAACAGAAAATGCAGGTGCTCTAATATTTATTATTAAAATGCCCGTCCTGATTGCATTTGGTTTTGGGGTAAAAAACACTAACCTGGAAGCCAGGAGGCAGGCTGTGTGACTGGTCAGTAGGGACATATCCAGCTCCGCCTTCCTGAGTCTCACTTTTACCGTCCTTAACACAAGGCAACTGGACGATTTAATCTTGAAGTTCCTTCAAGCAATATCGTTTCCACCAACATCAGGAAGATGGACAAATCTTAAATTGTGTGAACAAGCTTCTCAAAGGGAACTTAGGCATTACTCTTACTTGTTTTTTTAAAAGAATTTCAATGTAAAGAAAAAAGGAAGCCAAGAAGACAGGTTTTCATCACGATACCAACCCTAAAGTGGAAGGAATATACTTACTGCCAAAAAGATGTCAGAATTAATAACCAGCTCAAAAGCCAGAGGTCACCTACTCTAGTTTAAGTAGGAGCTAACCTAAGCAGCAAGTTAGATGGAATTTTGTATAGCAAATGGAAAGAGCATATCGTAACTGCCACAGGCAGAGTTAAAACTGACCTAAGCCAGCTGTAAGAAGGAAGTGGACACACCTTCTGATAGAAGCAAACTCATGTAAAGGCAGGGCTACCCTTACAGGTGGCCTGGGGGCAGGGCAGGGCGGGGCGGGGAAAGCTAACTCCTGTTTTTACTCTGGCTAGTAACGATGAAGCTGAATGAACTGAGATACTATAGACTGCTAACAGAATTTTTGCCTTAAATTAATTGGGCCAATTTGACCACTGGTCTCTCTGGTTGCCGAGACCTTCAGCACCCGGCCCCCAAGTTTCTCTTTCCCTCAACTCCTGCTATTGTAAGTGACATCACAACCTGCACAGACCACACTCATGACACCCTGGCCTCTCCACAGCGACCTTTCCTCTATTCCATCTCATTCTTACTCCCAGGACACACCTTGAACTTTGTCACCTCTACAAAGTTTCACCTCCAAAATCACAAATTCAGACATCTGCCTTCCCACCCACAATCTCCAATCCTTGTCAAAAAGCTTCCCACCCCCATGAACAATTCTTCCAACTGTGAACTCTAATCCACTGACCCTCCCTTTTTCTTCCTACCTACCAACCCTCCTATCTCCCCCCTTTGCCCTTAACTCAACCGAAGATTTAAGAGCCATCACCATCACTGTTCCCCAGCAAATCCCTTGCCCTCTCCCCTCCAAAATGCCCATCTACGCGGGAGGAAACCAACCACCCATTCTCTACACTCAGACTTGAGGGTTCCGCTGAGTAAGCATTCACTCACCTACTCAACAAATGCCGGCGACCCTCGAGGGACATGGCTCGAATGGCACAGGTCCACTTACGTGGTTTCCAACCGACCCATGCAGCTCAAACCTGCTTTGTTCAAGCAGCAGCCCCTTGGCTGGGAACCCGCAGATTCAAAGAGCCAGCTTTGGTCATACACGGAAATTCAATTACGTAGGAGGTCAGCACTCCCAACCGTGTCTTGTTCAAGGATCAACAGTACTCTTCTACAGAACAAGCACTGTATCAGATTCTGAAGCAGGGAAAAGGGTTTGTTGGTATTGGGTTGGCCAAAAAGTCCGTATGGTTTTTTCCATAAAAGATACATTTTTTATTTTCACCTATAATTTAATTGATTTGGATATTCTGAGTGTGTCAGCTATCTCCCACTATTGGCTTCTAGTGGGTAGAGGCCAGGGGTGCTGCTAAACATCTTCCAATGCAGCCCTGGCTGGTGTGGCTCCGTGGGTTGAACGTAGGCCTGGGAACCGAAGGGTCACTGGTTCAATTCCTGGCCAGGACACATGCCTGGGTTGTGGGCCAGGTCCCCAGTGGGGGGTGCACAAGAGGCAACCACACACTGATGTATCTCTTCCTGACTCTCCTTCCCTCTCTCTAAAGAGAAATAAATAAAATCTTTAAAAAAAAAAAAGATAAAACCCTTTTCCAAACCACCAGTATCTCTACTCTTTCCCTACAACATCAGAATGATCATTAAAACCTGCTGAAAACCTTTCAATGGCTTTTCCATTTCATTAAGAACAACACTCACCCCCCTTCAACCTGTTCTTAAAAACCCTGCGAGACCGCACGCTCTCTCACTCCTCACTCTGCAGCCAGCCTCCCAGCCTCGTTCCTCCTCCTCCTCCAGAACAACCTGCCTGCCTCCAGGCCTCTGTCCTCAACACACTCTCCTGCCAGGCATGCTCTCTCACCCCTGACCTTGGAGGGTCACAGCTGGCTCCCCTCTTTCCAGTTAAACCTCAGCTTCAATTTACTTTGTCCAAGAGACCCTTCCTGAACAACTAGTCTAAGGAAGGTATCATGTCAATTCTACTATGTCCATTCTCTGCATAAAGATACCAGACAGTTAATTTTTTTTAATTTTTAAGGGTCAAGAGAGCACTTCCCTGGCACCTAAATGCCCTACACATGGATGGTATTATCCCCTAAATTTGTGGAACTGGTTAGAGCAAATGATGTAAGCTGTATTGATTTCCTGAGAAAGCAGGTTCTGCCTTAGTTGCCAGATATAATCTTTTTTAAAATCCATCCTGAAAAACTTCATTTTCAAAACATCAGTAAAAAAGAATTTTACCAACTGTTTACATCCCCACAGCATTATCTAAAAAGTTTTTTTTTTTACAAACCTCTCCTACTAGAAACTTGTTTCTCTCTACTGGAATTCAAAAGATATAGATCATGACATAGTAGCAATTATTTCACTGTTGAAGACAGGAACTAAGTTCAAACCCGAGTGCACGAAAGTAGAGAACTATGCACGTTATCTTAGTGGAATTTTGCTTCCTCAGTCTGAGAACGCGTTCTCTCTGTGGAATACAGTGGTTCCAGTAGGTCTCTGTTAAAGGACTAACCCCAAACTCTCATGAATGACTGGCTCCTCTACCTCAAATCCTGGTCCACTCCTGGCTAAACACACTCAGGTCACTCGCTAGTTCCTGAGAGAATACAATGTTTCCATCTAGGAAGACACAAAGTAAAATAGTAAATACTCTAAACCCTATAATTAGTTTAGTTAGACCATAGTACAAAACCCCTTTCTAAAGATATTGTGAGGTAATTTCTGGCCACAGTGAAGTAAAAATCATTATAATGCCAGAAGAATCTGCTATTCGGGCAATAAAAAAAAGGTTAAATCATTTCCCTGGATTGCTGGCATAGGTAAAAATAATACGGAGCAATGACTATCAGTGTCTTTTAATGAAGAGCCCATGACGGACTGGGAGATTCCGAAGGGACTCCGACGGGTATTCTAGTCCAGTCTCCCTTGGAACAGATGACCGAGAGGGGTGTCCGAGCTGTTGGCATCTCTGGTCCACAATGGAAGAAGAGCTGTCTTGGGCCACATATCAAATACACAAACACTAATGAAAACTGATGTGCAAAAAAAAAAAAAAAAGGGCTTTAAGTAAATTGACGATTTTGTGTTGGGCCGTGGGTTGGATACCCCTGAGACCGTCCTGTTTCGACGATAACCCAACCTCACTGTGAAGGCCCTTCGTACAGCACAACACAGGATTCTAACTATTGTTATTGTCCGAGGCCTTTTCACTTGGTCTCCGTATATTCAGTGGGTTTGGCTAGCTCTTGCTACATGCCACTGACATCAAGTTCCATTGCAGAAAGAGCTGGAGGTTTTTCCCTGTCCATTCTATCAACACTCGGCAAACCATTAAGTGGTCCCTCCAGAACCCTGTTCTCAACCAACCACTCCTCGAACATGCTCAGCTTTGTAATCATCGAACTGCAGTCCAGATGCACAGTACACACAGCTTGCTCCTGGGAGAGGCTCCTCCTCACCGCTGATAGTAAGACACACATAGGTAGTTTTTCAAAAGTTAGTTTCCAGACTTGTTAGCTGGATCCTACAACATAGTTTTCTATTTTTTTCCTTTTATAATAAAAGGTGACAGAATGCCCAGACAGGTCTTGATGTTATTTGCAAAAGATTTTAAAATACTCTCTACATACTTCTGTCTGAAATTAGCAGAATGCAGTTCTGTACTATAGTAGCAAGTAGTCATTTAAAAGGAGGATTAAGTGACAACTTCTTAACTTTCTCTTAAATGCTAGTGTTTATAAGTAGGTATGATTTGATGAAGACTACTGTAGAACCTGAAGGGGACTTCTAGATGCTTTAAAGACTTTTAGATGCTAAAACCTTTAAATCTAATATTACGCCTGCATTTCATTAGAAGATATAATTATTTCCCCTTTAGCTCAGCTTTAACAAAAGCAGTACTGTTATTATTAGCTATAAGCGGGTGCCTTTTTTGGTACAAATGAAGAGAAAAATTGAGCAAGGGAGGAAACACAAGTGGAAGAGTCAGACTGAAGAGAAAAGTAGGTAAGAACTGCTGGAGGCAACAGCCCAAGAGAAGGGAAAAGAGGGGAAGCAAAAAAGATAAGATAAGATAAGATAAGATAAGATAAGAAAAGAAAAGAAAAGAAAGAAAGAAAGAAAGAAAGAAAGAAAGAAAGAAAGAAAGAAAGAAAGAAAGAAAGAAAGAAAGAAAGAAAGAAAGAAAAAGAAAAAGGAGTCAAGAATAGGTTATGTATAAAGGTACGAAGATAGTAACCAAGGAGCAAACTAAACTGTGATCAGAAAGACAAAGGAAGAAACAGTGTGTGACCTCATGCACACACACAATTAACACAGAGGGAAAAGAGAAAGGAGGCTGGTGGGAAGTGGGGGTCAGGAGGTCCTCAGCAAGCTACCAGGTGGGAATTCTGGCCACGGACGGCTTCGTGGCTTTCCAGAACAAATGACACGAAAAGTGTAGACTCATATAAGGACACACACAGGACATTTCAAAAGACAAGCATTTGCCATATGTTTAAAAACGTTTACTTTTAGAATAAAAGGGAACTTGCAAACTATTTGGAAATTACAGAAAAAATATCTTTAATCCCCTTAAACCAAAGACAACTGTGCTCAATATTTTGGCATTCGTGTTTAGAATTTGGGTGGAAAAAAGTGTTACACTATATCAAGTTACATTTTCCTGTGTGTGTTTTTAAAGATGTATTAAAACATGAGTAAAGGCTGTACAATATTTTGTTCATTAAGATGTATCATAATTTAGTATCAACTAGGTCATTTAGGACGCTTCTGACTTTAAGATTTTAAAAACAACACTGCAATCCACATACTCTTGCACATTAATCTTAGAGCACATCCTTCAGATAATTTAACTTTTTTAAAGGTTTTATTTATTTATCTTTAGAGAGAGGGGAAGGGAAGGGGAAAGAAAGGGAAAGAAACATCGATCTGCAAGAGATACATCGATCAGCTGCCTCTCGCGTGTCCCCAAGTGGGGACGTGGCCCGAAACCCAGGTGCAGGCCCTGACTGGGGATCGAAGGGGCGACCTCTCGATTCGCAGGCCAGCACCCAACCCACTGAGCCACACCAGCCAGGGAGACGATTTAGTTTTTAAGTAACATCACCCAAGAGATGTGAAACTGTTACTGATCAACATACACTGCTAGCCTGGCTGCACCCTAACACCTTCACCAACGCCGTCTAGGCTGTCAGTGTGGCAGGTCACAGGTATATTCTCCCGTTTTTAAATCTGCACTGTTTATACTAGACATAAAACCATTTTGTACCCTACGCTTACCAGTTAAGTTTTTATTTTTACAAATAACTGCTACATCGCCCTCTTTACGAGGTCACTCATTTCCTCCCCACGGCAACTCCAAGCGTGTGTTTTCTCTGGCAAAAACTTTCTCCTAACAGAGGAGCGAGCACGTGTGCGATGGCTGCCAACTGTGCATCTGGAGGGCGGAGCACGGCAGTCTGCAGCTCCTCTTTGCAGAAAACACAATCTCCACGGACTACAAATTACTTGGGGCTTTGAAAAGAATCTTTTCAAAGCCTTACGTGCACTTTCAGAAGATTTGCAAAGACTACATTCTCCACACAGGAAACAATCTTTCTTGTAAAAGCCTGTCTCCTCCATATGTTTTTTCTCCCGCCTGAAAAGCAGTGACACGCTGTGACTAAAGCGTGTGTGGTACTTTACTTACATTGACCTTCTCTCCCTCACTAGTGGAAGCTTGCACAACCTTCTTAATCACCCACTAATGCCAGATATCCTGAGTATCTCACACACCAGTCAGTATCAAACATGCAGAGTCCATTTAATTACAATACCTCGCTCTCTAGAAGAGGAAACAACAAGTCAGATGAGGACCGTTCTCACGATCGAGCAGAGCCAGGCCCAGAACCACTATCTCCTGTAACCAGCCCTCTGACCAGCCCCACTCTCCTAGCTCTGCACCGCTGGCGACGCCCTGCAGTGGGCCAGGCATTCTAGGTATGTTTCTGAGCGAGAAAGCTAAGTCAGTCTGAACTTGCAAATAAATCAGAACTTACAGATTCAAACATGAGTTACTTCAAAGTAGTCGCTCAGGAAAACTAAGCAAATATTTCAATGATGTTCAATTGATTAAAGGAGTTTTATAACTTCTCTTTGAAAACTCCCATTGGGCCAGTTTATAAGAAAATCATAATCCTTAAACTAAAGTCAATTTCATTAACGGTATATCATTTTTTACTCCAATTGTTGTTACTCAGTTTTTCCTTCGCCTTATTCTGTGGTTAAATGACCATTAGCCATTTCAAAAATGTATATCCAGCTCCAAAGCATCAAGATTATAAGAGTAAGTCCATAACGTGTCTTTTTATAGTCTTTCTCTTTCCAAAGAGAATTTGAAGTGGCTTTATTACTATTTTGAAAAAATATTTAAAGATGTAAATTGTTTTTAAAAGAACATTTTTAGTTACACCTTATGCCATCATGTAACTACTGAAAACTCTCTCAAACAACATTTGTAGGGCATCCCAAAGATAAGCATGTCAGATATATTATGACTTAAATATGCAGAAAAAATAATTTTAGAGTACATCCCCAGGATGTAAATAACAACATCCATTGAGAGACAGGATTATGAGACATTTTGATTTCTGCTCACCTGGACTTTCTTACATTCCTATTATGGATATGCAGCATGTATACAATTGAAGTGTGTGTGTGTGTGTGTGTGTGTGTGTGTGTATACAACAAAAAAAGCATATATAAACATATTTAGTAAAAATTTAAATTGATTTTTGAGAAAGGTGGGGGAGAGGAGAGTGACGAGGTGGGGACACACACACACACACACACACACGTCGATTTTTTGTTCCACTTAGTTGTGCGTTCACGGGTTGCTGCCTGTGTGTGCCCTGACCGGAGGCTGACTAGTGCACCTGGTGGTATCAGGGCCCTCTAATCAACGGAGCTGCCCAGACAGAGCTACATGTAACATTTACATTTCAAGACCTAAGCACTAAAGATGCTTAATCTAAATCTGCACATCTGAATCTTTAAGAGCTCAAAATCTGGCTCAAGAAGTGTACACTTGCATAGACACTACAAGAGGCAGGGTTTACAAAGAACATTGAGGCTGGGTTTTCTTATCTCCTTGCCCTTCTGTACAATTCTACAACTATCTGTACAACTCAAAAAGGATGCTTTGCTTATTCTAAGTGAGCCACTACCCCTTGAAATGTTTAAAGCACATACCAACAGTAATTACATTGTTGATGGCCTGAAAATGGGTCACCCCACACAACTGATTAAAACTCTCTTTTGCAATCTTCCTTTGGAGGAAACAAGGACAGCTTGTACACATATTTCAGCTAGATCTACTTCCTTAAGAGAAGATGGTTTGCATCTGTAGGTATTACAAAGTTCTAAGAGCACACAGTAAGGCAAAGAAAAAATTAAGAAGTTAAATTAGCCTAGTCATTTGTTCCGACCAACTTTGTATTACATCATTAATTCAAGAAAGCACATAGGCTTCTGCTGTGTCATTAGTTAATAGACAGACAATGTCTAAAGCATAGATATCTTCACTTTGAAAGTTATGATGAAACAATTGTATTACCTGGAAAAATATGATAAGACAAGACTTGAGAAATAACTACATTTCTACAGGATATACAATTGCATTTCTATAGGGTCACTGTTAGTTTCAACAAGCTACACTGTTTCCTTTCAGACTAGGAATCTGGGGTAAAAAAACTAGATTTAGCATGCCAAGTTTTAGTCTGATTTTTTTAGTCTAAGTAAATAGGTATTTAAGAAATAATCTTAAATGACTTACATGGTTTGGACATTCTGTTTATAAAGGTTTAAAGGTTACATCATTCAACAGCATAAAGTTTAAAATGCCTATGTAAAGAAACAGCCTAAAGTCCAGAAATAAATGGGGGATAGGAAACCACAACAGGACAGGAAAGCCCTCCCACCCTGAGTGGAACCTATACCCCACCACCGTAGCATGGAGCAGGGACAAGGCTGACGCCAGCTACACAGACAGTAAAACAGATACCCTTGGGGACTGTCTCAAAGACACAACACCTCACAGCTCTCCTCCTAGCTCGCCGTCTGACAACTCTAAAGCTCAGAGACCCTTGTAGCACTGGGGGTACTTCCAATTCAATTATCCATAAAGTACTTCTCAATTACTGAGCTGAGAAAACTCACCTAAGGGACTGTAAAAGGAAATCAGTTTATTCTTAACGTGAGCACTAACAGTTCCTAGCTTGAGATGGAATCAGAGATGCTCTGTAGTATTTTTAGAGCATGAAGCTCTCTAACGCACATAAAGCAGCTAGATGTCGGGAGAGAGGCTGCTGCAGTTGACTGGGAATTAGTCTGTGACTACCCTAACTTCTCTGCATTATTTATCCTAGGCTGAATTGTGGGGGCCTCAAATGAAAGCATAAAGTTCGGACCATCTTTGATCTACCTCTTTGAAGAACCTTTGTGTTGGGGCAGGGCTATGCGTCGAACCTCCCGGAGACCTGGCATGAGTTCCAAAGACAAGCCAGCAGCAGCAGCAGCAAGATGTCTGAAGCCCGGCAATTCTGAACGTGAGGCTCAGCAGGACTGTCAGAGAATGCTCATACATTCGATTTTATTTTCTTCTTTGCTAAAATTGGTCCATGTCCTTAATATTTTAAAATCATCTACAGAATGAAATTCTTAAAAGTTGGATTAAGTTACTACCTAAGCTAAATTGCTAGCATTCTACAATCTCAAAATACTTACAAGGTGTCAACCTTCAATCATACAACCTCTACTGCATCTGACACGAAAGTATCTAAATTGTCACAAAGTACCTTAATGGAGGTAACATCTTAAAAATATTAATAATCAGGGCAGAAGAAGAAGATGAAGATGAGGAAAAGTACTTCTTTATGCAATCCCACTGAGGTTTCTACTCTAGTTTCTTCAGCTGTTTAAAGGATCAAAAAGACTGGGAGGGAAGAGAACAGAAAAGGGTAATTTCACCGCTAGGTACCCAGAGCTGCAGTGAACGGAACCAAGTAGGATACAGAGAGGATTTCTGAGTGGCAGAAATAGAGCAGAAACTATGTAATATGAATTCCAACAATCTGGCATTTAATATGAAATTTAAGATATATTTACGATGTTATTGCCGACAGCCTAAACGGACAGTGAGTCTTACAACTGTTTAACCTGACCCTGACAGAAAAATCTAGAGCTGTACCCACTGCTGCCAGGCAAAGGGTATATTTAAACATCTCTCACATCACAGAAGTCTCAACACTCACTGATTAATTTAACCAGAGCCAGAAAAGGAAAAAGTCAGTTAACAAACCGTTTACGAAATTAATGATCTTATGGGTCATTAAACATAGGATTTTTTGTCCTTTTCACTTTCACTTCAAAACTCTCTAAGGAGAGAAAAGCTGGGTAGTTTACCTACCTATAGATGGAGATTTGAAAGGGTATTTATCAGGAAGATCCACTCTAACTTTCCATACTCCGCCTTCATATGGTGCTGAAAGAAAATTTAAAATGTTATGCATTAGAAATATGTCTCCAAATCTGAAAATAGACCTGAGTGTAAATTAAATATTAAATCCTAATCTCTTTTGAAAACCTTGCAAATTAATTTCCCTTCAGCATCAGGGACCTCCTATAACTCTTGTGTTCAGAACAAAATACTTTCCTTAAAAGACAGAAAATAAGCAAAGGTTTACTTTCTCCCCCCTCCCTCCAAGTTACCTGATTCTTTAAAGTGTTAAACACGATCCAATTCTTTGGTAAGTAATAGCCTCCTATTTCAATCTACCCGATGTGCCCCTCAAAATAAATAAATAAATAAATGAAACACCAGAAACACAAATAAAACTATAAAAATCACTTTCCTAAACCGTCAATGTAGCCACCCATACAAAAGCCAGAATTCACAATTCATGTTTAATACTGTTGCATACAGATAAACCCCCCATGCCACCACCTGTCCTTGACACTTCCACTGTCTACCACGGAGAACACGACTGCAACAGAAGAACGCGCAGGGACAAGGGCACTTACTTCCTTGTGGTCCATAGAACTTCACCACGAACTCATTGAGTCCTCCCAGGATGGTGACCTCATGCTTACTCTCAATGCTAAGGTGGAAGGTAAAGGAAATTACACTGGCTTTGTATTGCCCAGAACAACTCAAAGTGACACCTCCCAGACATGCCATGTTAAGTGTCACCAACATTCAGATGAAACTGGTAAGACATAATTGGCAAGATATAAATAAACACAGCAATTCTGGTCATTTAGAAGCAATACACACTCTCGTGTAAATAACATGAACAGGCTTTCAAGATTCGGAGACTTGTGTTCAGCTCGCAGGACCTGCCACCTACCAGGTCTGCGAGTCCAGACAAAACAGCGTGAACGGACTCCCCAAGCCCTTGCAAATCAGGGGAACACCCCTTATAGGATTTCTGTGAGAATTTAATGAGTTTAGTATGTAAAATGACTAAGACAACTTTTTGTACAAACTGCCCCCAAGTGAACGGCACTCGGTTTTTCTCCCCTTGGTACACTCTCCCTTCCACCTGACCCACAACGAACCTTTAACATATGTCCAGTATTCCCTTCAGTCAAACTCAGGTTCTCGGGAAAACACTGATTCTCCTAAACTGGAAATGTTCTGCTTCTAATTTATGAATTTACCAAGGAAAGTCCCCACAGTTTTCTCCCTGGCTTAAAAAAAATAATCAAAATAGAGACACAACCTTGTTGCAAGTATTACTGCCAAATGCAAAAGACCAGTAAAAAAAAAAAAAGAAGAAGAAATGAAATAGCCTTGTCTGAAGTTTTTCTCGTCGCCTACTCTCCCCTCCCTCCTGAACCTCTCGCCCCTCAGACTCCGGGGCTCTGGGGCCAGTCAGAGAGGAGCAGCACTTCCGTGTTCTCTCCCTCAAAAACGTGCCTGTCCTTGAGACACTCCTTTAAGGTACTAGGATGCAATTACACAAACCAAACCAATCCATCTCAGTAGAGGAGAGGGCTAATATCAATTAATACCAGTCTAATACTATTTTGTGTCTCTGCTCTGTGATCTAACCACATAATAACTGACAGGATTTTTTTGGGGGGGAGTGCTTTGGGGAGCTCACAAAGCCCACTATAACATTAAAAAAAAAAAAAAGATACGCCCTGGCTGGTGCAGCTCAGTGGATTGAGTGCGGGCTGCAAACCAGGCATCGCAGGTTCGATTCCCAGTCAGGGCACATGCCTGGGTTGCAGGCCATGTCCCCCAGCAACTGCACATTAATGTTTCTCTCTGTCTCTCTCTCTCTCTCCCTCCCTTCCCTCTCTAAAAATAAATAAATAAAATCTTTAAAAAAAAAAAAGATATGACAGACTGGTCTTGTCTTAATCAGCAGTGCAAACTGCATGTACAATTATGCAAAAGAGAAAGCATCCAAAGAAATTTTTAAATGATCTCTTAAATAGAGAAAAACGACATTTTTAAAGGTATGAAGTTAAGTACTGGACTCTCCAATCCTCTGTGCTATAAACCACAGAACACAGAAGCTGGGTGTATTTTTGGCCAAGTCCTTGTTTAAGAGCCTTGAACAACATCCACCAGAGATATTAAATAAAATGAGTTATCTATGCTAACCTGATCTAACTACTTTAGTAGCATGCACACTGAAACAACTCAAATAGTAACCACCCTGGAAAGACAGCTTCATTTCTCACAGTCAAAGGACACATATGTGCATGCTTTGGTACACTAAATTCTTTCTGACCAGTCACCCTCTGTGAGCCTGCAAAATACTCCCAAGTTACCACTAATGTAACACATAGAAGTACAACGTATTTAAATTGTTTTAAAACTTTACAAAGCACCCTTGTGTTAGTGAAAGAAAAAAGTCAAATCTAGTTACAGTGAACAAAATTAAGTATAAGCAATAAAGTCCTCGAAGAAAACACTTAAAAAAAAAGTCTTGGGGGGTAAAAAGGCTTTCATAAGAATGACACCAGTCAGCAGCCTCAGAGGAAAATAATAGCAGATGCAAGCACACACACATTTAAAACTTCTATATTGTAGGAGACAGTTAAGACAAGGGATAAACTAAGAGAAAAAAAATCACGACATATGACCAAAAGTTTAGATTTTAAAAAAATGAGTTATTACAAAGCAATAAGCACAAATGGCCAAAAAGAAGGGAAAAAACAAGGCCAGGACAGGCAAGATGAGAATCTCAAATGAGCAAAATTAAGTCATGAAAAGTTCAACTCATTAGTTTAGAATGGAGACAGTTTTCACTATAAATTGATAAAGATGAAAGCTGGATAAAACCTAGTATTCATTCAGTGGCATATAGATTAGTGTTCCTGAAAACAAATTTAGCACTACATTCCAAAACTTAAAATGATTTTACTCTTTTTATTCAGATTGCACTCCAACAAAGTTATGTTTTAAAAATAACCAGGCACTGCTGGTAGGAATGAGATAGCTTCCATCGCCGGGAGACTTGGCACTGCAGGGATGCCCATATGCGCTCCCTGCGCCCACGGCGCTGCTCCTGGGGGGTGTGTACGGCTCCGCCCACCACAGCGCACGTCTAGGAATGCTCACAGCACTGTCTGTAACACCCAAGAGTCAGGCTACAAGCAAAGGTTCACCAACAATAAAAAGGGTAAATTATGGTACAGTCACCCAACAGAATATTATACACCAACAAAAAATAAATTGCTACACATAAAGGTACAAGCAGGGACCCCACCCCGCCCCGCCCCGAACAAAACCCCTGCAATGATCTTCTGGAGGGCGGGCCCTTTGTAGTACAGGCTCTCCCCACTAGGAACCCATCTCTATCAGTGCACCAGCTGATGTCGTGGTGAGAAGCTGTGTTCAGCTTCAGTCAATGTTTTTTGAAGACTCAACACATTTGCCCATTTCATGATGGGTGATTTACGAGTTCACGCCCACACTGCACTGAGTGTTCAGCAGTTTTTGACCAAAAACAGCATGGCCCCGGGGACCCACCTCTCCTCTAGTCACCCAATCTTGCCCAGTGACGCTGGTTTGTTCCCACAGATGAAAAAAGTCCTCAGGAGGAAACGTGTTGCAGATGTGGAAATGAAACAAAAATGGCCGGTGCGCAAAAAAGGCATCAGAACTGACACATTCCAAAACTGCTCTGAGCAGTAAAAAAAGTCTCCATAGGTGCATTGCATCAAATGGAGAGTACTCTGAAGGTGACTGAAGTTTAAACACGTAAGATTAAATACACAATATTTTATAAATAAATTCTGCTTACTTTTGGGTCCCCCCTCACATGAGTCTCACAGATTTAATAGTGAAAGAAACCAGATACCAAAGAGCTTATATGGTAAGATTCCATTTACACACATTTCGAACAGGCTAAATGAATCAATGGTATTAGAAATTAGGGTAGTGGTTACCCTGATAATAATTAGGGCCAGCAGGGGACTGTTGTCATTGGAAAGGGGCTTGAGGGGAACTTTTGAGGGTGCTAATTACATCTTTATTGTTCCATTCATCATTGAACTACAAAAATTATTTATGCATTTTTGCATATATTTTATTGTTTAATAAAAAGTTCTAAAAACAGTGAGTCTGACGCTGTTTATTGAAATTTTTAATATGGATGGCAATGATCTATGGCAATTCCTCTCCACTAAACATTTAAAATTATGAGTTACCCATATGGACATCTCTTCCAGAAAACGGAAGAAATCTTTTCTACCTTTTATTATGATGCAATAATCCAGGTTTCTTCCATTTTGTGGTCTGTTTGGGACACAGTCCATGCATCTGTCTGATTCCAAAGATTCTCCTTTCCGGTCACTCCGAATCTCCTCTTCCCCATGATCATAAATCAATGCCCAAACCCCTCTTTCCCACAATCCCTGGTACAACCCACATGCCAGATAACTCTAGGTCTGTCTTTGATTACACACTATTCTGTAAATTAAAGAGTTCTTACAGCCCATTTCATATGAAAAGCCAAAAGTAAGCTGAATGAAACCCTCAAAACTTCTACCAAGTTGGTAAAATGAGAAGCCGCGCTAAATTTATGCTGCCTCGCAATGGCGTACATTCAATCAGATGGAAAAAAGAATCTTAGTTTAGTTGAATGAAAAACACTGCATTAAAAATAAGTCATTCCATCATCACAAATGAGTAACTTGTCCACAAAAAAATACAGACATCACTGCTGTTACCATATATATTTATGGTAGAGACCACAAGTTTCTTTCTCTTCTGTGCTGCAAGGTCAAGGGCAAGGAAGGCAATGAGAAGGCATGATACAATGACAAAAATGATCTATTTCTGAAATATGCTGGTCAGGCTACCAGACTGGTGGAACTCACAAGAAGCTTCCTTCACTACTTTCTCAGTTTCAAAGCTTGAAAATATCCTTCAGATACAGATATAGTCTGATAAAAATACACAGAAGACATAAAAATCACTTTTTACTCACCTCTCATCTAAGTTATTTGTGACATACTGCTTTTTACTTACTTAGCATCTCACTATTATAGAACAGTATCAGCATTTTCAGTAGACTAATGATTAACATTGCTAGGAACCCAAGTTCATTTTACTTTTTAAAATGCCAGCCACCCACCACCTTATTCCCTGAAAGGTGTTATGATTACACAATCTAATATTTAAAGGCTAATGCCAAACTGTCAAGAGATAACTGACACTCTTGGCAAAACGTGTCTATCAGGATTTCAGAAATAATTTTTATATAATACTGGAACTTTCCAGAAAGGGAGCCAAGGCACAAGCC
>PVIA01001202.1:278160-294723 GCA_004024845.1 Tonatia bakeri
GGTCGCAGTGCCTCCTCATTCCCAGTTCCTTTCCAGGACACAAACGATCAATGCCTGCGGCTCCCTCCACTCACTAACCCACATTCATTACACGTAGGTGTCAAATATTAATGACTTTGATTTCATAAAAGTTGTAAGGGGAAGGAGAGCAGCACAGACTCAGGCTGTTTAAAGCAATACATGTGGCAAAGGAATAAGGAAAGGTTCAAGATCACTGTCAAGATTTACACTGGGAAAAAAAAAAAGGTGAAGTGCGGATGAATACACTCGACAGAATGCCAGATTAGAGTGCAGTCTACCACGAAGAGAACTCTGCACTCCAAAACAAATGAATATGCCTTCACTCAACTGAGTCTCGTTTCCATTCTCCATTTGGGAGACTTACAAGAGGCAGCAGCAATTATTTGTTGGAAATTCAACAACGGCCTGGATAAACACTGTGCAGAAGAGAAGGACGGAAAGGTAATCTACAATGATATGGAAAAGAGCAGTGTCTTCTTGACTGAGATTCTGCTGCAAAACTACCTGAGCCAACTATACTTTAATAAAAGTGAATAAAATGATATATTAAAAATTATACAAAAAGGTAGTTAGCAGGAAAATATCCTATCTGATATGTTCAAACAGCTACTAGAAACTACCTGTATTTATTACCTTTATGCATAATTAGGATGAAGAACTGGGATGAAAACTTTCAACAGAAACTGGAGTGTTGCTTTTTTTAAAAAGTCCATAGTGGAAATAAGCCAAAGAAATAAAAATTTTAACTGGAGAAAAAAATTGCTTTTAAAGAAAACACCCTACTATATAACCACCCCAATATGATTAGATAAACAGAAAACCTGGAAAGGCAAGAAGTGTGAGGTGAAAGGGGACTATAAACTAGGCGTGTAATATGATACAGGATGAAGAGTGGTTGGAGCTATTTTAAGCATCACACAAGTAACAGGTGACAGAGCTGAGACAGGAAGCTTTCCACCCCAGCCACGCTGGTAAGGCTGCTGGCTCAAGACCAACAGAAATGACTACCACACAGTAACAAATGGGCTGTCAGATACAAATAAGAAATATGGAAGTGATAAATAATATGAAAGCTAGCCTCATAATTTAACAGAAGTCCGAGATTTAAATATGCATAAACAGTAAGAGAATAAAAACTGTACTATTATGTAGTACATGAAAGAAATTAAAAATCAAGTTTCTCACAAGGGGTGCTTCCTGAATAATTGAACGGTGTGAAAAAAAAAATCGAAGTTATTTAGCAAAACAAGAGAAGACAAACCTAGACACATACACCAGTGGGTGTATATATACTAAGAAATTTGGCATGAAAAGGTGATGAAACGATTAGGTTTCCCCCTCTCATGTTTGTACCATGGGGACCAGCAGGACTGATAGGCTCAGGTGCCACTGAGACAAACACTTCTCTGGGGCCAAAAATCAGAGGACAGAGTGCAGTTCTGAGAACACCTTTCAATGCAACTAAAAAACCTCATCTGGTAAAGTAGAGTTTTGTGCTTTTTTTTTTTTTAATGTCTTTAAAGTGTGAATGGGGGGGAGGGAGAGGATAAAGCTGCTTTCCCATCCCCTAACCCTCTAGAGTTCCAATGCCCAGAACTACGATGTTGCCTAAATACTACCACTGTTTGTATTTTATACAGAAATGTTTATAAACATACATTCACATCATCACAGAAACACACAGGTGGAACTGTTCTGCAAACACCGTTCTCCATGTAGTATTTGGAGGACATCTTTCTGTATCAATACTCACATATCTAAGTCTTCCACCACCCCGGGCGCCCTTGTAACGCCTGCACAGTATCAGTGTACCGTAATTTAAACAAGCACCCATTAGTGAACAGGCAGGTTGTTTCTAGCCTTTTGCCACTGCAATGCTATATATGGAAAAACCCAGTACCTGTCTCCTGCTATACTTTTTCAAGTTTCCATCTGCAATTCCTACAAGTAGAACTTCAGAGTCATAGGGATATATACCAAATTCTGATAGTGCCTAAATATCCTTCAAAAAGGTTATATCCAGCCCTAGCTAGCACGGCTTGGTTGGTTGGAGAGTCATCCCACAGACTGAAAAAGTGTGGGTCCAATCCCTAGTCAGGGCACATCCTAGGCTGCAGTTTGGTCCCAGGTAGGGGTATGTGAGAGAGATGACTGATAGATGTCTCTGTCCCCCGCTTCTGTTCCTCCCTCCCTCCCCGTCTCTAAGCATGGCCTCAAGTAAGGATTAAAAAAAAGGTTGTATCCAGTTACTTTTTAACCACTATCAGAAGAGCAACAGGTTTTCCTCACACTCACACCAATACTGGTATTACAGCTGTGAAAGTGAAAGGAAGTTCATCTTCACACTATCCGCACTGCCATCTGCACCTCAGACTGCCAGGGCTCGGGTTCTTTCGTGCAGTTCACCAGTTCAACCGCGGCCCCGGCGGGGTCACCCCAGGGAAAAGGATCTACTCGGCTGGCCCTTCTTCTTGCCTAACACAGCATCTGCACGGGCAGGTGGCCCCTCAGGATTCATGAACGAACATGCACTATATATGCAGCACCTTCCACTAACTCTCTCAAAGACAAGAGCAGCAATCTAATCTCAACCCATAAGACAGGTTAATTCCAGAACCTAGGCAGAAAAGGTAAAAACAAGTTTAGTCTGACATGGCATCATTTAATTGAATAACAGGAATAGTGTCTTACTTAATTCTCTAAACACTTAAAGCATTTGTACTTCTAAATCTACGCCCCAAACCAAATATGAGATTGATTTATTTCTTGGGTGGACCTGATATTTTATTAAGATTTACTTATTTATTTATTTACTTATTTATTTTTAAAGAGGGGAAGAGAGGGAGAAAGAGAGGGAAACATCAATGTGTGGTTGCCTCCTGTACACCCCCAACTGGGGACCTGGCCCACAACCCAAGCACGTACCCTGACTGGGAATCAAACCAGCGACCCTTTGGTTCACAGGCTGGCACTCAATTCACTGAGCCACACCACCCATTTTAAAAGCTGGTATTTTAAAAGCTCTTTATACCAAACTGTTTTTGTTATTACAGCATACAAAAAAATACACTCACATTAAAAAATTACAGATTTGAATCCCTCAATAATGGATAGTCAACATTTTAAGATAATAATGTTAGTCTCTAATTTTACTAAAAACTAAAAGCCATACTTTTCCCATGACTACTTAAACAAGGAGATCTTATAGAAAATAATTCAAACATAAAATGGTATTTACCTTCCACATATCTAATAACATTCTTATATGTTATTTGATTTTCTAGTTACAAGTATTATCAAATGACGTTCTCATTACGGAATGCCAGGATTTTCACCTCACCCTCCCATTCCCTCTCCCTCCCCATGGAACACAGATGGAACACAGTTGTATCACTGTTGGCCAAACCGATATTCAGGGACTACGTTACTAATGACCTTGGAAATATTATTCACTGCTTGGCCATGTATTATTGTATGGTTGTTTTTTCTTTTCAGCATTTTCCCCCAAGAACATAAGCACTGCCTTAAAAAAGTAAGTACACCAGAAACCAATGTATCTATCACTAACCTCTCCCTTCATTTTGACGGAACTGTCTCACCATGTTCCAACACATCAGGATGAGTATCTGTATTTGAGGGTTTTCTCTCACAAATGTTATCTTTCTCGCTCTTTGGTTTGATCGGGGAGCATGGCTTCCCAAGCACGTGCCGGCCGGACGGCAAGGCAGGCAATCCATGAATATGCTAGTTGACAGAGGGAGGCCAGACGGGGATCAATACCTGACTTCGATCTGCCAGGAGTGATCCACAGTTTTCCTGTTACAAGGAACCACTAACACCACTTTAAAATAAACAGGAAATACTCAACATCAGCATTACCTAGATGGGACAATCCCAGACTGGAGTCACATGTGGAGATTGAGAGAAGACAGCAGAGAAGTCCGAATACCCACCTAAACTCTCTGTCACTCAGTTTCACAAAATCACCCCGTTTCAGGGCTCCTCTATGCCAAGAAAGGGGGCTCTTTTCTAAGAATGGAGATCCCACAATACAGTAAGTTCAGGATTCTGGTGGTAAGAGAGTGGGCTCATCAGTCTGAGTCTCAGCTTCATCATTTACTGGCCATCATAGTCTTGGGCAGGTCACTTAACCTCTGTGAGCCTTGGTTTCCTCAGTGTGAAAGGCAGTAATAGTAAATACACAGCAGGATAAGGAAAGCCTCAGTATTTGCTATTATTAGTACACCAAAGACAGTATCCTCGTATTTAACAGGATACATCTATTAGTTTAATCTACCTCGGTTAATAGCCTGCAAAGTTGGAATTACATATCTTCAATCTTTTTTTTTTTCTTTTCTTTTTTTCTTTCCAGAGACAGGGGAAGGGAGGGATAAAGAGAGGAAGAAAACCATCAACGTGGGAGAGAAACATGGATCCACTGTCTCTTGCATGCACTCGGACTTGGGACTGTATCCACGACCTAGGATGTGCCCTGACCGGGAATCGAACCAGCGACCTTTTGGTTTGCGGGACAATGGCCAACCAACTGAGCCACACCAGCCAGGGCTCTTCAATCTTGACAAGAGTTAAGTACATAAGTGACTCTTTTACCTTTAATATGCTTAGTCTTATTATATTGATGTTCACAATTGCTAATGAGTGGATTATTAACCTGTAACTTGTTCCAATGATGGCATTCAGCCCAACTTCTGTGCTGGTGCAGCCCCTTTCCCAAGTCTTTAAATTACTACTTCCCCTTTTTCGTCACAAACATTAACAACAGCTAGCTAGCCCTTTTAGCACATTTACAATGTGCTGCGCACTATTCTAAGCCTTTTTACTAACTCACAACCCTCACAAGAACCCATGGAGACAAGCTATCACAAAGACAGGTCAGGTCACCCACCCAGGCTCATAGAGCCAGGAAGTTGTAGAGCTAGTATTGGAATACAGGCAGTCTAGTTCAAGTATGTGCTCTTATTAGTTATGCTACATTGTCTCTCTACATAGATCACAGAGCTGCTGGAGAGGGGTGTAGCATACTCAAATGTGTCCTGAAGATTAACTCCAGACACAGGATGCAGGCTGGCAGGGAGAGAGTGGGAAAAAGGCCAGCTGGGATCTTCAGAACATGGACAGGTAAGAGCTGAAAGGGAGCAGAGGGCTGGAGAGGAATCCACATTTCAGTGAGATTTCTAAGAACTAACAGAACTTCATGACTAATTGCACGTGAGAGAGAGAGAGAAAGAACTCTTATCTGATGTTTCTGACCTGGCAGATGAGACAGATGACGCTGTCCCCACAAAAATAAAAGGGAAGGCAGGAAAAGCAGCAGACTGGGGGTGAGGTAGGTAACAGCAATATGGGGCATTTAAGTGTAATGTGATGAGACAACATTAATATTTCCTCATTTTTTCTCTAGTCCTAAAATGGTTCTGAGTAATGCTGAAGGAATGAATGAAATACAACTGCAGATTCTCACTAGTCTAAGGAATTGTTAAATAATTAACTTACAGGTCCCCCAATAAAACCCTTGTTCTACTAGGGAGAGTTAGGGAGGGTCAGTAGAATGGTGGAAGGCTTTGGAGTGCAGCAAACCTGGGTTGATGCCCAGTTCTACCGCTTCCTAGGTAAGGAGCCAAAGACCTTGCTACCCAACGTGGTGAGCAGAAACTGGGCCCCTTCCAGACTAACAAGATCCCCCAGTGAAGTTTGAGAAGCACCAACCTACAGCAAATGAAATGTTCTCTAAGTTTTGCTTCTTTCCTCTATTCATAAAAGTGGAGGTAATCGTATTTACCCCACAGGGTAGCTGAAGATGAACAAATACCAAATATGTACCAAGCCTCTACACCAGGAGATGTTAATGTCTTACAAATGTTACTCCACTTAATCCTCTCAACAGCCCTACTGTGCAGGTGTTTTTCCATTACACAGATAGTCAGGCTGTGACCCTTTCCAAGACTGCTGGTAGGAAGCAGAGCTATTTACTCATTGTCTCTCAATATTCTGCTTCCCATTGAGCCCAAGAACGAGAAGGGAAGGAGAGAAGCCTTGCACTTACAGAAAACCCAAACAACAGCTTAAAATAAGTTAACACATCAATCAACATAATTCAAAAACAGTACTCATACAAGTTTAACGACCCTGCTGTGCTCATCTTGAGTTGGTTTTCAGATCACGGTATCTCATGAAGAGTATTAACCTCAACGGCTGTGCTAAAATAGTTACAGCGACCAGCAGAAAATAACAATGGTCAATAAGACTAAGTGAAAACTCTCAGAATGGTACAGAAGGCTTATCTGTCTATATCACAGGTTCCCTAGGGATAGAAAGTCAGGCACGGAAAGGAACTTCCCGAGAGTATCTGGCCAGTTGTAGGATACGCTACACAGTAACACTCAAATGCTAGGTTTTCTTGCAGTTGTTATTTGTGAAAAGTAACTTTACAAAAAGGAATGTGCAAAACATTCAGAACCACAAGTGCTAACAGAGAGCCATGTACTACTTCAAACAAATCGAACCTACACGAACCACTGCATCAGCAGCTGCCTAATTTCATCCCCGCGAGCCCACAGTAAGACCGACGCAGTACATACACACGTGCCCTTCCAGCCACACTGGTCTCTCACCTCCTGCAACACAAGTTCTTGCACTCCTTCGGGCCTATGCAATGGCAGCTTCGGGCTAGTCCTCACTTCCCTCCTCCTACAGATAGACTGCTGTTTCCCATCCTTTACGGTGTCTTAAATGTCGCTTCCTTAGAGATCTTTCTAGTAACCTGAAGTATACTCCCCAACAAACCCTCCAAATATTCTCTTCAGCCTATTACCTGTTTGCGTGTAGGTCTAGCCACACATACTATTTTGTCTATTTCGACCCTCTTCACCTCCAACAAAACTCAAGTTCCAGGTGGCAGGGAGCCTTACCTAACTAGCTTGTTCCTTGCCTGGCACATAGTGGGTGTGCAGCAGAACACTGGTTACAGGAATCAAGTGAATGGGTGCCAGGAACTGTGCTGGACATTGGAATCTGGAGATGAGAGAGTACCTGTCCTCAGACAGCTCAGGTTCCACTGGGGAAGCAGATGGGCAAACAATTAGCAAACAATGAGATCAGTGAGTGTCACAGTAAGGGTTACCTGGAGAGTGCTGAAGAGGCATGTTGAGGGTGCTCCAAACCCGGGACGGTGGGGAAGGGAAAGGGTGTTTGCAGGAGGTAGTGATGCCAGCTAAACCCAAGGAGAGAGAGTAACCTTTTGGTCTTATATGGCGGCTATTAATAGTTTTCTCAAAATGCAGGTAATAAGATCACCCCCAGAAGTTCAACTTGAAATCAATGCATGATGACTGAAAAAGCAAAGGGCGCAAGCCCTCTGACAGAGGAAGCTTGGGTTCCCCCAGCAAGATTCGAGCAGAGCCAGGATGGACGCATCCATTCCTGTAAAAAAGCAAGGGTCCACCCTGCAAGCGCTGAAGAATTTTTTAAAAGGCTGGCAGGGGCCATGGAAGCAACTGACCAGGGGAGGAGGAGCATTTGCTCATAGACATGAGTTTTCTGGTCAGAAGGAATCTCCCTATTTTGAGATGGTGGCTCCATCCAATCAAGACAGGCCATTAAACATTAGAATGGCCTCATTGCTTTTGTTCTCACTCCTTCTCAGATAACCTAGTTATGATGTGAGCTCCGAGCTGTATCCAGGAGATAACGTTGGTACACACTGAAAATTACATGCTGGCTTTCCGATTTCACCTTTCAGACTCATGAGCTTGGTTAACCTGAGGCCAGGGAAATACACCTGCTCATGAGCTCAACAATTAGACGTTTGGGGGTGAGGGAGTTCCCCTCCCAACAAAGGGTGAGATTAGTTAGCCTGACTTCAAACAGAGACAAGGAAAAGGACTGAAAATATCTGAGGTGGATAAAACAAAGAAAGTGAGGGATCAGGGAAAAGCCAAAGATGATCCGAAAGTTTTAGGCTGGAGTTATTTTGGGATGGCAGTATCATTCAGCAAGAGGAGGACAGAGGAGGTGTAAGACTTGGAGAAACGTGCCGTTTAGGTCATGTTGAATCTGCAGTCTCCGAAGAGCAGCTAAGTGGAGATGCCCAGTAGGCATTTGGCCATCCAAGGCTAAAACTCAAGAGATGTGAAATTTTAATTTTGGACACAACTGTATTCAGGCAATGATACATGAAATCAGACAAGAAAAGCGAGTTAATTAACAAGAAATGAAGGCCAACTGTGGGACTTGAGTAAACCCATTAATTAAAGGACAGAAGAAGGAGATCCTTGCAAAGCAGGCTGTGAAGCAGAGGTAGGAATCTAGAACAATTTTTCTTAGGTAATCGTTCAATGTCAGATTTCAACATGTACATGTGAAACTTTTTTTTTTTTTTTTAAAGAGAAATTACAAGTTTTAAAATAAGAAGAAAAACAGCCCTGGCTGGTATGGTTCCATGGACTGAGTGCCAGCCTGTGAACTGAAAGGTCACCGGTTCAATTCCCAGTCAGGGCACATGCCTGATTGTAGGCCATGTCCCCAGTTAGGGGTGTGTAAGAGGCAGCTAATAACGTATCTCTCACATATAAATGTTTCTCTCCTTTCTTCCTCCCTCCCCCTCTAAAGATAAATAAATAAAATCTTAAAAAAAAAACAAAAACAAAAACAGCTCTGGCCTGGTAGCGCAGTTGGTTAGAGCATCACCTCAATATGCCAAGATTGTGGGTTTGATCCCTGGTCAAGGCACATATAAGAAGCAACCAATGAATGCATTAAAATAATTGGAACAATGAATCAAAGTTTCTCTCTCTCTCTCCCCCCTCCTCCTTTCCCTCCCCTCCAACCCTCATCTAACATCAACAAGTAAAAATTTTAAATATATATAAAATATAAATAAATAGAAAAACGATTTGCTAAGTTAGTAAAGTTACCAAAAAAAAAGACACAAAAGTTCTTTCAGAGTACCATAATATGGCTTCCTGAGACAGGAAGGAAATCAATGAGGTAAACCCTACTGACTTCTTACCGGTACTTCAAAAAGTGAAATAAAGCTGCCTAAAAGGAACAGAGAACTTTCTTTTGGGACTTAGTTTAAATGTTTAAATCTTGCCAAGAGTTCAAAGTCCATGATGCTAACCACCTCTGGATGAATCTTCAAGACTGAGATAAAAAGCTCCAGAGGGTATTTCAATGACTAACACTGGTTTTCAGAGACATTACCAGACTTTGGAACAAACCAAACCTTTATCCTCTAAGAGGTCTGTTACACAGCACCATACTATTCTCCCCTACACTGTCATGAGTTTGTGATTCACTGAGTTGGAAGAGCCACTGAGAAGTTGACTGTCATCAAGAACCATTCATTAGGGTTTTGGTGGTGGTGTTTTTAGCAAAGCCAAGTGCTAAAAACTGAGTCACACAACATTTCCTACCCATCATACTTTACAACTTTGTTACAGACGACCAGCTACCCCACTAAAAACCCCTGGAATTTTAATAAAAGTTGCAAAGTTAAATGCCCAATAGTGGTACAGTGGGTCAAATGAAGAAGTGATCACTACGGACTAGACTGTACAAGAAAATGGGTTTTTTTAAAGGCGGACAGTCAAAAGAAGAAAACATGTGAGGTGACAGGACTACTGCAGGCAGGGGACAGACGAGAACGAAGATGCAGATGCAGGAGTTGTGCTGGGAACCAGCTTATCAGTTTCTGAGGAATGAGAGATTTATGTAGACAGGCAGTAATCAATAAGGCCAGAGGAGCAGGCAAGAGGCCAGAGAGCAGAGGGCCAGGCCACAGCACTCTGTATCTTGTGTGGTAAAGAGTGTGCAGCCAGCGATGGTTTTTTGGGAAGAGCATATCATGACTGTAGTGGTCACACTTTATTAAACCTCATCAAATCTGATGCTTAAAATCGTTGAATTTTATTGTATGTAAATTATACACCAGTACAGCCAATTAAAAAACAACAACAAAGGACAAAAGTAAAGACAGGAATGAGATAAATATTAAAAATACAGGCTAAAAAACATATATACAGGCTATAAAATTCTAACCATCTGACAGCTGAAGTTAACTCAGCAGCGTGCCAATGCAGGCTGATCACGTTCACCTCTTCCCAAGTTCAAGTCCAGCAGCGTCACACTGATAGTCTGAAACCAGCCAGCGTGGGCTATGTACAAATTAGGACTCTAAGCCCCCATCCCTGGCAGCTGTCCAACACTCATCAGCGTATCATTATGTCACTTCTATTCAAGGTCTAACACGAATATGGCACTAAATGAAGAGCCCCTCAACTGTTTCTCTCATTCAAAACAGTTCTGAAGTATCTTTTTCCCAGACATTTCATTAGATTTTTGCTTGAAGAGTAAGGGAAGGGTAGGGAAGGGGGTGGCAGGAAAGAAACGCAGAAATGCATGAGTAGGTTGTGTCCGATATCCGTGAACCCCAACTGGACTGCAGCCAAATGTAATTTATTTGGGGGGGAGGGGTCTGCAGCTGTTTGTAAATAAAGGTAGTTGAAGAGTTAAAATTCTAGTTTCTCTATTTAATGGCTGGAGCACCCTAACCTAGTCATTTAACTTCTTTCCACTTTGGTTTCTAAATTTTTAAAATTTTTTATTGAATTTATTGGGGTGACATTGGTTAGTAAAATGAAGTACCATTTCTCAATCTTACCTTCAGCAGATGGTTACCAAAGAGGGTA
Source organism: Tonatia bakeri (assembly GCA_004024845.1). Classification (NCBI taxonomy): domain Eukaryota; kingdom Metazoa; phylum Chordata; class Mammalia; order Chiroptera; family Phyllostomidae; genus Tonatia; species Tonatia bakeri. The sequence continues at coordinate 288,891 of PVIA01001202.1, forward strand.
AGATTTAAGAGCCTAACATTTTATTAATTTCAAGAACTAAAGGGTGCCTACGAATAAGACAGAAACCTTTGTTTGTGTCTCTCAGTCAAGGTTTTCTAGCTGTTATGTGGTTCCCTGGGGACTAACACCAATTGATAATGATAATGCACAAAAAAATTCCGGCATTCACTCTGTTATAATAAAGGCTAATTGCACGGGCCTATTATTGGAATATGCTTTCCTATTTCAAACTAGTTGCATTTCAATAAAGAGCGGTTCCCAGTGAAACCCCACTGTGAAAAGATGAACTTTGTCTTAGCAGCTTTAGTTTCAAAAACTATTCATTTATAGATGCCTATTTCACATCTCTGGAGCAGAATGGCTCATTTGTTATGCAGATTACTAGGCAGTCACTTAAGAATAAAGAGGTTTGTTCTTCACGGGCTCCAGCTAATTGTCTGCACAGGCTCAAGCTCAAAGCCAGCAAAGTGTGCTTACAAATATGACAGCAAGTAATTGTGATTTAGCTGCAGAGAAATGTGCACCTCCCTGAAATGTGGACCAGAAAGATGTGCACCGTTTTCCACCCCACCTTCCAGGGCCCACCTGGGGCTCCTCCCAAGAAAGGACGCCTTACGGGGCTCCTGGCTCTCCGTCTATAAACGTGAGCAGCCAGGACACAGGAGGGGCTCTGGCGAGAGAATGTTCTTCTCCACAGCAGTCTGATTCCGCCATGCCCGTCATTAACACACTTCGCTTGTTTCAAAAGTTAAGTCCATGACTTAGAACCCAGAAAGCAATTTCTCACAGATAAAAGCCAATTTAACTCATTTGTATCTGAGATACACTATTTTATTTTGGAACATTAATCCTGATCTATACTCATGTTTCTACTAGAAAACGTAAATGCACCTGGAGTTCTACGCTAAGACGCTAACGTGTTCATCACTTGAATCTTGTTGCACCTGAGCCTCTCTCTCTCAGAGGAAAGGAAGTAAGATTTAAGAATAATCATGAAGAACGAACTGTGAGCTGTAAGAAGCACGGAGACCACACCAGGCGGGAGAAACAACTGGAAACAGGAAGAAGCGCGTTAAGAACTGGCACGGCACTGATAGCCCCTGCCCTAACGACGGGCGGGGAGAAGCGGGTGGCGGGTATTCATCACACATGGACACACTGATGAAGCGCTCCGTGAGTTCTGAGCTGCCATGCCGTGAAGAGCACACACGGGAACAGTTAGAAGCCCCAAGCCATCTTTGTACCCACACACTGTAGCCCAAGCGTCTTTTTTGTTTGTTTTGCCACTTTACTTGGGTTTTTAATTCCTCTGGAAGAGTAGAAATAAGAACCATCCTCAAAAGGGAAAAAATGTACATGGGGCCCCTACCTCCTTGTTAATAAATATTTCCCATTCCTCAAAATGTCCAAACCCAGATGTACAAGGCATAGTTCTAGGAAGTGGGGACAAAGGTACAAAAGATGCAGAATTTATCCTGCAAGGAGCAGCTCGAAAGAGGCAGGAGTTGGACCACAAGCACCCAGCAGACTACAGGGTGGTAACTGCTTATCTGAGGGGAAAACAGAAAGTGCTATTAAAGCATGCAGAAGGAAAGCACCTAAGGCAGACATGGAGTTGTGGGGAGGGGTACAAGGAAGGCTTCGAGGAAGATGCAAAACCGGAGATGAATACTGAAGAATAAATGAAAGTTAGCCAGAAGAGGAGGAGAGGACGACGTAAGGGGCTGCCCTCTGAGAAGGTTGCTGTGCTGCAGGGGTGGGTGCGGCACCACTGGCAGACCTTCACAGTAGGAAGGCACTACACCTTCTCTATCGAAATGACTCTTGTACCAGGGCTAGGCTTTACACCACTGAAGAGCTAAGGGGTTTTAAGCAGGATGTGGCATAATCAGATATACACTAAAAACAGGATCACTCTAGTGACAAGAGACAGACTAGACACAGGGAACCCTGAAGCTGTGAGATGATTTGCTACAGTCCCAAGAGCTGATGAGGGCCTGAATGAAGCAGTGGTGCCAGGGGTGGAGAGGAGGGGGACAGAGTGAAGGGGAACAGTGACAATCTCAAGGGGTCAAAATAAACAGGATGAAGGAGGAGTTAAGGGGACACTCAGGTTTCCCACTTAGGTAACAACAGACGAGTGAACACACGCTCACAGACTATATTCTAATTTTGGAGGACAGAGTAATGAGATCAGTTATCAGACATGCTGATGTTTTAGGGGCTTGTGGAGATATTCTTAGAGGTTTGGAAGGCAAGCAGCTATATTAGTCTAGAGTTGGGAAATAACTAAAGACATATTTATATGAAGCATTTTACAGCAAAAGGCGTGCTACATAACAAGAAAACTGAGGATGAAGCCCATGTGAAAACCAACCTTTAATAACTCTCCATCAGCCCACAAAGAGATGCAGAACAGGGCAGGACTTCATGACGAGACAGAATTAAGTAGGTTGCTTTAGCCCAGGGATCCTTAAACTGTGTGCAGCCCAAGGTTTTTGTAAACCAAGTTTTACTGCCCCATGCCAATCCCACTCACTTGTGTGTGTTGGGGGGGTTTCCGTGCCACAGCAGCAGCACTGAGTAGTTACACGAAGACTTTATGACCCACAAAGCCAAAGACTCTACTCTTTTGTCTGTCCATCCCTGCATCCTACCTCAGTTTCTCCATCTGAGAAACAAAAAGTACTTATGTTTAAATGCAGCAAGAACTTAAAAGGCCCATGAAAAGTTATTAATTTAATATCAAAGCTAATCAGCGAAATTTACGCTACACCCTTAAAAAATTTTGTTCAACACAAGTGGATTTCCAGTTAAAGATTTTAAAGTACATAAAAATTTACAACATATAATTCCAAAATATAGTATTTAAATTACAAAACAATCTACTGATTGACATATGACTACAAAAAAGAAAATGAAATCCGAAACTTCATACCCTGTATCCAATCCAGAAGTTACATCCCAGTCTGCTCCAGAAACCTCTACGGAAACCTTTGCTACCAGAAGAGGTGGACCACAGGGCAGAGTAAATCACCCTCTCCGCCACTACTGCCCTCGTTTCCTGGATACCTACGATGTCCAGATAACCATGCTGAGCATCTTACTGTCTGTGTCACTCAAGCCCTATGACCATCCGTGAAGGCACTCATTCACTTTAGATGAGGAAACTGAGTCTTAGAAAGGTTAACCGCCTCATCTCCCATCACCAGTAGTGAGTGGGTAGGAGAACCAGTAGCTCTGGGACAGCCACACTCAGAACCAGGTCTGACCTCAGAGGCTCCATACTCACCCTCGACCCCACACTTCATAGTCTGTTACCTACACCGAGAGAGAGAACATCTGGGAAGGAACAAACGGAACCTAGAAACAACTAGGAACACGTATCTGCTTCTCTTCCTCCTTTGGAACTTAAGGCAGGTCTCAGGACCCGGCTGGCATTGCAAGCATAAAAAGGTGAAGCCTACCAACTCCTGCAATGGGCTCTGGCCTAGGAACCACAGCTCGGCACCGCACCCATTTCCACCGCAACACAGGAACTTTCAACACCCTCTGGAAACGGACGGCAGCCCACACGAGGAATAAAAAGATCTTAGTAAATCAGATATTACAGTAATGTACTCAAGAGGTGATATGATACACTCAGTGGAAAGAACACAGGCTTTCTGACCCAGGCTGAATTTTGGTTTTAAAACTAGCCACACAATGGTGAACTACTTATCTTCCCTGAGCCCACTCCCTTGGAGAAACAAGACCACCCTCCTTACCACACGGTCCAGGGAAATGTAAGCACCTAATATACCAATATTTTGCCGTGTATATTACACTCCTGTGTATAATGCGCACCCACGTTTGGACTCAAACTTTCAGGAAAATATCTTTCATTTTAATTTTTTAATTCAGACAATAAACTCACAACTGTTAACCGAACCTAAAAAAAAAAAAAAAAAACTAAGCAAACAATTAGAACAGGAACAGAATCACAGAAATGGAGATCACACGGAGGGTTATTAGCGGGGGAGTAGGAGAGGGAGAATGGGAGAAAAGTAGCATAAATAGTAGGTAGAAAATAGACAGGGGGAGGTTAAGAATAGTATAGGAAATGTAGAAGCCAAAGACCTTATACGTATGACCAGGGACATGAACTGGAGGGGGCTATGCAGGTGGGAGGAGTGTACAGGGTGGATGGAAATAAAGGGGGAGAAATGGGACAACTGTAATAGCATAGTCAATAAACCTAAAAAATATAAAAATATATAAAAATAAAAGTAATTTTTAATTCACGTATTTATTACTTAGACACTTGTTTTTTATATTATAAAGGAATTTTAGCATTTATTTTTTAACATACTGTGGTACACAAAATTTTGTGTAACAAATAATTATAATACGCAAGAACAGAGACAAGGTATTTCAGGTACTACCCACGTACAATGCACATCCTTGTTTTTCCCTTTAAAATTTGAGCAAAACAGTGCCTGTTATACATGGTGAAATACGGTAGGTAGAGTTCAGTGGTTTAGAGTCAGGCGTCCTGAGTTTATCACCCAGCTCTTCAACCCACCCGAGATGGGACTGGCGGGCCTAAGCCTCAGCTTTCTCACCTGTAATAGAGGAAAAATGACTAGACGAGCTACTGCTTGGGTTATTTTCAGGCTTAAATAAGACTATCTAAGGTGCTTAAAAAAAAAACAAATGAATGAAAAGCACAGTGCCTGGCACAGAGTCAGTCCTCAGAGGGGCTTTTTGTCAGTGTAAGTTACAGACCAAGTGACAACTCAATTTCCAGCCCTCCTAGAAATGATCTTAGGGAGGGCAGTATCATTCCCGGAGGCTATGAAATTAACTTTTATAGCTTTAAAGGCGTGGTAGAAACACATTTCCCAAGAAAAACTGGTGGCTTGGCTCCATTTTGTTAAATGGCAGGAAGTGTTCTTCATCTGCTGCCTCAATCTTAAGATGAATAGTAAATACTACTACTGGTGAGTTCAGACAGGCAACACCCTTAACCTCTAAGCAGAATGAGACTATTTCCCCCACGTATGGTTTTCGGAGCACCAGGAAGAAACGCTGGAAAGGCACCTGTTCGGAAGCAGAAGCTCAACTCTTCGTCAAACAGCCTGCTGCACCTGTGGCCAAAGCGGAAGCAAAAACATGCATGGCTAAGTGGCCCGTGACCCAAATCTGCCCGTTTCAAAAGAAACGCCCCCTCCACCCCAACATACAGTCACCTGTGAGCCCCACCCCACCTCAAAAGCAGTGAAGATCCTGAGTTCCACAGGTTTTTCTTTCCATCGTTAGTTTGCAATATAGGAACAGATAAAAGGCAATGAAACTCTATAATAAAAAAATTCTTGTCCTGACTTCCGGCCAAGATGGAGGCGTAGGCAGACACACTGTGCCTCCTCATGCAACCAAAAGGACAACAATTTAGAAACAGAAAACAACCAGAACTGTCAGGAAACTGAAGTGTATAGAAGTCCGACGACCAAGGAGTAAAGTAGACACATTCATCCAGACCGGTAGGAGGGGCGGAGTTGGGCCACTGGGCGGAGAGGGGTTTCGGTGAGTCATCAGCTGGTGGACCCAGCGAAGTGCCAAGGTGGCTGGTGGGCCAGGGCTCCCACACGCTTGCAGGCAGATAAACCAGGCGAAACTGGGGAGCAAGACAGACCTCAAAACCCAGGGTCCCAGTGCAGGGAAATAAAGCCTCAAAACAGCAATTGCAAACACCTGTGGGGGCTGAGGTGCCGGGAGAAACTCCCAGCCTCAAGGAGAGTTTGTTGGAGAGACCCACAGGGTCCTAGAACGTACACAAACCCACCCACCAGGA
>PVIA01001202.1:294823-306280 GCA_004024845.1 Tonatia bakeri
GAAAAAAAAAAAAAAAAAAAAAAAAAAAAGGCCCAAATGAAAGAACAGATCAAAGCTCCAGAAAAGATACAACTAAACAATAAGCCAACCTATCAGATGCACAGTTCAAAACACTGGTAATCAGGATGCTCAGAGAATTGGTTGAATTTGGTCACAAATTAAATGAAAAAATGAAGGCTATGCTAAATGAAATAAGGAAAAATGTATAGGGAACCAATAGTGATGGGAAGGAAACTGGGACTCAAATCAATGGAGTGGACCAGAAGGAAGAAACATCCAATCAGAAAAGAATGAAGAAATAAGAATTCAAAAAAATGAGGAGAGGTTTAGGAACCTCCAGGTCATCTTTAAACATTTCAACATCCAAATTATAGGGGTACCAGAAGGGGAAGAGGGAGAGCAACAACTGGAAAAGTTATCTGAACAAATAATGAAGGAGAAATTCCCATTCTGGCTAAGGAAACAGACTTCCAGGAAATCCAGGAAGCTCAGAGAGTCCCAAAGAAGTTGGACCCAAGGAAGCAGACACCAAAGCACATCATAATTACATTACCCAAGATGAAAGACAAGGAGAGAATCTTAAAAGCAGCAAGAGATAAGGAGACAGTAACCTACAAAGGAGTTCCCATCAGACTGTCAGCTGATTTCTCAAAAGAGCCCTTGCAGGTAAGAAGAGGCTGGAAAGAAGTATTCCAAGTCACGAAAGGCAAGAACCTACATCCAAGATTGCTCTATCCAGCAAAGCTTTCAATTAGAATGGAAGGGCAGATAAAGTGCTTCTCAAATAAAGTCAAGTTAAAGGAGTTCATCATCACCAAGCCATTACTGTACGAAATGTTAAAGGGACTTATCTAGGAAAAAGATAAAACATGCACAGTAAAATGACAGCAAACTCACAATAATTAACAACCACCTAAAACAAAAACAAACTAGAACAAGGAACAGAACCACAGAAATGAAGATCACATGGAGATTTAACAACAGGGGAGTGGGAGGAGGAAGGAGGGGGAAAAGGTACAGATAATAAGTAGCATAGATGGTAGGTAGGAAATAGACAGGGAGAGGGCAGAATAGTGTGGGAAATGTAGAAGCTAAAGAACTTATAAGTATGACCCATGGACATGAACTAAAGGCGGGGAATGTGGGTGGGAGGGGGAGTGTAGGGTGGAGTGAAGGGGAAATGGGTCAACTGTAATAGCATAATCAATAAAATATATTAAAATAGAAATAAAAAATTCTTGTCCTTGAGTAGTCTTGTAAATCCACCCGGCTAAAATGTGTCTTTCACACCACGTTCAATTATTAATGACAAGTCAGAAGAAATCCATAAAAACCCTCTGACTCTCCAAAGGTTTTCTCAGACGCACTTTAAGTTTTCAAATGGCTTATATTCCTGCACCTGTTGATTTTTCTTCAAATAACTTCAGCTTTTTTTTTTTAATAAGCAGATAATCACATAGGTTTAATCCAGGACCTTAATACCTAAAACACAAAGTTTTAATGGACACTACAACTGCCTGAACAAAGAAGTCCTCTGCCATCAAACACACCTACTTCGATGGGGGCTAAGGAAAACAGTCTTCAGATACTGCACTGGCTTTACCCACCACAGAAATCAACAAGCTCACCTTACACAGCCCTTAACAGATTTGCTTTAAATTTCTCAGCCACTTGCTACAGAATATGCACAATAATATTCTTGTGTTTTCATCGCACTTGTTTTAAAACCATTGATCTATGCTCAAGTTCTAACAAAAGTGTTTTTTTTAATCCTCACCGAAGCCCTGACTGGGTGGCTCAGCAGGCTGGCTGGAGCACTGTCCCACACACCAAGAGATCGAGGGCTGGATCTCCAGTCAGAGCACATACCTAGGTTGCAGGTTCGATCCCCCATCAGGGCGCCTACGGGAGGCAATCGATCTGGCCCTCTCTCACCCACAGCCCCCCAACCCTCCACTCCTCCCTCCCTCCCTCTCTAAAAACAATACAAACATATCCTCAGGTGAGGATTAAAATAAGTCCTCACCAAAAATCCAATCCATGATCAGAGCCTTCCTCTCCAGTACTATGCAACAGTCTAGTTCAGATTTACAAATCTTAATTTTACTTTGAAAGCTAGTGGGTACACAGCAAAGGAGATCACCAACAAAATAAAAATACAACACACAGGATGGGAGAACATATTCACTAATGCATCTGATAAGGGATGTTAATACCCAAAATTTATAAAGTACTTATAAAACGCAACACCAGAAAAAACAAACAGCCCAATTAAACAATGGGCAAAAGACCTGAATAGACACTTCTCCAAAGAGGACACACAGATGGCCAACAGACGTATGAAAAGATGCTTATCATCATCATAGAAATGCAAATTAAAACCACAATAAGATACCACCTCACACCTGTCAGAATGGCTGTCAATAAATCAACAAACAACAAGTGCTGGTGAGAATACAGAGAAAGGGAAACCCTTCTGCACTGTTGGTGGGAATGCAGACTGGTGCAGCCACTGTGGAGAGCAGTATGGATGTACCTCAAAAAATTAAAAATGAACCTGCCTTTCAACCCAGTAATTCCACTTCTGGGAATATATCTGAAGGAATCCAAAACACTAATTCAAAAGAACTTAAGCACCCCTATGTTCACTGCAGCATTATTTACAATCACCAAGATATGGAAGCAGCCCAAGTGTCCATCAGTAGATGAGTGGACAAAACAACTATGGGACATTTGCACGATGGAATACTATTCAGCCATAAAAAATAAAACTTTTTTCCTTTGCAACAGTATGGGCAGACCTGGAGGACAGTATGCTAAGTGAAATAAACCGGTCAGAGAAAGACCAACACCTTGTGATTTCACTCATACGTGGAATCTAATGAATAAACTGAGCTAACAAGGAAAATGGGAACAGACTCACAGATGGAGAGCAGGATGGCAGCTAGTGGTGGGGTGGGGGGGAGCAGGGAGGCTAGGAGGTGGGGGGACTGAGCAAAAAGTGAAGAGGGCTCATGGACACGGACAACAGTGTGGTGATTCCTGGGGGCAGGGTATAGGGGAACTAAATGGTAATGGAAAAAACACAATAAAGATTTTTTTAAAACCACACAAAAAAGAAAGCTAATGGGAAGGAAAATAGCTTTTCTGCTTCAGATTTCATTCCTGGGGACACAGAAATAGATGCAAGTCTTCAAGGTTAAGCAGTGCACACAGAGAACACCCTGTCCGCTTCCAGCATGCTCACAGCTAATGGCCAAACCACCTGCGAGAGTCTCGTTCATTCGCTCAGTCTCAGATGTTGCCCACAAACTCCAGATTATGCTGTTTCATTGTTTATTTTAGAACAGTCACCTTGTAGCGGACTGATCCAGCTCACTTCTGCAGCCAATGTGTTAGCATGTATTACATCTGCTAAAGGCAGGAAGTAAATACAACATTCCCTGCCCCTGCCGTGAGGACAGACCCTCACATGCCTGCTCCTCCCCCCTGTTAAACTATGTGTGTGCATGTGCGTGTGTGTGTGGTGGAGGCTGGGTGGGTCACAGGCAAGGACAAGCCTAAGAGAATCAACACTGGGGGTTTTGAGAGGAAAGAGGAAGATAGGAATGTTGGGCAACATAAGCTTCTGTCTAGATCTTTTCATCTCAGGTATGGTTCTGTCAGTTAAGCACTCTCCCTGAATTAAGTCCTAAACGAATAAAAAGTATTTTAAGAGAGATCATGGAGATTCAAAAAGAAGTACGAGTTTTTAAAGTATCAAGTAGCTAGAGAGGACACCTAAAACTCTGAACTGTGAAGTTTACAAAGTTCTTTTAAAAATCCACTTGGCCCTGACCAGCATAGCTCAGTTGGTTGAGCATCATCCCGCAAGGTGATGGGCCACTGGTTCGATTCCTGGTCAGGGCACATGCCTGGGTTGTGGGCCCGGAACCCCACTGAGGGACTCTGTAAGAGGCAACCAACCAATGTGTCTCCCATCATGTTTCCTCCCTCTTTCTCCCTCCCTTCCCTCCCTCTAAAAGTAAATAAATATATTTTTTTAAAAATCTACTTGCCTGTGGTTTTCCTAAATTAACAGTAACATCTGTGCAGTACTCACCGTTGCCCTGCATCTCAATGGACATCTTTGAATACTCTCCTTAAAGCTTCACAAGTGTGACGTGACCGAGAGCAAATACCAAACATATGCACACCAGCAAGTATTTGCTGTTCTGTGCTACAGGTTTAACATTTATTCTTTTAAGGCACTGAGAATTTCAACACAGTACAACTCTCTCCAACTTGGCCTGTAAAGCTGCTATTTAAACGAGATGCCGGCAGGCCCTCAACATTCATGCCCTAAAGTGAGACAAATGCTCCTATTAAAAAGGACTCACAGTCAAGAAATGCCAGAAGTGGCAAGGACTGCAAGAGAGATGTCTTCTGTCCACTTACACACACACACACACACACACACACGAGAGGCACTCAAGCTTTCTAAAGGAAGCTCTCTGAACTATATTCATACTTACTATGATGTAGCAACAATGAGAGATAAAGATTGAAAATATCTTCATGAAGGACACTATCCTAATACATGTTTTTAAAATTACCAACCCTGTACAAACCTATATCCATTCCTCTTTGACAATAAGTGGGACCATCTGTTGTCCCACTGAAAACCAAGGAGCCTGGAAAACAGCAAATGTATCACATGTTGGCTACAATTACTTCTATTTTAGAAAGCAATGACCAACTTCAGATCTAAAGAAAAACATCAATTTCCATTATCATCCTGTTTCAAAAGCATAGAAATAAAGAGGCAAGCTAGTGAGTTTGAAACTGAAAACAAAGCCTTAATTGACCAGAATCTTTGAAACACCAAAACCCATTTCTAGACTTAAAAAAAAAATGTTCCTCTTAGTTCCATGCTTCAAGTTGTCACTGACGACTCTCAGTGCCCACACTGCGAAACTCCGCCCGCCCACAGACTCCCCTCCGGCCTCCCACTCCTGGGACCCCACAGTCACTGCAGCTCCACGCCTTTGCCTCGTCCCCTCCTCTCCACTTGGAATGTCCTTCAGCTCCGTCTGAAAATGCCTACTCAGGTTCCAAAACCAAGTTCAAGCTTCACCTCTCACAACAGCCGTCTTTCCGAGTGGGGTGCACACTGCTCTGTGACTCTCTGACACTCGCAGGTGACAAAGTTGACCTCGCTCTCCTAGCACAGAGAAGCCACGTCTCAGCGCTCTTGGGAGTGTCTTTACTGCTTTGCACAGGGTCTGACAGAGGACAGGCAGGCACTCCAAACATCTGATCAGTAAACAGATGGAGAAAACACTGGTGTACCATTTCACTTCCATCAGACTGGCAAGTATTAGAAAGCTGGACAGGTGTGGGTGTTGATGCCAAAAAACAAGAAGTCTCAAATGCTGTTGATGGCAGTGTAAAGGTTGGTACAACTACTTTGAAGAGTAAGATTTTCACCTCTATTAAAGCTGATGCTTGTCACTACCACTTAAGACCAGCCATTCTGCTTCGGGTTATAAACATCAGCCACTGTTTGTCAGATGGCGTTCCTGATCAGCATTTTTTTATGTGAGGGGATACACATCCACATATCTTAAGTGTGCACCTGGAAATAAAAACTGAAAATAACCTAAACGCACATTAATAAAATGATATGTAAAATGAAGTACATATATGTAACTTATTATAAATGGTTCAAGGCAAAGTTGAGCTACTTCTATCAATGAATCTCAAAGACAATACTGAGCTAAAATGTATGACTCCATTTACTTACACATGCATAACAATGTTACATATTACCTATGGATATGTATGTATAAGAAAGTAAAAATGCAGATTTCACATGAGGCTTCAGTTTAACTTCAGGTCTTAATTTCCTTAAAAAAAAAAGTACAAAATTTTTAAATTTTTAAAATATTTTTCTTAGATATTTATTTATTTTTATAAAGAAGGGAACGGAAGAGAAAGAAAATGAGAGAAACAGGGATCAGTTATCTCTTGCATACACCCAACAGGGCACCCGGCCCTCAGCCCAGGTATGCGCCCTGACTGGGAATTGAACCAGTGACCTTTTGGTTTACAAGCTGGCATTCAATCCACTGGGCTACACCACCAAAAACAAACAAACGAAAAAACAAAACCCAGAATTTCTGAAGCAAATAAGGCAAAATGTCAAGATCTGACAAAACTGGATAATGAATCCTGTTCTATTATCTTACTCCTCAGATTTGTTGGGGTACTCAAAATATTTCAACATTTCAAAAACATCCATTTATTTATTTTTAAGATTTTATTTTTTTATTTTTAGAGAGAGGGGAAACGAGGGAGAAAGAGAGGAAGAGAAACATCAGTGTGCTGTTGCCTCTAGAGTGCCGCCCACTGGGGACCCAGCCCATACCCCAGGCAAGTATGTGCTCCAACTGTGATTCAAACTGGCACTCAACCCCGAGCCACACCAGCCAGGGTTTATAAATATTTTTAAATAAGCCAATAAACAGAACATATAAATTAAAAAAAAAAAAGCAAAGGGGGACAACTGTACTTGAACAACAATAAAAAAATAAGAATATAAATATAAAGAATTAAAAAAAAAAACTGCAAACATGTCCTCAGCTCCAAATGTTACTTTTACAAAAAGAAAAAAAATAAGTTATCATTTGAATGCCTGCTTATGCGTTAGACACTGCGCTAAGCCCAAGGCACAGAATCGCACTCACTGGGTGCGACAGCCCTCTGGGGGTCAACCAGGCTGACTGTACCGCTGTTTCTGTCATATAATCTTCAGGGTGAACTGTACTCACCACTGATATTTTCTAAGGACAGAAAAATGAATTAATCTATTTTTAAAAGATTTTAATATGGCCACATCATTTAGACAAGAAATAAAAAGCAACAAAATTGGAAAAGAATAAAATGGTCATTTGCAGATGGCATAGTTCTGTATAAACAGAACCCTAAAGATTCTAGCAAAAAAGTACCAGAACTCATCAATGAATTCAGTAAAGTAGCAAGATACAAATAAACATTCAAAAACTTGTTTCATTTTTTTAAAATCCCCACCCGAGGGTATGTTTATTGATGAGAGAGGGAGAGAAAAAACATCAGTGTGAGACAGAAACATCTATCGGTCGCTTCCCATAAGCGCCCAGACCAGGGATCAAACCCACAACGTTTTTGGTGCACGGGACAGCACACTGACCAACTGAGCCACCTGGCCAGGGCCAGAAACCTGTTCCATTTTCATACACTAATAATGAACAACTGAAAGAGCAACTGAAAAAAATACCCCATTTACAACTGCCTCAAAATACAAGCAAACGAGGAATAAATTTAACCACAGAAGGGAGAGGCCTACACTGGGAAAATTATTAAGACAATGAAGAAAATACAAATAAATAAAAGCATGTATTTGTATTAACACCATTAAAATGTCCATACTACCCAAGGCAATCTATAGATTCAATGCAACTCCTATCAAAATGCCAACGGTATTTTTCTCAGAACTAGAATAATCCGAAAATGTATATGGAACCACAAAAGACCCAAAACAGTCACAGCAATCTTGAGAAAGAAGAATGAAATTGGAGGAATCATGCTACCTGACACCGAACTCTACTACAAAGGCTGTAGTAATCAAAACACCATGGTACTGACATAAAAATCAGTGGAACAGAATAAAGAACCCAGAACCACACCTATATTATCAATTAATATTATGACAAAGGAAGCAAGAGCATACAATGAGGTGAACAGTCTATTCAATAAATAGTGTTGGGAAAATTAGAGAGATACATGCAAAAAATAAAACTAGATCCTAACCTTTTTACCATAAAACTCCTAGAAGAAAACAAAGGCTGAAAAATCTCTGACATTTCTCTTAGCAATATTTTTCCTGATGTATCTCTTCAGGCAAAGGAAACAAAAAAAAATTAAATAAAAATGAACAAAAATGACACTATATCAAAGTAAAGTTTTTTGCACAGCAAAGGAAACCATGAACAAAGTGAAAACACAACCTACTGAATGGGAGAAGATATTCACCAATGATACATCAGATAAGGGGTTAATAGCCAAAATGGATAAAGAACTCATACAACTCAACAGCAAAAACCCCAAACAATCCAATTAAAAAAAATGGGAAAAGGACCCAAACAGACATTTCTGCAGAGAGGACACACAGATGGCCAATGGACATGAAAAGATGCTCAACTTCACTCATCATCAGAGAAATGCAAATTAAAACCACAATGCGGTATCAACTCGCACCTGTCAGAATGGTTATCAGTAAGCCAAGAAGTGTCAGTGAGGATGCGGAGAAAAGGGAACCCTCCTGCGCTGTTGGTAGGAATGCAGACTGGTGCAGCCAGTCACAGTGGAAAGCAGCACGGAGGTTCCTCAAAAAATTAAAAATGGAACTGCCTGATGACTCAGTGATTCCACTTCTGGGTATATACCAAAGAAACCCAAAACGCTAATTTGAAAGAACATATGCACCCCTCTGATCACTGCAGAGTGTTTATTTTACACAAACTGCAGACACAGGCTATATTTTAGCCCGTAATTTCAATTCTTGGAATAGGTTCTTTGGGTTAACTGAGAAACCCCTTTAATCTGAATCCATATTAAAAGCTATCTTTTTTCCTTTTTGGTTAGGAATAAAATTTTAAATTTTATTTTTCAACTACAGTTTACATTCAGTACCATTTTATAGCAGTTTTGGGTGTACAGCATAGTGGTTAGACAACCACGCATGTACACTTCACACAGTGTCCCCTGGCAGCCCCAGTACCTACCTGGTGTCACATACACACATTACAGTATTATGACCGTAGTCCCTGTGCTGTACTTCACATCCCCAAGACTACTTTGTAACTAGCAATCTGTACTTCTGAATCCCTTCACCTTTTTCCTAGTCCCCCTCCCCTCCAGCAACTATCAGTCTGTTCTCTATGTCTGTGAGTCTGTTTCAGTCTTGTTTGTTCATTTATTTGCTCTTTAGGTGGCCACAAATAAGCGAAATCATATGGCATTTGTCTTTCTCTGACTTATCTCCCTGAGAATAATACCATCGAGGTACATCCATGGTATCACAAATGTTAAGATTTCATTCTTTTTATGGCCAAGTAATATTCCATTGTATATATTTACTACATTTCTTTTTTTTTTTTTAAGTCAGTCAAATTGAGTAGTGGGGGGTTGTTTTCCAACTTTAGTGACACTAACTTTAGTTGAGTTCTGGTAACCCACTACCATCGGACCAGCCTTTTTTACTACATTTCTTTATCCACTTGTCTACTGATGGACACTTAGGCTGCTTCTGAATCTTGGTTGTTGTAAATCCACTTTTGCCCCACCCTGTATATATGATAAAGTATGGCAAAATATTTATTAATGAATATACACAATGGGACAAAATACAGGTAATTCATTTACCCTTTGGGGGGGGGTGCGTCTTATAGTCCAAATGTAGCTTACCTGGCTCGGCGCGGGGGTGGGTACTATTATTTACGTTATTGAATATTTTACCATATTTTTTGCTTCAAAATGTTTTTTTCCTATTTTTCCTCCTCTAAAACCTAGGTGCGTCTTATGGTCCAGTGCATCTTACAGTCTGAAAAACTCAGTATATTTTTATTTCCTCTTTTATTCTCTAATATTCTTCACAGTAAACTATAAAGAAAATTTTCCAATCAATTTCTATTGAGCAAAAAGCTTACTATTGCCATAATTATGCAATTCTATTTGAATCACCCTTATCAACTAACTTCCACAATAAAATGAATTTTTACCTGCTTGTCTAGTCTTACCCATAAAAATGTGGCAGCTAAAAGAAAAAGCATTTATAAGGCCAGGTGTAAGTCCTGCCACGTATTTTAACCAGTAAGTTTCACTGCCAACCTATAACGGGCTCTGCAGTGGTATTAATCATAATTTAAAGCAGCTCTCCCTTATTACTGAATAAGCTTAGACACTTCTCATGTGATTACATTAATTGTTTGAAAAAATTCAAACAAGGGCCTTGTCCCTCCTACTGAACCATACTGCCTTTCAAGGTGTACTCCACATGAAAAACAAAACTGAAGACAGGTTTCCATCTCCCAGAACGCAGTGCAGACTCACTCGCCCCAGAGAACAACCTCGGAAGACAGTCACACGGTGGCTGCCCCTCATCACCAGATGGGGGCAGGAACGCGGCACCCCAACTCCACTGTCTGTGGCACAACGGCGACAGCTGGAGCTTCCATGGGGCTGGTCAAAGTTTGACTTAAACATGGCGAACGCAGTGTCTGCTTTCTCAGGTCAGCAGGTCATGAGTTAAAACTGAATAGTGTTTCAATAATTGTAATTTCATAATATTTAATTCTAGGGATTTATTTCTAGAAATGAAAGGGCAACAACTGTTACTGGCATATGATAGAGCCTTCTCCTACTCAAACTTTAACATCAATGCGGTTTTCTAAATATGAAGCAACATTTTACTGCCGTATTTCAAAGTCAGAACTGAAGATGTCAAGGTTTTTATTTCGTACTTCTAAAAGCCCTAGTAAATATTCATACCAAGAAAGCAATAAACTGCAGAACTTATTTAACTACCCACAACTATCTGTAAAGACACTAAGATTCAAAATAAGATTTTAAATTTGTTATAGCTATTTTCAATTCTGTATTCCCTAGAAAGCAATACATATGGCTGAAGGCTTTTTACGTTCTACATACACAATCAGAATTATATGCAGAATGTCGAGATAAAATCAGAATGTTCAAGTTGTAGAGACTCATTAGAATCATCTCCAACAACTCCTTACTCCACAGATAAGAAAACAGATACACCCACAAAGGAAGTGAAAGGCACACAGCCCCACGGCAACTGAGCAGCAGAACCAAGGGCAAGAACCCTGGATGGTCTACCAGGCAGTTTTCACACCAGCACGCTGCTCTCCTCCACCAAACGCCCAGCTAGGTTCTCTGAACTAAAGCTGGAAGATCCTAGCTAAGCTATACATGAAAGCAACCAAGTCCACATTTTTTCCCCTTAATGCCCAAGAGTCAACAATTTTATCATAGAAGCCTAATCTCCTAGCAAAGTAGAACCTAGAAGACATGGAATAGAGGTAAGGGGAATTTTATGAACCAACATTCATAGCAGGAAGCCAGGCCTAAATGATAATGTTCCTAAATCTGTGAAGAAAATAAAAAAAATAAAACTTAACATTCATTGTGGCAGATACTGCTGGTGAATCAACCCAATACCTATTCTCTGCTTCTTTCTAATCAAACTCTGATTTTATTAAAGGCAATCAAAAAGCAATGCTTCTCAGCCTCCCCTGCACCTAGGGTTGGTCAGCTGACATTTCCTGCCCAGGATAAAAGTGCAATTTGTAGGGAGGGACACTCAGAAAAGCAACTTAAAAGTTGGGGGCACAGTCTTAGCTAGTTCTTATACTT